>BCKZ01000006.1:259034-539899 GCA_001600815.1 Alloascoidea hylecoeti
CAATCTATCTTTGAGAGTTGAAGGGGGCAACCCGGCGTCCATGGCAATCTGTCTGATTGACGTATTGGGCTCAACACGACTTCTTGCCATGGCTTACAGTATCTTCGCTTCTTTGTCACTTAATGCAAGTGCTGTGTGAGACCTTTTGGATTCGGTCATTGTTGGCACTGTGAGAGATTTTTTGGATTTGGCCATTGCTGGTGGACAGTAGTGGTTGTGACAAAGAAAAAGAGGGATGATCGGGTAGTCTGATGTGTTTCGTAGCAATGGGCCGGGCTTTTTACATTTGATCTCAGATTTTAATTCCCACTTCAACTTGCCTATTTTTGTTACGCAGGTAGTAAATGAAGACTCATAGAATCATTGTATTGATAGACAAACTGATATGAAAAGGTCATTCACTGATAAATAACTAGAAAAATAATGAAGAAGAGATTTCTTTACATTTAGGTTGGGGAAGGTCAATTTTTCTTTACTCCAATTAAGTACTCCAATTAAGTAGTTACGGATGTATTATATGTATTATGTATTCTGGTAAATACTATCAATGAAAATTCTCATCTTTGCATGTTAAAATCTTGTACTAAAGAATGCTTTATATTCTACAAATAATTATATTAAAAACAACAAATTCGGTAGCTAAATAGCAAATATAAAAGAGAGCGAAATCAACCTCTGGCTCTATGTATATACCCCTTTCTTTTTACATCTTTATTTTGCTTACTATGCTACAGAATACTTATTTCTAGAACTATTAGTATTATTTACACGTATTCAGCTAGCTTCACCCGCGAAAATTAACGTGGTATTTGCTCTACTGTTCTCAAAATAATTTAATGTTGTAATTTGAAGTTAGTAAGGGTTGTCCTATTATAACCGGCTACTCCAAAGAAATTATTTGCCCCTTAATATTTCACCGCTACAACAACCAAAAATGGCAAAACCCAAAAATCTACTAAGAGCACTAACAATAGCCAAGCCCAAAAGGTCTCCCAAAGCACTTGCATCAATTGACAAGGAAGCGAAGATACTGAAAGCCATGGCAAGAAGTCGTGTTGAGCCCAATACGTCAATCAGACAGATTGCCATGGACGCCGGGTTGCCCCCTTCAACTCTCAAAGATAGATTGAATGGTGCACAATCCAGATCAGCAGTTAAAGAAGTATACCAAACTTTGACAAATGCTGAAGAGAATCGGCTCACTGATATGCTACTTTACTATGCAAAGATGGATACGGCGGCCGACAAAGAACAGCTGTATTGCTTAGTGGATGAGTTGGTGGACCGAAGATATTCGGGGCATGATGAACACCCTGTATCCAACACCAAAAAACCAACCAAGAATGCCATTACGGGCCATTATGTGAGTACTAATTGGGTGAATGGCTTTCGGAAAAGGAATCCAAGGATTTCTTTCCAGAAAATAAAAGGATCAGACGCATATCGGTTTCTTAGTAGTAATAAAGATACACCACCACCAAAAGACCACTTGCTTAAGCTTGATGAAGAATTCGAAAGAGGGTTTTCCAATGAAGATGAAGTAAGAGGATTTTATCGAAAACTAGACCTTTTGACGATGAAAATGGTTAAAACCCCACAGTATGCGGAGACCCATGCCAGATGTCTAATCCTTATGGAGCAAGCAACAATCAGTTCAATTGCTACCATTAAACACCCGGAGCCCTTTGGAAACAATGGCAAGTCAAATCACTCAGAGAAAACTCAGTAGTTAATGATACAATGCCTATGTAAGAGATGAATATGTCCCGTAAAAAACGGGGCAAGAATGAAGAAGAGACTTACTAACTTTGAATTGAAAACAAAGGAACGCGTAGGAATTTTCAGGAGAATATGTTAGGAAAACATCTAGTGAATTTAATTTTCTGGTGATGTTGGTGGTTTTATTAAGTTGTTGTGGTCGATTCGGTTGTTGTGGTACTACCATCATATTTGATTTATATCCACATTAATCTACGCTGATTCTACATTAATAAACATACGAAAATATTGGCAAATTAAATGAGAAAAAAAATATCCAATTGGTAAAGAAGGGATATAATTCGGGATCAAATTAAATCTAATAGTTTTAAGTAGATTGCCCCAGCATATTATACTTCTATGAAACAGACAGATCGAAGATATAGGTTGTGATTGTAAATATGTTTTGTGTATATCAACATCTGAGATATATATATATTAAATCTATTGAAAGTAAATTTATATTGGTTAATTGTGTAAACTAAAGAAAAGAAATCAAAATCGAAGAGAAGCAATCAATTTCATAATAATCAATCCTATATCTTGAGTAATCCTCAAAATCTCAGCATTAATGATTCACTATTTAGTTAGAGACCAGATCACGTAGCATGATCCTGATCGTGTGATCCCGGATCCGCCCTTCCTATATAACCTCGTTTCACCATATAATCATGAAAATATATCCGATCACCCTATAGCACTAATACAGATGACTGGAACTCTCTAAGGTCCAGATCTCACTCCGTAGGTTCCGTAGTTATAACATTGAGCCGTGCATGGTGCGTGTATTATCATTGAGATTAGGAAACATTGACTAGTTATACTACCTAATATTTTTTTGATTTTTAGGATTGTTAATTAATAAATATGCTCAGAATTTTTTAGACTTTTTCACAACCCCCAATTCATCCAGAGATTCCACACAAGCAATTATTTATGAAGTATATAATAGGATCCATGCAGGGACCTGCAGGTACAAATCGAAAATCCAACTGTTTAAAATTAAAATAAAGTTTTCCGCTTAACATTCGCCATATACTGGAGGAAGTTTTCGTCACCTTAGTATGTGAATATTAGGCATATTGGCAAATATATGTTGGTATTTAGGGACACGTTATTTATTAATATGGTCTCATTGTTTTTAGTCGCCTATGTGTCATATATTAGATTTGTGTTTGAGTCTGAATTAACCATTATGTGGAATGAATAGTTCGCTAGAGTGATATATTATATTCGTCATTCAGTTAGATATACATATATAAGCCTTATGTTGATATATATATTCACCGCATTGTGAGTCATATATTTATGTTTATGGTGACATATATTTCGTTACACAGGGCCAATATATTTTGTTGTATAAGCCTATGTCTAACAAGTATTTCGTATTTAGTTTTGAATAATTCTTCATGTGGAAGGCCTCATTGTTAGGTATTGGGACAATATTCGTCATTCAAAAGTTCAAAAATACGTATATTTCAACATTGATTATAAGGTCTCGTACAGCTATAATAGTTTAATATTTAAAATAGACCTCTATTTTGGCGATTATCTACGAATATCCCATAATACTCCTTGATATCCGTTATCACTTCTCTGCAGTTGTATTAATTCCTCCTCCTTTTTATCCACTTATTATATATATGACAACCATTGCAGGATGTCCCATAATATAATAATTTCCTGATCACATCCTTCACAAAATAGAGGAAATCCGATCTAATGGTGCCGCTGTATCTTCAACAACTTTTGGTTGTCCTTAAAATCTTTTTGACACCGCATTCTTTTTATAACACCTTTCTTCATTTATTGCAAGCTACTTGTAGCTTTGACAACTTTACATTAAACACGATTGACCCATAACCAGATTTCAAAACATTTTAAGGATTGAATGACCAAATTATATCCCAGTAAATACGAATTAATATTTTCCTTTTAACTAATAATCTACCTTCCATACGACGAACTATTCAAAACGAAATACCTGCTAGACAAGCAATGAAATATATTGAGCCCGTGTAACGACATATATGCCGCGATAACCACGAATGAATGACCCACAATACGGTGAATATATCTAACTTAATGACGAATATAATATATCATTTAAGCGAACTATCCACTCCACATAATGGTGAATTCAGACTCACTCACATATCGAGTATATGACATATGTGAAACTAAAAATGATGAAACAAAATTACGAAATAATGTCACCCCAGCTATCAACATGTATTTTCCACGATGCCAAATAAACGCATGCTAGGATGACTAAATCCTCCTCCAATATGGCGAATTTGGAAAAACTAAAAGAAGTTCATCGGCAACACTCAGTAATTTATTTCTGTTCATAAACTTTTTTGAATTAGTTTACATATTACTCTAGGTAGACTAATAATATAATATCGATTAAATGCTATAACGTAACAAAAAATATGTAGAGAAAAGTGCTACCAGCTACCATTTTCTCATAATGAAACCAGTAGCGACCATAAAATGATAGAATATAATGTTCATAACAACACCATCTTCATCATTATTTATTTTCATATAAGAATGATTTCCGGAGAATTTTTTAAAGTTTAAAGTATTTTATTTTTATTATCATTTATGTTTATATTTTTTTTCCCTTTGTCCCCTGGTAAATATGTAATAACTGATTAGTTGATCGATTGACTGATTTTATCTGAATTGTCGCAAATTACATAGTTACTTAAGCAGCAGCAATAAATGATAAATCTCCTTCCTTATCACCCTTTTCACCAAGCTGTGCAATACATTTTGCCATAGTAGGCGAACTTCTCGATATAACATCTGTAAAGTAAAAGTTTTTAATTGGATTCTTTAATGTTCCATTTGTTGGTTTACTCTTGATATTATCTTTAATTAATCCTTGTGCGATACCAACCTTGGCAACGTCAACAGATGTTGATTCAGCGACATCAAATCTTACTAAATGTGGAGCAATTTCAGCTATCCTTCCTCTAATTTCATAAACATCTTCATATGGTAATTCAACACCAAGATATTCACTCAAAGCCCTTATGATCTTCCAGTCCTCACGAGCTACACCTGGAGGATTTGTAGCAGCTCTAGTAGATTGTGCTCTACCTTCAGTATTAACATATGTAACAGCTTTTTCAGTGTAAGCAGCACCTGGTAAAATAACATCAGCAAATGAGGCACCAATATCACCATGATGACCTTGATATACAACAAAGGCATCCCTTGGGATATCACTATTTGTAATTTCGTCAGCACCCAATAAGTAAATGAATTTTGGTTTCGTATTTGCAACTTCTTTACTTATTGGCACAAAGCCAATATCGTAGGCACCAGATCTTGATGCTTCTCTTTGTAATACACTGTAGCCGTTCCATTCAGGTGTGACAAAATTCTCATTTGTTTCAATAAACTTACCGAGTAAGTTAAAGAAAGATCCGGCATCTTCATGTTCATTGATAGCAGAACCAACAATAATCAAAGGTTTCTTTGCAGAAGCTAATTTCTTACCATATTCACCCCCGAGAGCAGTCTTTAAAGCATTAAAGCTATCTCCAAAGCTTTCTAATGCAAAAGTAGAGTCAAATGATTCACCAACATGTCCGACGGACTCTAATTCAGAATCCATCCAGTGTTTTCTTATTCTAGCATTCAAAACAGCAGCTTCCAAACGTGGATTTGTACCAACAAGTAATATTTGATCAGCATCTTCAATTCCTTGGATAGTAGAGTTAAATAAATAATTGGATCTGATATCAATACCATGAACAGGTGGGAGAGATCCATTCTTTGCATCAGTGGCTAAGTTCTCGGAACCGAGGGCATTAGTTAAATCTTTCAAAGCAACCATTGATTCAATTTCAGTCAAAGCACCAGAAATTGCTTTGAATTCATCACCTTTTGGTGCAATTTTATTGTAAGCAGCTGCAATGGTTGATAGAGCCTCATCCCATGTAGCAGTTTCAAATCGATCACCTTTCCTAACCAATGGTGTAGTCAAACGTTGTGTTTTCAAACCATCATTAGCGAATCTTGTTTTATCAGAAATCCATTCTTCATTAATTTCGTCATTCAATCTTGGAATAACTCTCATAACTTCAACACCTCTAGCATCAACTCTAATGGCAGAACCTAAAGCATCATGAACATCAATTGATTCAGTTTTCTTTAATTCCCAAGGACGTGCTTTAAAAGCATAAGGCTTTGATGTTAAAGCACCAACTGGGCATAAGTCTATAATATTACCAGATAATTCAGAATTAACGTTTCTTTGAACATAAGTACCAATTTGAATATCATTACCACGACCAGTTGAACCAAATTCAGGAGCACCAGCAACGTCATTCAAAAATCTAATACAACGAGTACATTGAATACATCTATTCATTGATGTTTTAACTAGAGGACCAACGGCTTTATCTTCAGTTGCACGCTTACCAACAATTTCATTAAATCTTCCTCTATCTGAACCATAACGTAAAGATTGGTCTTGTAAATCACATTCACCACCTTGATCACAAACAGGACAATCCAAAGGATGATTTGCCAAAATCATTTCGGTAACACCTTCTCTAGCTTTTTTAATTCTTTCTCCATCAGTGTGAACAACCATTCCGTTGTTAACGGGGAAAGAGCAGGATGCAATCAATTTAGGAGCTCTCTCAACCTCAACAAGACACATACGACAATTACCAGCAACTGCTAATTTCTCATGATAACAATAACGTGGGATAGTGACACCGGCTTTCTCAGCTGCTTGAATAATAGCTGATCCAGCTTCTATTTTGACTTTAACACCATCAACAGTAACCTCTACCTCAGCTTTTCTTATAGCAGAGGATGTGAATTTTCGAATGTTTGGAGCATTATTTCTAAACAGAACCTGACTGCGCAATAATGCGGATCTTGCTGCGATCATTGTGCTAACGACAGGTTGGGAGATGGTAAAAAAGTGGAGGTTTGAATGATGATTTTTTTTGGGAGGTTAAAGCATAAGCATCTTACTGTGTAGTAAATAAGCAGACCATTGATTGGTTGAAAAATAATAAACACGTGATCTATCAGTTTGTGTGGGACGATTATGTCAGCAAGTCAAACAATAATACAATTGGTCAGTTGAATGATTTTTATTTAATCTATAATATACAATTAATATGCTGATCAAACAATCAATATATACCATATATAAACAAATTACATAGATCGTCTTTTCTTTTCCATGCTCTTAACAATGTCAACTCTTCCACGTTTTAAATTTTTTGGTTGTGGTGTACCTGATTCACTAGGAGATCGTGGTGTACCTGCCAAATCTTCATTTAGTTGATTTTCTTCATCATCATCGTCTGTGTCCATAGAATCTCCTTTACTACTTCCTAATTTCGAGTATTTTGGTCCTGATTTCCTTTTCATGGCATCTGGACCTTCAAATTCTCTAGTTATTGCCAATAACAAAGTACTAGCACGACGTGATAATTCAACTGGAGATCTAGAATTGAAAAACCAATCAAATTTAAATAATGGTGATTTTGTAATTTCAAGTTTAATCTTTTCCCATAATTTTGGTGTTAACAAACCAAATTTATCAACCATTAATAATATAAATCGATCTTCTTCTTCTGTATATACTCGTTTTGAATTATTTAATGGATATTGTATAATAAATTCATTCATTGGAACACGATATTGTATAACCTTTTGTCGAAGTAATTGTTGTTGATGTAATAAACGACTTGATCTTTTTTCTCCTGCTTCAATCTGTGCAATATATTTTTCCCATCCATCAATTTCTCTAAATCTTTTCCAAAATGCTTCGGCATATTTCCTAACATCTTCTATAGTTTTATCATCATATTCTGCAGCAATATTATTATACGAACTTCGTCCATATCTTGCAGCTAAATGAATAAAATTTGTAAAATCACGTCTTGACCATTCTCCAAAACCTTCAGAAATCATTGATTTCTTTTGTTCATCTTCTTCAGGTGTTAATGGAACAGCATCATCAATTAACTTTTGTTGTTCTTTACGTCTCTGTTCCTTTGTCTTAGTGTTTTGATTTTCACTATTCTTATCTTCATCAGTGTTATTTTCATCATTGTTCTCATCATTATTGGTATTATCGTCATTATCATTTTCATCTTCAAGTTCATTTATTTCAGCAATTGTAACTTTATAATTAATCGAATGTCTATAATACAATAATTCTTTATCTAATAATGATTTAAGTCCAGGTGGATAAAATTGATGGTCTTGCATATGAATATTTTTTGGTGGTCTCGGTGTTCTTGTACCTTGATTTGATTTTGTACTTAACATATCTTTATAATAACTATCAATTGAATAAGTTTGTTCTTTTCTTTCTCTTTTACTTGGATTAATCCATGTGAAAGTTTCAGGTTTATTCTTTTTAGCAAAATCTTGGCCATTCCATTCATAAGCTGAAGAATCAGAAGTAAATTTTTGCAAATCATCAAGTCCTAATTTTGAAAATTTCGAATTTAATGCAGCAGTTCTTTCTTCACCTTGTTTTAAAATTGAATCAATATCAATATCATCAGCTGCTTTACTTGAATCCTTTTCAGGATTTTGAGTTTCAAAAACAGCTTGTGCACCATGTTGAATCATTTTTAATAATTCATCTTTTGAATTATTAGTATTTTTAGTTTGTTGTGTTGATCTACCTTGTTGAATAACTAATTGATCTAATCTTAATTTTTGAGCTGCTCTATCTAAAACTTTTTCTTCAATTGCATTTTCAGTAACAAATCTATAAACATAAACTTGCCTTGTTTGACCAATTCTATGAGCTCTATCCATTGCTTGTAAATCAGCTTGTGGATTCCAATCAGAATCATATAAAATAACAGTATCAGCAGTTGTTAAATTAATACCTAAACCACCAGCTCTTGTTGTTAATAAAAACACAAATTTTGTTGAATCAGGTTTATTATATTCATCAATTGCAGCAATTCGGTCTTCATGATGAGTAGAACCATCAATTCTACAATATTCATATTCTCGTAAATAACAATAATCTTCTAATATATCCAACATTCTACTCATTTGTGAGAAAATTAATATTCTTGAACCATTTACTTTAGCTCTTTTTAAAAGTTTATCCAATATAATCATTTTACCAGAGTTATAAACCAGATGTTCATCAGTTGTATATGGAGGACCAGGTTCAGCACCTTCAAATAAATAAGGATGATTACAACATTTTCTCAATTGCATTACAATATTTAATAATCTTGTTTTACCCTCACGTTTACCAACGGCACCATTAACGGCATCAATATCTTTTTCTAATAATTTTTTATACCATTTAATTTGCATATCAGTCATTTTAATATATAAATTAACTTCTTTTTTAGGTAATAAAGATTTTTCAACATCAGCTTTAACTCTTCTTAATAAAAATGGACTTAAAACCTTATGTAATTGTTGTACCATATCATCTTGATTATTATCTTCACTTGCTTCAAACCATTGATCAAAAGCAACAGAATCTCCAAAAACATCAGGTAATAAGAAATTTAATAAAGCCCATAATTCATGTAAATTATTTTGTAATGGAGTACCAGTTATTAATAATCTATTTCTTGAATAAAATAATCTTATAATTTGTGATAAAGCACTTTCTTCATTTTTAATTCTATGGGCTTCATCAACAATAATATATTCCCAAGCGAATTTTTTCAATTGAGCCTTTTCTCTAATCACCATTTCATAAGAAGTTATACAAACATCAAAATCACATGCTAATAAACGATCTTTAATTAATTGTGGGCGGGTTTCTTTATCACCTTGTAAAATAAAAGTATTAACTTCTGGTGTCCATCTTTCAAATTCTCTTCTCCAATTGTCAACGGTTGATTTGGGTACAATAACAATAAAAGGACCATCAATGTTTCTCATATAACGTAAGTAACCAAGAAAAGAAATTGTTTGAAGTGTTTTACCAAGACCCATTTCATCAGCTAGAATACCTGATAAACTATTTTCATGAAGAGAAATTAACCAGTTAAGACCTTGTAATTGATAATCACGTAGTTGACCATTAACATCTATAAAAGGTTAGTAATTTTGGATCGAAATGATGAAATGAAGTAAATCATAAAGGTAGAAGGTTACTTACAACTTGGAGATTCAGTAATGATTGTGGTTTCAAAATTATCATCCTCATCAATAATTAATTCAGCATCTTCTTCTTTTTCAGTTTTTCTTCTTCTTGAAGATTTGGAATCAGGATTACCGTTAGAACCAGATTTTGAATTTCGAGTCCTTCTTTTTGAATTACCATTTGATTGATTATTTGAAGGTGGTTTACCAATATCTTCTAATATTTTGCTTAAAGTTTTATCTTTAACGGCACGTAAATCAATAAAATGACGGAAAAGATCAGTTAAACCAAGTAAATATTTAAATCTCTTTGCAGAATCTTGAATAAGTCTTTTCTCAATTTTTGGGTCGCGTTCCAAAATATAACGTTTGAGTCTTTCTGAGTGGGTTTCCTGATGTATTTCAGCCACAGGTGTAGTAGAGGAAGACGAAGACTATATTTCACAACAATATGCGCGAATGGGTTAGATTATGATAATAAGAAAAATAATAAAGTATAAAAAGGAAGAAAACATACCTCGTTGCGGATTTGTGAACGTCGTTTCGTCGACATTAGCAGTAAGAGTAAGAAGGGGGGGAGATGCGAAATGGGAAGTGAAGATTTAAAAGTTGCAAAATGTTTTTGCGTATAAAGAGACGTCTATTATTATATTAATATTATATTGGCTGATATGACGTCTGTGGATAAGAGTCGTGAAGCTGACCAAGACAGAAAAGAAGGAGGTGAGGAAAAATGCAGTGGAGAGAAGAACTCGATAAGCGGGAAAATAGATTAAGAAAAATAAGAAGAAGAAAGAAAAGCGACAAGAAGCAATTCCACATTAAAACTCCTTTAAATTTCTGTTCACTTTAAAGATATTCCCGGTGCGCAGTCCTGGAGTTACGCGGGCGGTATGTGCGGTACGCCCAGGGCTGGAGATGCAGCCGGTGCGGCGCGTGCATGTGCATAGACGACCCAAAAGTAAAAGAGTTAAGTGTCTTCAAAAAATACAACTTTTTCTGTCTTTTTCCTGCCTCTTAGAACATGTCCACAATCCAACAAATCAACACAAAACACCATGTTCCGCCACTCATTCTCTTCAGCTGATCGCCAGCTTTCTTCTGATGCCACTTCCAGCAACCGCTCTCCGCCCACCTTACATTCCGTGCCCACATGTCAGGCTATGTTGATGTCAATTAAATCCTATACCAATTATGTAGTTACACAAGACCCCGGAACACATTCTTACTAGCACGTCGTCTTCCATCAAATCTCTGTTTCTCTCTTCCTTTGTCCACCTTTTCTTCTTCTCCATCGCTGTTTCTTCGTGGCTTCCTCTTCGTAGCCTGCGGAACATACGTCATCACCGTGGTACCGCCTGGACCACGAGTAGAACGTATCTTGTTATTTCTGTTTTTCAACGCTTCTTGTTTCCTTTTATTTTGCTCCACTTGAGTGGCAAACGAAACGGCCTTGCGATCCAGCGTAGAAACGGCCTTCATTTTTGGTGTTGATCTCTTTTCTTTCAACTTCTCTCTCCTAGCTTGTTGTATGGATCTCTTTTTCGCCTCGCGTGCCTGTTTCATTTGCCTATCTTCTTCATCTAATGAATCGGAATCAGAACCAGATGATGAGTTTTCATCATCCGATTGACCCTTCTTCAATCTTTCAATTTCTTCTTCTTCGGCAGCTGTCAATGGCCTATCTCCTTGTCTTAACTCTTCTTCATCTTCTTCTTCTTCAGCCTCTTTAGTTGACTTCAACGGTTTTAAC
The DNA here is from genome assembly GCA_001600815.1 of Alloascoidea hylecoeti. Lineage (NCBI taxonomy): Eukaryota > Fungi > Ascomycota > Alloascoideomycetes > Alloascoideales > Alloascoideaceae > Alloascoidea > Alloascoidea hylecoeti. The sequence goes on from BCKZ01000006.1 coordinate 270,670, forward strand.
ATTTTATATTCATGACTTGCCTCATCAATTTCATAACTTTGATCATCAAATACAGATTTGAAACGGTCATCATTAAGAATAGCAGCGCTGATTTCTGCCTTCTTCTTATCCTTACCACTTTTAGCTTCTTTAACTGAATTAGTTTCAAGTAATTTAGCCAATTTCTTATTAGCTTTAGCCTTTGAACTTGCTCCTGTTGTTCGAATTACTGATTCTGATAATTTATCCATCTTCTTCTTAATTTGATCTTTTCTATAATCTTTCTGTGAATAATGATTAATTGATAATTTAGCATCAATATATAACTTTTCAGTTATGAAAAATCCATGCATTTGACTCTTTAAACAATCTGTACCAATCAATGAAGTTAATCCTAAAGCTTCTAATTCTGGCCTTGTAATAAATTTATAATTTGTATAAACTGAATTTGATGGTTTGATTTCTTCTGTAACATTATCCAATTTCTCACACCATTTAGGTGCTTGACCTAATGATGGTATATAATATGTGTGCATTGGTATACCTTCATTTGCTGTGAAAAATAATCCAGAATTCGGTATATGTTCAACATCATTTATATCAACTGTTGGTTCCATTGATGCGTATGGATTACCATCAACTGCATCCCAAATCTTTATAATTCGTTTATCACTAGTTAAAACTTTTGATCCTGATAAAAACTCCCTAGAGTTTGTTTCCAAAAATTTAACTTTTAAAATTGGGAATCCATATCCTTGATCTTTAACAACAGTTGGTGTATCTGAACGTAAATCAAATAAATATGTTTTACCTTCTGATGTACCCATACCAACACCTAGTCCATCATTATTAAAACTTAATGCTGTTACAGAATTATTTTCTAAATTTAATTGTCCAACTCTATTTCTTGATCTTGGATCCCAGAATTCAACAATACCATTATCAACTCCCATACCAAGTAATCCATGAACTGGATTAACATCAACACAATTAATTCCTTCACCATCTGCTTTAAATGGAGCTAAAAACCGACCTTGATCTAAATTTAATCGATATAATTCATCGCCTGAAGCTCCAATATATAAATCACAATTTTGTTTATTATATGTTAAACATCTACCAAATTTTGGAATTCTTGTTTTATAATATCTTTCACCTTGACCTTGAAATTCAATACTTCTATCATTTTGTAAATGAATTGATTTTGTCCAATCATCACTTAATATAACAAAATCAACATTTTCACAATCTGTATGTCTTTCAAATTTTAATCCTAATTCATTTAAATCATAAACATGAATTTGTGGTTTATATGTTCCAGTTGCCATAACATACTGTCCATCTGGAGTTAATTTAAGCTTATTTGATGCTTCACTAAATTCAAACTCTTGTATAAGTTCAATCCGATTTTGATATTCTATATCATTTTTAAGTGATCTCTTACGTTTTCTAGCTAACCAGTCTGGTAATGACCTTGATGTATTCGTACCAGAAACCTGATATACAGAAACATCGGTAGACCCAAGTTGTAATGCCATTACTACTACTTGTTAATTTGTTATTTATTTAACAATAAAAGTATGGTCTATAAGTAATAACAAATTTTCTGTAATCCGTTGATAGTTTCTTAAGGTGAAATTTATCACTCAATAAATTTTTTTTTCTTCAGTATCAAATTACCCGGATTACTCAAACTTTAAATTGTAAATATTAGGAAATAGATATCAATGATATTATTTTATTATAAATACAAGAGAGTATTATCATTTTATAGATCAGAGTTCTTCTTAGCTATTTATCTACTTATCATTTAATATAGACATAAATTCAATTAAATCATTAAGGCTAGCCAAGGTGAGCATTGGGAGCATTCCCCATTTACCTTTTAAACCTACACGGTGACATGTAATATGTCTGATAAACTTTATTTGTGAATATATCATCGAAGCCTTAATCATTTTTGACCATTCGAAATATATATGACTCGGCTAACTACACAGTGCTTCACACCAAGAGAAAGGCACGAAAGTTATCACAGAATGATTGTAGGGATCTTATAGCAGGATTGCAAAAAAGTCCTACGAAAAAATGCGATATTCGTCCGCTACTGGGAAGCTTTAGGGAAAGGCTTTTTCAGAGCGCGAGGTGTATATCAAAAAGTAGTATACCTATTATTCAAGTTTTTAAAGGAGGTATGCTTCAATGCGAGAGTTCATTTATCCCTATATCAAAACACTATAGCTAGGAGGATATCAAATAAAACAATTATGTTACCTAAGTCCCCTTGAAAACCGCTAGGCACAAGCTCAAAAGTGACCCGACAAAAATTATACAGAGTTAGGCATTGCATACTTGCCAAAGTGACTAAAACTACTGTAGAAGTAAATGGAGGACATGTTGACTACTCGAATTTCCTCCTGTGATGTTTAGATAGGTTAGGAAATGTTATTTATAATTTATTTAGTAATATTTCCCTGAGGATTGCTTCTTTATTCATAATCCAATATAAGTTCTTTTAAATAACAAAAAGACAATGAAATTACACTAATAAGTCAATTTTCAGACCTTCCTTTATCAAAAGAAACATTACAAGGTCTAAAAAAAGCTCATTTTTTAGAAACTACTGATATTCAAAGACGTTTAATAATCAAATCACTTAAAGGACATAATATTTTTGAAGTAGCACGAACAGGATCAGGTAAAACTTTAGCATTTTTAATCCCATTATTAGAAGTTTATATCGTAATAAATGGATACGATTAGATGGATTGGGTGCTTTAGTCATATCACCACACACACACACTTGGAATACAAAATTTTGATGTTTTAAATAGGATTGGCAAATTTCATTCATTTTCTATTGGTTTATTAACTGATGGGAAAAGTTATTAAGATGAAAAAGAAAGAATTGGGAAATTAAATATAAATACCAGATCGATTATTACAATAAATTTAAAAATGTTAATATTAGATAAAGCAGATATAATATTAGATATAGGTTTTAGACGAACTATGGATCATATTATTAAAAGTTTACCAATTGGTAGTTCTAGACAAACACTTTTATTTTCAGAAACTCTACGAAAATCAGTTAATGATTTGAAACGTTTAGTTTATTCAATCCATTATTTATAACTTCAACTCCTTAAGAATTAGAAGGTTCACAGACACTAGAGTAGGACATTCATTACATACTGGTCATTTATTTTTATACCACTAATTATAAGTAGTTTTTTTTTATTATCAAGGGGTTTCGATCAAGTGAAATTATGGTACTAGGATCCTCAACTACTCTATACAATGAAGTACGACTACCCTTTATACCTTCAGCCCATACCGTAAGATTTAAAGACCAATACTTCTTATGAAGGGTCTTCGGACTCTTTGGCAAACAAATACGTTTCGGGGCACCAGAATTCGGTAAGCGAACCAAACATTCGCTATGAATACAACCACCTTCCCAAAATTCTGATATTCATTCGATTGATCTATAGGCCATTGCAGTCCAACTTATACCAAGTAACTTTTACTTATATTCTTTTATCTTTCAATACTGATAAATTTTATAGATACATATAAGCTTATGCAAAGGCATTTTTAACTAATTGTGTTTAAAATCGACTTTTGATTATATTATTTATCTCTATGCTTTTATTTCCATTCCTTCCATAACATTTACATTTTAAGTAAGTTAAAATAAATCTTTTAATATTGCAAATGAAATACCCCTTTTTTGCTTTTTGCCCCCATAACACATAAAAAAAGAAAACTAAACAAATTATTCACTAATGTATTTCATCAATGTATTAGTTGGATTATGATCCAACGGTATTAAAGCACCAACAAATCTTGAAACATCATCAGGAATAATAGAACCATTACCATATAATAAATCATTTGGAATGAATACTAAATCAGATGCAATATGTTTTAAAACATGGCCGATTCCAACATTTGTTTGGCAATGTATTACTTTATATTCTTGTGATTTTGGTATTGTATTTAAAGAATCTTTATTTATATCATCAAACGTAACATCTGGTGCTAAAACAAGAACTGAAAATTCAATATTATTGAGGATATCGGGGAATGGGACACCTTGAAGTAATAGATTCTATAATATGTTATTGTTAGTGAATAATCATTCCTAGATGTTATTTTCATTATATCTATATAATATATATATATACCTTATCAACCACAATAGCTATAGATTTCTTAAAGTTCTTACTTATACTCCTTGCAAAGTACAAATTATCAACACTTGTATTTACAGATCTTCCAGTTTTATGTTCATGCTCATTTTCTCCGTTCACATAAGTGAAAGCTTTATAAGCCAGATAACCTACTGAAACAGCAGCTATGGAAGCAATAGAGTACTTTGCAACGGGAGATATGCGCTGTCTATTAGACATTTTGTGTAGTTCGCTCCAAGTAATAATACATGAGGATGGCTGTAAATACGAATTCAACCAAGCAGTCCGGGTAATCCATATCCAAAATTAAATTGTTCAGACGACACCAACCATCGATATCCAAGTTCGATGCTCGCGAATAGTTAAGGGAAATTATTAGAATCGTGTCATTCTAGTGCATGAATATAAATATGAATATTAATATTACTATCTTATACCTATAACATTAATAGTATACCTAATATTATATTTTTTTTTCTTTTTTTTTTTTATAATTACAGATTATATAAACTTTTGTTTTAAAAAGAAATTTTTCAAGTGATGTAGTTGCCAATAACAAGCTATTCCTAATACACATAATTGTAATATTGTCCAAGTAATAACCTTTGTATTAATTGTTTCAGATTCATCTCTGAAATCTTTTTCACGATCCTAATATTAATTTTTGAAAAAGTTAGTATATGACAAATCATCACAAAATGAAAATTTGGTTAAAAAAACATACAATAACCAATTCTTGTGCTCTTCTAAGCTCTTCAAGTAATCCTTTTAATTCTCCAATCTTTGCAAGGACTCTTGTCACTCTATCATGACTTGTTGTATCTAAATAAGGATGGTCTTCACCAATATCTAAATCAAATGAGATTCGAACTTGCCCATTACCATTAAACCAGTTATGTGAATTTATTGGAGTAAAACAAAATAAATGTTCACCGGATTCAAGAGCAGAAAATGTAAATGATGATGATGAGTGAACTGACTGTGCTATTAATTTATGATCTTTATCAAAACTTTCCTAGGAAGGGGTAAATTACTATTGTTAATTAACAGTTTCATATTAAATAATAAATAAATGATGTATACCTCGACAGTTATTTTCAGGTTAAAATTAGCGGGTTCGACGTATTCTCCTACTTCTTCAGAATATATCTGTGCTTGGACCTTTCCTGTATATATTGGTTAGTTTATGCTTAAAGAATCACTAAATTGGAAGACATACCAACAACTAGCGTGTCTTTGAAAAGTTCTTCGTAGAAACACTTCGGTTCAGCATGTTTGGCGTAGAAGTGAATGGCGGTGGTGGGAAACACCAGACTGGTTAAGATCAGGAGCAGGGTCGGCAGTAAAAAAGGCCGTGGTATTATCATTATGTGTGTGGTGGAGCAGAGGAGATACGGTAGGGGTGTAGTTAATTAAGGGTGTAACGCACAAATTAACAATTGCAAGGGCATATTTATTTATTTATTTATTCGTGCTCCACAATAAGACTTTTCCGTCGTCACCAGCAGAGGCTATTTGCGGTTCTGCTGTGCCATCTTTGGTCCAAACAACGCCGTTTATTTCGTACACTCCATGGGCGTCGTTCTGTTCTTCATCAATTTTCCATTCCCACGACCCTGTTGAAGTCTCAGTATGAGTGTACACTACGATTTTCCCATCGCTTCCCCCGGACACAATCCTCCCGTCACTCGACCAGTCCACACTGTAAATAGGACCCTCGTGTACGGCTGGGAGTGTGCTCTCCAGAATCCAGTCTTCGTGGATAGGGTCCGCCCTGAATGTAGAAGGAATATCCGATCTCTGTCCACTTAAAGACCGTCGTTTCCACACAATCACCTGTGAATCATCCGAACAGGATACCAGCCGTGTACTCTCATCCGTTGATTTGGGGTCAAACACGCAACACCAAACTGTACTGGTATGTCCCTCCAAAACCGCCACCGATGACCAATCATCGTCGTCTTCTCTCCATAGTCGAAGAGTATCATCGTACGAAGCGGAGGCAATAAGATATTCTGACGGATGCCATGCAACATGCTTAACGTCCTGTGTATGATCCTGTAAAACAGATACACATTCAAACTCCTCGTTATCTTCGTCTGCTTCCCAGACCCAGACTGTTTTATCTCGAGAGCACGAAGCCAAAAACCTTCCATCGTAAGACCACTGAACACATTTCACCTCACTTTCATGTCCTTCTATAACCGCCAAAAGCGGCCATTCGGCCTCTTCATCTTCATCCTCATCCTCATCATTCATATCCTCTAACCCCCATATAGAAACAGTGGCATCGAATGAACAAGCTGCTATCGTGGGGAGTCGAGTTTGTGGTTTCCAAGCTACTGATCTTACCGTTTTGGTATGTCCTTCAGAAAGAGTAGCAACAACAGCACCACTAAAAGTATTATGAATTATAATTGTTTTATCTGATGAACAAGATGCTAATAATGGTTTACCGGGAAGGGATGCTAAACCCCAAGCTGTTTCTTTGTGGGAGGTGAGAGTTTGCTTCAATTTCATATTTTTGAAATGGTGGATCTATCAATAAATTAATTTTCCCAGTGGAGTATTCTTCCATCCCACCATAAAATTGAAACATTAATCCCACCTTGAAAAAAAATACAAAAAAAATATGATACGATTGGGTATACGACATGTACACACGCCACCTCCGTTCCGGTATAATATCTCTTTTCTTCCAATTTGTCCATCAAGACTTTCAATTATAAAAACATGGCCAATGTCATGTCGCTATTCTAGTACCCGTCGTAGTAGACCAAACGCTTATAAAAAACACCTCCCAATAGTTGTTTCAGTTCTCGCATCATTATGGTTAGTCTTTGGTATTCGAGCTTTTATGTCAAATCCTACAACATCATCAGATCGTTCAAATCAGGAATTAATCACTACGGAAGGTTTTACACCATATACAATTACATTTAAACATTTTATTACACCTGATTTATTTTTAATTGAATTAACACCAACTCTTCGATCATGGAAAACAAAATATGTGAATAAAAGATCATATTGGGATGGTTCTCAATTATGGAGTGTTGAAATTAAACAACCAGATATTATGATTACTAGAAATTATACTCCATTACCTTTATATGTTTTACAAACTTATAAAAATCAAATAAAAGAACAAGATATAATTAAAAGTGAAAATGAAAATGAAAATGAAAATGAAAATGATAAAAAACAATACGTAATTAAAATGTTAGGTGATTCAAAAGATGAAGGTAAAATGATGTTTTTAATTAAAAAATATAAAGATGGTGAAGTATCAACATGGCTTTCTAAAAGAAAAGTTGGTGATAGAATTGAAATTCGAGGTCCACATATTGAATTTAAATTCCCACAAAATCAATATTCAAATTTACCACCACGTCCAACAATGATTGATACACCATCAAGCTTAAGATCTGATATAAAATATACTTCATTACCAAAACATGATGATATATTATTTTTAGCTGCTGGAACAGGTATAACTCCAATATTACAAATGTTATTATCAAAAAATCCATTTAGAGGTAAAGTTGATGTTATTTATTCAGTTAAAAATAAAAAAGATATTGCATTTCCAAACTTTTTAATGTTTTTAGAAAAAACTGGTCGTGCAAGATTTTGGTATTTTATTGAATCAAAAGGTCAATTTATAACATCAAACGATTTACCAAATCCAACACCATCATATTTAGGTTTACCACCATTAAATGATAATTCACAAAAGACAATTCAAGATTTATTAAAAATAAATGCAAAAAGAAGAGAAATTCGAAAAATTCAAAATCATGATCCAATTATTGGAGATTATAAAACAGCAATTGATCATACTTTAGCTGAAGAAGTTAACAATAAAATAACAAAACCCTCGGATTCAACTCCTAGTTGGGCTATTGTTTGTGGGCCAGAGGGTTATATTTCATATGTCGCCGGTCAGAAAGAAGAATATTCACAAGGTAATACTGGTGGATTGTTAAAGGATAAAGGTTGGGATGAATCAAATGTATATAAAATGTAAATAGAAAGAATATATATTATGTCATGCATACTTATAGATGTTAAATAGAAAGATATTATGATCATAATGTATCAAAACTGTATGTAGTGCTAATTATCAGCTTAATTACAAATAGTACGAAATCATCAATTACAATCAGATGAAAATGATAACGAATACTAAAATAAACTTGTAGAATTAACTGAAAATGAATTAAATACTCAGATTTATGCAATATTAAAAAAAAAACATATTAATTATTTATAAGTCATAAATGAAGTGTGTTGTATGCTATATTTATGATTATGATTATGATCATATTATTTCAATGAAAATACCCAAAACAAATGAGGTAAAAGTAAGTAAAGGAAGAATCAAATATTTTGATTCCATGGGTCGTAAATTCATAGCTAAAGATTCGCCAGTAGCAGATGATGTTTCAAGAGATGCTGTAAATGATACACTCCCAGTATCAGATCCACTATGTTTAGCCTTTGATGATGAAACTGCTGCTTTAGAGGTTGTTAGGGCTGTTGCTGTTGTTTTACCACTATTTAAACTGGACTCAATGGCTCGGGATTTTGTATATACAGAGTAAGCTGAACTTGCTGAAGCGGCATATTTGGATTGAACACCGATTAAGTTTTGAACTGAATTAGATATGAAGGTTTGTTGGGAAAGGATAACACTGTCAGTGTAGGTGATATATCCAGCAAGATTGTTAGCTGTGTGGCTAGTTGTTGCTAATGTTGTTGCTAATGTTGTTGCTAATGTTGTTGCTGTTGCTGCTACTAATGAAGTAGATGCTGCGACATTAGCAGCTGTTACCGCTATACTTTCTTCAGTATTTATAGGAGCTGCAACAGATTGGGAAATGATTGTAGCAAAAATCAAATTTAAAGTGAAAAGTAAGGAAAGCATATTGGTTGAATAAGTGTTTTTATTAATGAAATGATGATGATGATGGTGATGATGTTTTGCTTAATGCTAGGCATTTCAATTCTTTTATATATTCATACTTGTCTATTGAATATTTTGTCTTTTGAGTCTTAACATCGAAAATAATATTTGAAAAAACAAGTAGGCTTGTTTGTTGCTCTCAAGAAATATGTAGCTATCAGCCATCTTGTTTATTGAATTCTAAATTTGGTGGGCTTCTTCAAATAAAATATGCAAGCATACAGAAAAAAGTTGGAGGCAAGTAATAGTTATAGAATACAAAAAAGTTAATAAGTATTATTTTAATAAGTATAGCTATAATAATTTCTCGGAGTGTATTTATTTATAGCATAACTTAGAGTATTTTAAATGGATATAAAATAATGCAATAATGTACCATTTATCAATATTGTATAATTACGAATTATTTACTCGTAAAACTACTTAAATACGATTATTATCCTATTAATATTAGTTTATTTTTCAGTTTTTATTATGTTTTCTTTCGGGTTAATGTTAACGTTAACGTTATTATCTCTATTTGAAATATATATATAACTTTAATTTCAAATTAAATATCACTTTTTTTAATATAATATTTATATAGTATGCTGAAATTTCTAGGAATTATATTATTTTAGATTTATTAAATGCTCCAGTCTTATGTTCTTTTTTTGATTTACTTTGTTTACCAACGTAACAAAGCCATTTCATTTCTAAGTCTGTTGTAATCAAACAATCCTTCAATTGAACCATAAGCAGCAATAGAAAGATCTCTATCCCATAATTTATTTTGTGCCCATTTGGTAACAGTAGCAGGTGATTCTTCATCAATAAGTTTAAATAATTCAAGAACTGATGGACGACGACCAGAAGTAACGATCTTATTTCCGATATCATCAGCAACGGCCAAATTAGAATTGAAAGATGCTAATATAGCGGTCTTTAATTGAGCTTTAGCACGTTCAACTTGAGTTGGATCAACAGATGTAGATAGTCTATTCCATTGTTTTAAAGTAAAATGGGACAAATCGTCAATACTTAAAAGATTATCAGTTGCAACGGTAATACCCCATAAACCAGAATCTGTGTAAGAAGCAGAAAAGGATTTGTAACTCTTAGCAAGATGGTTATCAGAAACAATTTGAGATAACGGAGAACTCAACAATCTTGAGCTTGGGGATGAAACATCATATTCTCCAATGATTGTCTTGGCAATTAAAGCAGTATAATAATCTGGAGAATTCAATGATGCACCATCAACAGCAAATGTAAAGTAAGCGATTGGAATAGTATCATCACGATCACGTACTTCAGCACCTAAAAATGCTGGAGTTTCCAAAGGAGCAGATGCACCACCAGAAGGAATGGATGCTAACTTCTTTTCGGCTAGCTCGACCAAAGCTTCATGTTCAATAGCACCAGATCCAACTAAAACAGTGTTTTCTGGAACGAAATTCTTCTTGTAAAATTTGTCAAGATCCATTTTTTCAATAGAAGGAATAACTTCCTTGTCACCTAAAACTGGTAAGCTTAATGATGAGCCTGGGAAAGCAACAGCATGAAGATGTTGTTGAATCAAGTATTCTGGGTTAGCATCAGCGGCTTCGGTAGCGGCGACAGCTTTTACTCTTTCTGAATAGATTTCTTGATCCTTGAATTCTGGATTTTTGTAGACATCAGCAAGTAAAGAAGTAGCAGCAATAATGTTTTGTTTTGAAGCTTGTGTGTAGAAAGAGGAAACTTCCTTAGTAGTCTTGGAGCTGAATTGGGCACCGAGAGCTTCGGCTTCGGCTTCAAAAGCATTAGGAGATTTCGTTGGAGAACTCTTGTAAAAGACATGCTCCAGGACATTTGAGATACCATTGTTATATCTGTTTTCAGCACGGACACCGGCTTTGACCCAGAAACCTACGGTAGCAGTTTTGGCATAAGGATTGGCTTCGGTTGCAATGGTCAATCCGTTTGAAAGGGTTGTGCTCTTTGATGTTGAAGTAGCAGTGGACAAGGCACGGACGCCCTTCGAAGCAGCAGCAAATGTGCGAACAGATTTGACGGATTGGCTGCGAAGCATTTCTGAGATGGTTTTTTGTGAAAACTAAGGTGGAAATCAGAAGTTGTGCCCAATGAAACTGTGTGTTCTGCTTTGGACCAATCACAGGCATCCAAATCTAAGGAAATGTCAAGCCACGTGAATATCACGTTTCGCATAAATTATATAATAAACATAACAATATATCAAATAACATAGTAGACGGCCAAATTTAATGCTCCCAATATATAAATCATAAAGACACAAAAAAGACATATGATTAACCCAAAATCAAACTGCATTTTCATATAATTTATTCCAAAACTCTCAATCGCTCTTCTGGTTGTAATCCATGTTTTCTAATTAAATGCCGGCTAAGTTTTCTTGTACTACCTGTTTTATCTTTTGACATTAAAACTCCACAAATATCCCCTGATTCTTTGGTAACTTTACAATAAGCCTTTGAAGGATCATCTGGGAAGTCCATAAAGTATCTCCAAACCCAGCTATACCTATTTGGATGTGACATTGGGGAGGCATAAATCCTTTGAGTCGATGCATCTGAGTAAGCATTATAAGGTCTTACTGAATTGTATACAGTTGATGGTTGTGATAAACCATTAACAGATGAATGATCGTCTGCAATTGATTGGTTTCCATTATCATTAAGAAGTCTAGGCAACCCAGGCCCATTGGCGGTTTGAGGGATCATTTGAGTGTATGACAAAGGGAAAGATCCATTCAAAACATCATTTTGAACAGTAGCAAAAATATTGGAATCGGTATGATCATCATCATATATACTAGAATCCATTAAATCATTATTAGAATTATTATTGTTGCTTTGGGAAGATGATGTTACAACAACACTTGATGATGGAACGTTAACATGATCAGTTGAGCCCGTAGACTGATTTGATCCATTATTGTTGTGATTCTCATTCCCATAAATCTTGTGAACATTATTCAAGTGTCGAATGAAATTCTTTGTACTCTTGCTATGATCATAGGACATTGAACAACCACATGGTCCATCCCCATTGACACTTGGAGCGATGCATCTAACACGATCGTCTACAGATTTATGAAAATAGTTCCAAACCCAACTTCGTTTTCTACTTTTCTTAATCGGACTTTCATCACTATTTCCGCCGTTGGGATGTTCCTTTCTTACCAAAGAAGTAGAATGGGGGGGTTTCGTTTTATGTTGTGGGGTGATGGTAGTTACTCCAGAAGACTTGCGATGTTTTTTGGGTTTAGCACCAAAGGCAATCTCACTATTAATATATCTAGTGGGGACAGTTTCATCCTTGCTAAATGTAGCTCCACAAGCCCTACAGCGGAGTAGGGTCGGGTCCTTGGGATGCTCTTCAAACAATACCCAGATCCAACTAGAATGGCCGATCTCTGACCTTTTAAACCGATGAGCCTGTTCCAAATGCCTTGAAAAAGATAAGAGAGTTCCTTCTCCTGTCGGGACATTGCCGAATCTGCGATTGTCAGAAACAACTGCGTTGCAAATTACCTTAAAAGTGTCATCGGGGTCCACGGTGAAGTAATTCCAAACCCAGCTGCGTTTTGAAGGCCCGTTTGTGTTCGGGACTAACTGGGACTTATCAGGGGCCACAATATGATGTTTTGTGGCTAGATGTCGGATGAGATTTTTGGTACTACGTGACTTATCTCGTTGGAGGACCCGTCCACAAGGGCCAGAATGCCCTTGCGAAGGGAGTTGTGACTGCGGGCCACTATCAACCTGGTTATGGCCCTGGCTGACCTGGCTGCCCTGGGTTGAAAACATGTCGACTCCAGACTCGTCCTCAATATTCATCGTGTAAATTATATACGCAAATTCTTTTTGCCCTGGCTGGTTCGATTTTTGCCGTTCTTGAGAACGTTTCCTTGAGAAGTTTCAAAGTAGAAAGTGCCTGTTTTTTAAAAGTGAGTGTTCTCTGTTCTCTGGCCTGACCTTTATTTATTATATTCTTCTTAATCAGCAGAGCCTCGGCGAAGATCTGACCCGAACATCAGAACACCCGAAAACTCACTCTCCCATCGGGTCGCCGGTCGCTCGTTCCCATGGATACTATGAAAACATCTTATCTTACATTTACATACATAATAAACTATATATGCTGCGATATACAAAATTAATTATAAGTTCGAATGAAAAACAAATTTAAATCAAAAAAAAATATATATATAAATAGAATTCTAAGGCTTGAAGCGATATATTGGTAAATCAATCACTGATGTCCCGTTGATTTTGCCCTTAGGCGGCCGTCCTCGTTTGCGTCGTGAAAAAATCACAGACCTCTCTTTTTTCATATCGTCACTGTTTTCTCCTTCATAATTGTCTTCACTATCCTTTTCCTTTTCAATGTCTGACGAATTTCCATCAGGTAATTGTTCAGGTACTTTAACATCTGACTCGGCACTTGGCTTTGTATCTGTCTTTTTTGTTGCAGCCGTCTTTTTTACTGTCTCTGTATTCCCCGTTCTTTTAACTCTCTTTCGTGCCCGAGTAGAATGTTTCATGTTCCCATTATTAGGACCACTCGTAGATTCATTCTTCTTGACTCGCGCGACATTAATTGGAACAAAAGATCCTGATGCTCGTTTTTTAGAAGCAACCGTTGAAGGTATGTCTATTTTATTTGCTAAAGTATCTTTTTTTGGAGTTGCACTACTTGATCCATTCAATTTTGTAATCTTCGTATCAGTTTTAGGTGGGGTTTGCTTTTCTTCGGCAATATCTAAAGATTTCAACGTATTTTCACTATCTTTTCTGTTTTCAGCATCTAATTCTGTTCTTAGAATTTTATTCGACTTATTGGTGCTTGTATTAGCTTTCGATGAGTCTTGTTCTTCTTCTTCTTCTTCTTCTTCGTCAGATAATTTAATTGGTGGTAATGCTTCTCTCACTACATCATATGTTTTTGTTGAAGGTGATATACTTCCTGTTCTCGGTATTTTAGGTGGTGGAAATAGGGGTGGTGATTCCAATTCTGGTGATTCTGACGAATTTGTTGTTTGTGGAGTTTGCAATTGTAAATGAGATTGAAATGATGGAAGGTGATACTGACCATAAGTCTGATTTGGAATTGCTTGTTGTAAATTATATTGTGGTTGACCTACAACATGTAAAAGTTGTGGTGGTGATCCATCAGATCCAGGAATAATAAATTGTTGAATTGGTCCACCCATAGTAAGTGGTGGTAATTGCCTAGACATTTGTTCTTGTTGTAGTCGTTGTTGTTCTTCAGAATTTGGAAGTGGATATTGCATTATTGGCAAAACAGTCTGACCATTTACTTGCATTGGATAAGAATGAATAATTTGATTGCCTCCCTGTTGTCCTGAATTTGGAAATAAATATGGACTGAAAATGGTACCAGAACTTGTTTGAGTTTGTGATTGTTGAAGTGGTGGAAGAATTAGAGGAGTACCAGGTGATCCATTGGAAAGGACAATAGGGACTCCTTGTGGTGTTTGTAATTGACGCGGAGACTGTGAATTGTTAAACTGTGGCCAAACTTGAATATTACTTGTATGTGGAGTAAAAGGTAATGTAGAATCACCATTTTTTGTAACACCATTTCTAGATGATTCAACATTACCGGAGTTAAATTTCGAGGTTGATTCTATTTCGGTTTCATGATGAGTAATCTGAGGAACTCTTGGTGGTCTTCCGCGTCTAACAAAACTATTTGGAACATTTGGATCAAAAACACCAGTCATTGGAACGCTCTTCCTTGGCCTTTGTTGTTTTTTGGGTGGAGTTTTCTTATCTGTTGAAGATGATCCTGAAGTGTTCGCTTTACCTGGAGGTCTTCCTCTACGTTTTTTAATAGTTGTTGGTGTTTGATTAGATGGATCACCAACCGCTGGATCAGAATTTAAAAGATCATTTATCCCCATTGTAACACCTCTACGCCGTTTTCCATAACGATTTAAAAAATCATCTTTTTTTGAATTTGTGCTATTTTGATTATCAGAACTTGCCTTAGATTTATATCGATAAGTGGATACGATATCATTCATAGACGACGAAGTACCGACTTGTTGATTTGAGTTTGTAATCTTCTTGTTCTTATAAATAGTGTTCCGATTTTTACTATTATTATCTGTGTCTATCATATCCACTTGATCTAAAAAATATTTTTTTTTAGTGACTTTATTATTTTGAATTTGAATTTCATTAATCGTATTATTAGTATTATTATTATTTTCATCATCAATTTTATTAACATCAAAAATTGTCTTTTTATTTTTCCCCTTTTTACGTTTATTTTTATTATTTTTATTTGAAATTTGTTTTTTGGTCTTTCCAGTTAAATCATTATCCATTTCAACATCAACATCAGTTGAAGATTCTTTATTAAATTTTCTTAAATGAATTTCTTCATCACCAACTGTAATTAATGTTTCTGATGAATCATCTGCAATATCTTCCATTTCTACATCATTATCATTTTTTTGAATCTCAGGTGCACTTGATTGATCACTTAATGTTTTAACAATTTCACCGACTGCTTCTTCTGCTAAGATTGATCTTCGAGTACTTCTTCGTCTTGATGTATTAGAAACTGCAAACATATCAATTTCAAGACTTTTAATCGCACGTGGTAAAGATGTTGTTGGAATAATTGAAGTAGAATTAGTTGGAGTTGGAGAATTTTGATGATTAGGAATAAGGTTTGGAGTATGCGTTGATATGAGATAATTATCTATTACCAAGTGATTATTATTACCATTGTAAATGTTTGTGTCTGGAGATGATTCATTTTGTTTTAAAAATTTGGATGATGACGAACTTCTTGATTTTGTAACTTTTTTAGATGAAGTTGAAGGTTTTAAGGATTTTGAAACGTTTTTTCCTTTAGGTTGAGGAGTTGAAATTTTTGGAGTATTTCTTTTAAATCCTTTAATTTCTAAGGTTATTCTTCTTCTTATTTTTTTAACAGATTCTATATCTTTAGGAGTGGGTGTAGGAGTTGAATTAGCGGATTTCGAAACTTTTGAAGATTTTTGAGTTGATTTAGCTTTCAATATCGGAGCATTTGAAAGTTTTGATTTTTGTTTTGATTTAGGAGATTTTGAAGCTTTTGAAGTTGAAGGAGATGATTTTTTTGAACTTTCAGGTATTGGATTATTTATATATCCATTAACTTTTGAATTGCTATGTCCTTCAACTTTTAAATTATTATGTTTAATAATATTCTTTTTGGAATCAATTGGTAAAGAATGTTCTTTAGATTGTTCTTTTGAATAAGAACTTCTTTTCCCAATAGTACCTCTACAATTAGTAGCACCACAAAAGCAAGGTTGTGGATCAGCCCCTTCAAACCAGTCAAAATTATAATCATAGGTAATTTCTTCACCTAATGAAACACCATTTAAACCAGCAAATAAACCAATCCTCGGTTCCCCATTGACATACCATTTTTGCATTTCAGCATTGGGATTACAACTATGATTAGCAAATCTTGCAACACTACCTCTTGCACCTGAATCGATAACATAACCTTTTTCAAAACTTAAGAAATAATAATTTGTTACACCTGCATATTTCAATCTTAGTCTTTTTTCAATTTCATCTTGAGATATAACATCACCAGTATACTCTACAATTAATTCACCGGGATCATAAGTTCTAATAGCTCGTAAACCATAACCTTTTGGACCGTACCAAATAATTTCAAAACCGTTTGCATATAACTTTCCTTGGGCTAAATTTTTTGTCAGGGTTTGGAAATGCCTATTACCACAATTTTTATCTCCAAGTGGACATGTAGCTTCATCGCATTCATATTGTAGCATACTATAATAAATGTTAGCAAAAATAAGTGGACATTATGGTAAGCGCTAGCTCAAAAAACAATATGAACGCGTTTTAATATATGAATAAATTAATAAATAAATGAAAAAGAAAGGATGAACAAATTTTAGCTTACCGATTAAGACAATCCTCCCCACAGGCCTCTTTACAGATACAACTAGGCCTATCTTCTTTACTTACCTTAAAATGTTGGCAATACCAGGCATTTTTTTTCAAAGGTCTCCATTTCAATACTTTTCTTTCACCATCAAGAGATGGACCGTAAATATTCCAAGGCAGATGAAAATCCGAATTTTTATTGATTAGTTTTCGATTTACAGGCAAAGGGAAGGTAAAAGGTTGGGGTTTTGAATTGCTAGCATGGGAGTGAAGGCCGGCCATAAGTATTAATTTTCTCCTTGGTGCAGGTTTTTCGTGTTCCTTTTCGGTCTCATCGCCAGGCCCAGGAGCCATAAAATGGGCTTGGGTGTGGGGATGGACACGTGAGTGGACGGACAGGGAAATTTCATCGACGGCCTCGGACAGGAACTTCCCACGAGGAACGGGAGACTCATTCAAGAAGCTGTGGATCACGTGCGCGGACCTCTCCATTGTGTGTTTTCGGAGGACACGAGGCTCGCCTTCGACGGGGGGCAGGGGCGACCAGCCGGCCAGGTGCCACTCGGGGCTGTTGCTCCGTCGGGACCTCCGGGCGGGGTTCTTGTGGGGGACAACAGTCGGACTTTTGTTGCGCACACCCATCTTCAAGTTAAGTGAAGAGGAAGGAGAAAAACAGCAAGGAGGGAAAAAGACGCGGGGGTGCACGGTGGTACCCACTTACCTAACCTATATCTTCACGTGCACGTGGTATCTTATATCGGTATACAACTTGTAGATTTGGGTTATTGTCCCTTTCCTCCTCCTCTTCTTCTTTCTCCTGAGAAAGCAATTGCTGGTTTCTAGGCACCACTCCCAATCGCATTCCTACAGTTATCTTCCATCTACATACCTCTACCCATACACAACATCACTCAAGTTGTGCCCAATATGTCACTTAGACCCACCCATGATGACCCAAGACAGCATCAGAGGGAATATAACCATCATGATATGAAAAGAAGATGTAAAAAACCAGGTTTGGAAGACAGAATTTATTTGAATGTTCCAACTGCTAGGTCTTATCCCAGCGATAGAGAAGATAAGAAGTATCACCTTCATCATCACGATAGAAATTATAAAACATCTAAAAGTTTCAATAATCCTACATTTCCTTCTAGACCTAGAGAGTTAAATGATCAAAAATACACTGCTACTCGTGAAACTTCAAATTCAAATTCAGGTTCAATTTGGTCACAACGTGAATCGCGTACAATTTTTATCGAAAGACTTCCAAAAGAGGTAACCTGGAAAGATATTAGGAGGTTTTTTCAAGATATTGGTTATTTAAATCACTTAATTATAATGAATAATGATGATACTATAAATCCTTTAAAACCCGTTTCAAAGGCTTATGCTGAATTTAGAGATATTGAATCTGTTAGAAAAGCTGTACGTTTATCTGGTCATAGATTACATGGAACAAAAATAATTGTTGAAGCTGCTCAAATTCCTTTTCGTAATTTAAATTCTGATAAACCTCCAATTTCTATTACACCAAGATGGTTTGTAGGAGTATCTATCGATTATTATTCTGTACATGTTAATAATATTCCTTATACGATGAATG
This sequence comes from Alloascoidea hylecoeti, assembly GCA_001600815.1. Taxonomy (NCBI): domain Eukaryota; kingdom Fungi; phylum Ascomycota; class Alloascoideomycetes; order Alloascoideales; family Alloascoideaceae; genus Alloascoidea; species Alloascoidea hylecoeti. Next base: position 289,372 of record BCKZ01000006.1, read on the forward strand.
AAGATGAGTTACGTTCTCAAGTTAAAGAATGGGGGAAACCTAAAGAAATTGTTATATTTAGAGATGCTAAACATAATTCTCTAGGATTTGGAAAAATAAAGTATGTTCAAAATTAACACAAAATTTAATAGTACAATTAAATTAACTAAGTTAATGATTATTTTTTCTTAATAGATTTTTGGAACAAAAAAGTGCTGAAAAAGCATTAAGTGTTCGATTGAGAATAGATGATAGAGATTTAAGAACTGCTATTGTTCGTTATCATGATCCTAATGAATTTAATAATAAACATAGATTTTCATCTTCAAGATCTTATAATAAGAATAGAAATTACTGGAGATGAATTCATAATAAATCAAAAGATGGTGGTAATGGTGGTAATGGTGATCATGAGAATTAAAAATACTAATAAAACTAGCTTCAAAAATGGATTAATTAAAATTTTAGAAAAAGATCTTACGATAGCTAGGTAAGTAAGAAAATTTACAATAAAACAATTCCAATTGAAGTTTTTCATTTTTTTCAAATCTAACCAGTATTCCAATTCTTTTAAATTAGGTGTACTTGGAAAAAAGTACTAAGATTATAAAACTAAAAGATAATTTAGTTATAACTACTTCGATATATGATAATATTAATGCATCCCTTATAATTAGCTATATAATCATATAACAACGCTGTAAATATTGCTTAGGCTTATTTAGGTCTATAATTAGATTCAAAAGATGATTGTAATGTTAAATATTACAATTAACAGTACTGTTAGATATCACAATAATTATGAACCCCACTCTAAAGTGGAGAATCTTACATTAAACTAAATTATATACTGCTTTTTAAAATCTAAATTTTATTCAACTTTCAAATGTTATTGAGTTGTAACATAAGTTGAATTTCCTCGTACCCATTGTTTTGCAATCTCGTCTTTTCTTTTTATCCCAGAACCCCATATACCCATTGACCAAAAATGTGAATCTGCCAAAGTTGGAGGTAGATCTTTTTTATCTTTTTCTTTTAATAATTTTGATGACTTTAAATTTGGTGATAATTGTGATGCAAAAGAACCTTTTATTGAAATCTCCTCATTTTCATTAGATTTAATTTCTTTTAAATTTATATTTAATTTTGTGTTTTTTAATTCTTCTTCTTCTTCCCATGGTCTCATATTTAAATCCATTGGTTTCCATTTCTGACTTTCCCACCATATTTTAGAACCAGTCATTTCTTTAATTCTTGAAATTGCACGTTTAAATGCAAATTTTTCATCTTCACCAGTAAAAGCAGAAACATTAGCAAAATTACTTTTTATTTGTTTTTTTGAATTTTTAACTTCTTCTTCATGATCACCAATTGAATCATATGAAGAAACATTTGGTCTATATGGATTTTCTGAATCAATATGAGCTCTTGCAATTGTTTCTTGAGTTGTTGAATCAACTGTATTATGATCTAATTGTTCATCTGGTGCATCAGGGAAAAATAAATCATCTGGTTTTGAATGACATCTTAATATTAAACGACATTTCGATTCATATAAACTATCAATAAGTGATATAAATCTTCTTGCATCTGGTTTCATTGATGATTTTAAAATAGGAACATCATCAATTATAAAAGTATGATAATTAGATGATAATGTAATATAATCAGCTGAAGCTAAAGGTCTTTGACATATTTGTTCAAATGTAAATGCTGCTACTCCATCTAATGCCCAAGGAACCATCACTTTTCTTCCATAAACATTGAAATATTCTACCTTACCAGAATTTGGATCTTTAATAATATTTGATAATTTTGAAAACCATTCTTTATTTGTCTGTTCTAGTATTTGATCATCTTTCTTGATTACAATGTATGGAAATGAATAGTGACTTTTCATATTATCATTTATATCTTCATTCGATAAAATTACTCTATAATCATTCCCACTATTCATATTATAAGAATTACATCTTGATAATAAAATGTTATAGAAGGACTGAAATCTATCCTTTTTGAAATCAGTTGCATATAATTCTTTTTGTTAGAGTTAGTAAAAATATATGAATAAATTAATATTAATGAGACGTATATGACATACCTTCAGGCAGTCTATTAGATGTAGACACTAATACACCTCCTAATTTAAAGAAATATGTAAATAATAACTTGACGATGTTTGCAGCAGCTCTATAAAATATTGAGAGGTTAGTAAAGAATAATTAATTTCATGTAAGTGAATATAACTTATAATTACATGTCTGGAAGCATAAATTCATCAATAATTAGTATAGTACTTTTATCAACTAATCTATGAGCAATTTCTAATAAGATGAAATCTTGTTCTGAACGCCATGACATTTCACCATATGGATCAAGTTTTTTCCTTTCTTTTGTTATTTGATGAATTAACCCATATATTGATAACATAAAGTTGTTATAATGCCATCTTTTCTTTGATTGATTAGGAAGACTTTCTGCAAATATATCCATTAATAAAGATTTCCCACAGCCTCTTTTCAAAGCAAGTTAGAATAAATAATTTTCTTTTATAGATCATTTAAAATTGACTTGACTTACACATCTCCATGTAACTATAAATTAAATATTAATAAATATTTTCATGAATAATAATTAAATTCAATGAATATAATCTTACCATTAGTCCTTGTGGTGATGGGAAATTTTTTAATTCTTCTTCACTAGATATCACTTTAACTAAATCTGTACTTTCTTTTGATCTAAACCAATTCCAACTATCTTGCCCTGCTTTTCTCTCCTAGATTCCCAAATATATGATTAATCACAATGTGAATTTAAACAGTTAATGTCATAATTTTCATACCTCAACAGCGGCGGTAAGTTCTTTGATCCTTCTTTTCAAATTGACAGGAGGTTTATAGTCTTTTACCTGATAGTAAAGTTTCTGGAATCTATATTTTGTTGTTAGATTAATATTGTCAGATTTGTGCTGTACTGTGATAGTAGATATTTCTTATTACTTACTCCACCGCAGCTCTATATTGTGCATCATCATGTCGTAATAACCCTCTAGCTAGATAACTTTTATACAAGATCAAAGGATCTGTAATTGCTAGCATTTGTTGTCCACGTTCACGTTCACGTTCACCATTATAGTTTGACTTTGTTGAAAGCTTCCTCGTATATCTTAAGCTTAAAGAAACTTGAATACTTCTCCTATTTGGGTGAATGAAGGTTCTGCAATTCCCTTTGGAATAAGTTTGATGATCATGATGATAATTTCTTGAGTGGCTAGTTGTTGCTATTAACGACCATGAGCTTAAGGTGAATGATAATAAACATCGATAACCTAACCACTTTTTCTGATTTTTAATTTGTAAAATAGTTGTCATGTTCTGATTTAATTTTTGTAGGATCTCTTTCAGATTTCAATGAGCTCGAGCTCTATAGATAGTGGGAATGACACGATCGTAAGAGACCGGAGATTGAATTATATTGAATTATGCAGGTTAAACAATACATGCGGTTTCCTTCTGTTTTTGGAGGTGGTGCCGAGGCACCGAGTGATTCTACATCCATTGTCACAGCCATTCTAATTGGAAGAGAGGAATAAAAAACGATACAAACACAACATAGAACACCTTTTTAGCTTGTTGCAGCTGTTATTAAATCGTCAACTATTGCAATTCGTAGATCTCACACATGAGTCTTTAGTCTTGAACCAAAGCCTGAAACGAATAGCTATATTAGCGATCCACAAAACACTTGTCCAATTGCAAAAATATAGTACACATACATCTGTTTTATTAATTCTAAATAAATTAATTCCTGAACTGTAGGTTGAGTTTCCAAATAACACATAAATCAAACAAATACAAGAAAAGAGTAAAACATATAAAATTATCTTGATCTAGATTAAAATTGGCCGTAACTAATGTGACGCCATCCACCAACCATAACCCTTTGAAAAATAATCATTTAAAACAACAATACTTGAACACAAACCATATGTAGTAGAAACCAACTAAATAAAAGTCATAAGGTCTAAATGATTGTAATTTCTCATTGTGCAAACTAGAGAACATAAAACTAGAGTTTTACTGACCCCGTTTATCATTAGACTACCCTGCCATTTTACAATTGACGAACTTATTCATGAATCTGTTCCAACTTGATTTTTGAGTTGCCTTTCTGCTCTCCGTTGTAATTTTTGTAATTCTTTTTTCCTTCTTTCAAGCATTCCCCATCGCCGTCGCCATTCAATTAAAGTATCGGCAATCAGGTCAGCTGTACTTTTCCATAAGACCTCCTGCTCTAAGCTATAACCACTCATTTTCAAAAGAAGATTGGCCGTATCCATGGAATCATTTGAGACCATAGAATATTCAGGTGAAAAAGATGATTCTTTTGCTTCAATAATTTTACTCTTTCCTTTCCTTTTGAGTTGTGGTGGAGGTGTTGTTCCATCTGTAGCCGCTGAGGTTGAATCGTCAGAGTTGCTGAGACTGCTGAGACTGCTGTCGCCTGTTACAGATACTGGAGACGAAGGAGACAACTTAGTAGTATCCGACAATTTGGTATGCCTATACTTTAGAATCACAAATTTAGAAGGTTTAGTGACTCCCTTATTTCTTGTTGTAGAGCGAGTATTATATCTCATAATTTTTTTTTGTGTTTATGAAAAATAATATATATTTGATTGACTACCGCAGTGTTTAAACGTGGACGCACTGATATAAAAAAGGTGGGAAGAATAGGAAAATAATGAATTAATAAGGTGAAGGGACGATTCTTGGTAAAGTGAAACAGAGAGAAGATGTTTTTAAGGTGGTATTGTAAGTTAGAGTAAAGCGAATTTTGGTTTTGTTATACAGTGGTAGTAATGAATGAAATAGACTTAAAATGTTCGCTGCTGCATGAAACAAGGTTCAGCCCAATTTCCTCCGTCAACTTCCTAGCTAAGCAGCCTGGAACCAGCAATAACAATTTTCTCATGGTCATACTGGTTACCACAACTGGTTATAGCATTCACAAGAAGTATATCTACAACTATCTAGTAGTCATCCTATTGTATATTTGTATCATCGGTGACGGAAACAACGTTCCCTTCAGTTTTCCTTTTTCGATTGGAGCTTACTAGCAACATGACCTGTAGCACCATATCATACACAACCTCCTGGTAATTTATAATTTCAGTTATTTTTTAATCTATTAATTATATGTTAATTATATAAAGAAATTTTTGCTTCTTGTAATTGATCGAAGAGTCGTGAATCTACTGGACAAGTCACCTTGCAGATTCACTATTTGATAGCAAAGAACCTCACAAGATTTGTCTTTTACATATAACCAGATGCACTTGGCTTTTAAGAGCAGTTTCATACACCTGGTATTTTACTAGTGACTTTGTTGATTGAGTACAGCTGTCTTGCCGTCGTCATCAACGACATCCATATCAATCATCATAAACATCAAAACAATTGCCGCAATTGTAAACATATAGGAGTATAATAAGCTTTCTAATTTCAGAATGTGCATTTTAACAGTATGGGATAAATCTTTAGAAACCAAAAAATACTTTAGAAGTGTTGAATATGGTAAAAAAAATTGATTAGTCTCCAAATGACACAATCCCCCTTTCATCTTTTTTTAAAAGTTGCAGGGAATATCTCAACTGAACTCCCGCATGCATTTGCAGTTCGATGTTAGACGAAAATGATTTAAAGTTGTATGGAAGATGCAGAAGATAAAATTTACGATATGCTAGGTTGAGGACTTATATATATGGATATGCATAATTATAACAAACTATTAAAAATCAGATATTTCAAAAATATATTGATTATTATAATATATACAAATAAATATGATCTCATCTTTTGAGTTGAGCTTCATATTAATATTATCGTTTTAGTTTAAATATGTAATTGTAACTGAAGTTATAGATTCGTTAGAGTCCATCAAACTTGGCAATTCCATGTACTTGTTTTTGACTTCGTACTTGTTTTGTACTAATAGAAGTTTGAAACTTTTTCTTTGACTTTTTCACGCTCTTCTTTGTTTTCTTCTTATTATGAAGTTCAGCTTCCGAATCTGAATCATCTGGTTCATTCTTTTTAGGAACTGGCAATTTAATTTCTGGAATTGGGCTACTATCATCTTCATCTTCATCTTCATCTTCATCTTCATCACTATTATCATCCTCATCATGTTTAAGCTTTTTTCTATTTCTTGAAACTTGTTCATCAGAATCGCTATCTAATTCAGAGTCATCAGCGTCAGATGAAGAATCCTTTGATAATTCCAGATCTTCATCATCTTCTTTCCATTGTGTTTCTCCTATATCTTTCATATTCCAAAGTTTGATACCATCAGCACCACCACTAACTAGTTTGTATTGATAATCTATATCCAAGAATAATACATCATCAACTTTACTATGAACCCTTTGTTCTAAAACTCTTCCACTCTTAATATCAACTTTTCTTATAATACCATCAGCACCACTTGCAAATATAGTATCATCGTTATCTTCATCTATATCAAGTGTTGATAACACACAATCAATACTGTCTTCACTTAAATTTATTCTAGTAATTTGATCAGCCCAGTTATTTATAGAAGGATTCCAAGTAGTAACAATTCCACTCGACGTACCTGCAACTCCAAGTTTACCTTCAACCGGATCAGGGAAACAAAATGATAATAAATCATCATCTTGATGATCACTGTTATATAATATACCTTTTCTTATATCAATTTCAGCTAAAGTTGTAGAACCAACAGTTAAATAATGATATTGATTAATATGTGGCATAGCAACAATTGAACTAACTAAATCACTATGGACTTTAGAATATGTGTGTGTTTGTTCCATAGTTCTCGTATCAAATATTTTAACTGAAGATGATTCCGTACCTCCTACAAGAATTGGATGAGTTGTTGATACAGCAAGTTTTGTAAATTTGGATTTTGTAGCTTTTTCTTTTTTAGAAATTATCTTCCCAGTTTCTGAATCTATTTTATTTATTACTTTATCCAATCCTGTAGAATACATTGCTGTATTAAAATTGATTAGTATTATCATTCTAGAAGTATTTTATATTTCAAAGGTAAATACTTACTTTTTCCAGTGGCATCAAAAATAACATCCCAAACACTTCCTTTATGTCTTCTTTTTTTCCAAGTAGTAACAATTGGTGAACTTCCTTCTTCATCATCTATATACTCTATTTCAGGATTATAAACATACCATGAAACATCTTTTTTATCTTCAACAGAGACCCCACTCTTAATAGCTTTTTTATTTCTTAATATTTGATCAATTTGTAAATCCTGTAAAATTTCATCATCATAAGTATTTAAAAATATTTTACCATTTGATAAACCCGATGCAAAAATTGGTTTTTCAGGATGAAATGCTAAAGAAAGTAAACGACTTGTGAATTCTATTTCTAATGAAGGCGGTGGAAGTTCAAATGTCGCCTCTACAGAAAAGATTCCTTTTTTACCTCTTCGTCTTTTACCCATTTTTTTATTTTTGTTTTTACTTTTTTATATTTCAAAAAAAAAAAAGGTTGTATAATGATTTACCCGGCTTCACCGTGGAATAGCATTGCTGACATAATATTTGTCATCATTCGCAACAGCATCACATAATTTTCTGTCACCACTCCAATCTTACTCATCCAAATCTAAGAATTATTAACAACTGCTTATAAAGTAAGTAATATATTCACACACCATTATGATATTATCATTTAAGAAATAAATAAACGCGTTCTTTATCTTCATATTTTTATAATTTTTTTTTTTAATTTTCTACCATTTTTTTCTGTAAACCTTTTGTGTTTTGTTTATTTATAAATGTTTATAATCAGGCTTGTTGTTGAGGGGTTTGCTGACATAACTATCATCAAATCATCATGTCTCAAAAAAGAACTTTCAAGCATTGAGAAATTAACTTCATGAGATTTCTGAAAGAAGTATCATTTATTGCACACCTAACTTGTTAATGTTGCGGTTCTTCTTGATGTTTGCCACCGATGTAAAATTCTCGGCTTTTTTTATTTTTATTTTTTTTTTGTTCATTTATCCGGCGAAAATGGATAGGGCCATGTTTATTCAACTTTTTTGATGATATAATGATGAATAAATGATTAAGATAATTTTCATAAATACTAATTATAATGATTTTACTTATCAAAAGAAAAAATGGACGAAAATCATAGCATTGACCCAATAATTTCTAAGGCAGAAGAAGGAAATTTCCATCATGAAGAATTCCCAAATGTTGGTGATGTTGCAGCAGCAGCAGTTGCTGCCAGTACTGGCTCTGATCAATCTCATGATGAATCGATTCCTCCTGTGTCGATGAATAATGCTGGTAGAGCACTTTCTACTAGTAAACGTGCTGCTCAAAATAGAGCTGCTCAAGTAAGTTATAATATATCATTACGTTATGATATAAAATCTAACGCGTTTAATAATTAGAGAGCATTCCGTCAAAGGAAAGAACAACGGATTAAAGAATTAGAAGCAAAAGTTCAAAATATGGATACTTTAAAAGATACTATTGAAGCTTTAAGGCAAGAAAATATTCAACTTCGTGATTATATTTTAGCTTTACAGTCTCGATTAATTGAACAACCAAGTGGCGTCCCAACTCCACCTGCTGTTTACAGTGGAAGGGAAGGTAAGTAAACTAGGCTTTCAATATTTTTTTTTCTCTCTTTGTTGTATTTATTGTTTATGTTTGTGTATATATTAACTAACAGCATCACTTTATGGAGTTAAAACAGGTTTAAAAAATAATTAATTTGAACTTATATATATAAAAAAAAAAAGGTATAGATTCTAGTGACATTAGACTCACTTTTATATATTCTTATTATATTGTAAGAATTATTATTATATATTTTGAATAATGGTTGTTGATTTTTATATTTCTAATTGATTATGATTATGGTTCTTGGAAGAATTTTTGTGAATTTTTAAAATTTTAAAATTTCAATTTCAATTTCAATTTCAATTCCAATTCCAATTTCAATTATTATTGATTGATTGTTTGATTAAATTTAATATTGAAAAACGCAATTGAATTGGGATTGGAATTAGAAATGAAGATGGAAATGGAATAAAGCATGAAGAGAAATTTCGTTTACATTAAATATTTTGATTTATCGCAGATTCGCAGAGATAACACACACGGTTTAAATTCTGTATTTTATTTTTATTTTTGATTATATACATACAAATAAAAAGGGTATTCCCATCAATTGATATAATTAATTATGAAGTATTTTTGTTGAGATGTGGTCACGATGACGTCTCTTTGCTTTTTCAAGTATTGCTCTGCCTCTTATACAATAAATGAATTGCTCTCCCATATATATAAATAGGTGTATATCAACTTTTATAACCACACTTGCGATTCTAAGGACATAGACTAGTGAAGATGGCTATGTATATGGTTCGCTGGGGATTTAAATATGTCCTTCAAAAAGTAAATGCCAAGCAGATACGATGCAGATTAATAATGCATTGAATGTTTGTGAATAGGATGAATGCTAACAAATCTAAAAGATCTTTAGGGAATATGACTTGGATAGATTCGGCATTGAAGACCCATACTACGAAGTACGTATCAACAGTTAGTTGCGATTGTGATGAAGTTTACAAAGATTAACGGATTGTGAAATTTCAAAGTATGTTCCTGTTGATGGCAGCAGTGATATCTCATCACCCAAGACTAAGAAAATCAAAAGAAAACGACCGATTCCCGAAGGGATTTCCGATAACGACTCCAATATCCTACGACAGATTACGAGAAGAGCGTACCACTTGGATATGTTGTTCAATGTGTTGGGGTATCGGATAGGATGGAGCGGTATCATCGGAATGGTTCCCATGTGAGTTTCTGCAAAGGTGACTTCGTATTCGGATATTATATGCTAATAATTTATATAGAGTGGGAGACTTTGCCTCTTTAGGCCTGTCGCTGATGTTGTACAGAACTGCACTACAAATCGATGGAGGTTTGCCACTTTTGGTCCATGTTAAGTTGCTGGGAAATATCATCATCGACTTTGCGTTGGGACTCATCCCCATCATTGGAGATTTGGTGGAGATCTCGTACAGAGCAAACAGCAGAAATGCTCTGGTCATGGAAAAACTGATGGTTTCGCGAGCTTCGCCAACCATCGTTGGAAAGTAATATAATTATAAGACACGTAACGCCTTATAAATATTTATATAGTAACAATACAATAGGTGTGTGGAACAAAGAAGAAACTTTTATTCATTCGCTTTCTGTTTTCTTCATCTGACCTGCCTTCACTCTCTTAGTAATTATAATGATCACCTCTCCTTCAAGGGCCTCGAATGAGATCAAACCATCGTTCTCAAATGAGTCTTTGTCGTTGTCTTCACTGTCTTTGGCTTCTACAATAGCCCCAACTCCTCTTATAGATCGACTCATCGAGGTTTCTAGCTCAGGTAGTGTTAACCATGTTCTAGAGCTCATTGAACAACAAAAAAGTATAGTCAATGAAAAGAATCAAAAGAACGAAACTGCATTACACTGGGCTGCCGTGAACAATCAACTAGAAGTGGTTAAGATTCTAATAGACCATGGTGCGGAAGTTGATGTGGAAGGTGGTAAAGATGATCTTTTAGCAACTCCTCTTCACTGGGCCTGTCAATGTGGTTTGGTATATACCGTTGACTATCTTATTTCCAAAGGTGCTGATCCTTTGAAAACTAATGGGAAAGGTTATAATTGTTTGCAGATAGCTGTCAACGCTTCAAGTGCATTATTGGTTATATATTTACTTCATCAACAAATTCCCGTTGATTCTGTGGACCAATATGGTAGAACACCTTTACATTGGGCTGCTTATCATTCAGATCATGTTACAATTCATTCTTTATTAGAATGGGGGGCGGATATCAATAAAAGAGATTTATATGGTTATACCCCACTACATTGGGCTTTAGTAGTAGGAAATCCAAAATGTTTAGCCCTGTTATTAGCAGAAGGTGCAGACCCTTGTGCAATTACAAATGATGCAAAAACAACTTGGGATATTGCTGAAAAGAATAATTGTTTACGATTATGGAAGATAATATTAGCACAAGGTGGTAAATATAAAAATGGTAGATCAAGACCAATTTTCATGTCAAAAGAAACAACTGATAAAGTTGTTTTAATTATATCACAATTTTTAATAACAATTGTTTTGATAATTTTTACCCATTTATCAATAATAAAAGCTATTCTTTCAACTTTATTTATTATTGTTTCAACATTATTAACATTAAAACGTTTCATTTTACCAAATGCTTATAGAGGTAAATCAGCTGTTTTACATTCTCCATTATTAGCAGGAATGGTATTTGGTACATTAATTTGGATCTTTACTACTTGGTTATTAATATTATTACCAAATTCATTTGAATTTCATCCATGTTTAAACTTTATAGCACCAATAGCATTTACATTCATCATATTATGTTTATTAAGATGTTCATTTATGGATCCCGGTTATATACCTAAATCAAAAGGTAAAAAAGAACAAAAACAATTAATTGATGATTTAATTTCAAAACATGAATATAATTATACATTATTTTGTTTAAAAACTTTTGTTAAAAAACCATTAAGAAGTGGTTATTCTCCTGCAACTAAAAAATTGGTTGCAAAATTAGATCATTATTGTCCATGGATAAATAATGAAGTTGGAATTAGAAATCATCGAGTTTTCATTATTTTTTTAATTTCTTGTACTTTATTTTGTCCATTATATTTTATATTGGCTTTTATTCATTTCAATCAATTTGAATATGATTCAATGGATATTCAAGATATACCATATTGTGAAATTTTTGGTGAAACGGTTTGTAGAGGTTATATCAATTCTCCAATTATTTTAACATTATCAACGTGGTTATTTGGTTTATACATTTGGATATTCATTCTATTATGTATGCAATTAATTCAAATTTCAAAAGGTGTTACAACTTTGGAAAGTCTTACAATTTATGAAGCAATATTTGAATTTAAAGGTCATAAAGGATCTTCTTGTTCACATTCACATTGTAAACAATATGGTATAAAACGTTTACAACATCGAATTTCTAAAATTATTAAAACAATTCCAAAAAAAATTTATGAAAGATTTAAACTCTTAAAATTATATAATGATTCTTTTTATAGTTCATTTTCTTATGATTGTATAACAAATCTTATTGATTTTTGGAAACCATTTGATTCAATTTTATCTATAATTGATTATAGACAAGAAAGAATGGGATTAGGTTCTCTTGGTGGTATACCCGTTGATTATTATCAACTTTATAGTATTCCAAAATTATCGAAACGATGGAATGAAGGTTCTAAATTTATTGTTTAATTAAAAACGGAGTAAATGTTTTCTTTTTTCATTAATGCTTTACATTAATCTTGATATATTGCTTTCACTATATAACTATTCTTATTCTTATTATCCTAATTATCATTTCTCATTATTATTACTATCATTACTATCATTATTTCATAATCAAATCATCACTTCATAATCAATCATTTTATAAATTCTTCTCGCAATATCGTTATATCATCATATTATTTATTTTAAAAGATTTTATCTGATGGGTTAGATTTATTAAGAAGTTTTATATATTTACATATTCGTGATTCTTCTGTGTCGCATGTCATCGTGTGATTTTATTAATCGTAATATTATGATATACTCATTAATTTTATTTAGTAGATATTTATTTAATCTTTTTCTTCCTTTGCAGAGGCATCCTTTATATTTACTGCTTCTTCTTGAATTCTCTTTCTTGCAGCTTCAGCTCTGGCTCGTCTTTCTTTAGCCTCGGCATCTCGTCTTTCAAGATCTTCAATCCATAATCTCTCTCTCATTTTAGCTTTAGCTTTCAATTCAGCTTCTCTATCAATTTTACGTCCTTCAGGTGTTAATTTTTGTCCTTTGTAATAATAACCTCCAGCAACTAAAGCAGCGACAGTTAAACCTTGAAATGCAACTCTTAATAAGAAATATTTATTTGCAGTCTTTTGATTACCGAGTTGAATTGATTTCGCTGATAGAATTAAAGCACCGCATGTTAAAAGACAACCAAGAGGTACCAAAGGTTCTCTTTTACATCGTAAGACTAATTTATCAATGAACATTAAGTCCCTTACCAATTGATCATTAGTTAGCAAGATAAAGGCCGAAAAAAAGGAAAAGTAAAAAAATAGATCTGTACTAAACATACTCTTCATCTTTATATTTATTATTTTCATGATCAAAACTTGATGGAAGACCGGACATTTTAAACTTGGAAGTTATATGAAATATGAATATATGTGATTCTTTTTTGGTGGTTCTATAAAACCAATGAAACCAGTGGTTGGTGGAAGGAAGTGAAAAGGAGGAGAAATCCACCTTCAGTGGTTGGTTGTTATATTAATTACTAAATTATGAATTATAAGCTAAACTGATCATTTTAAATGGTAATTACAATTATAAAGTGAGACAGTAGATTGAAAATGAATTTGAAAGAGATAATTTTTATCAGAGGAAAGTTCACCTCTTTATATCCAAATCTTTTTAAAGACGGATCAGACTCCAGAAGTTCTGAGTGAGATACTGAGGTGAGAATGGAATGTCAATGATTTCTTAAGTGAAGGATTAACTCATGGTTCTGTCTTATTATGTCAGAATAGTTGATAATATTCATAATTATTAACAATCTGTAAGAAAATTTTGGCAGGATGAAAGGACGAAATATGGCACACTTTCTATTGAAAATCACCGGTTTTAATACAATAGATACCTTGGCCAGAGATATATAATATTAGTATATAAATACTAGTAACCATATACAATTTTTAACATCAGTATTTTTTTTTTTTTTAATGTAACTATTCTATTTTTCATCTATCGAAAAAATATTACAGCATTCCCACCGCCTTATTTATCATCAGAAACCACAAAAACATATTTATAACAGAAAGTACATATTTATTAACAAAAAAATGACCGATAGATCACATATTAGACCATATGATATGGTGATTAAACTTCTACTTGTAGGAGATTCAGGTAAATATTCTTATCATGTTATTATTACTTGAACTTGTGCTCGCTATTTATGATCTTGAAGTCATCTTGATTTTATGATCTCGATATCATCTTTGAATTTTAGCTTATTAATATCAAATATTCTTAGGTGTTGGAAAGACATGTCTTCTACTTCGATTCATTGAAGATCGCTTTAATCCAAGTTTCATCACTACAATTGGGATTGATTTTAAGATCAGGAATATGGAAGTTGATGGTAAAAGAGTAAAATTACAAATTTGGGATACAGCAGGTAAATATACGAAAGATGGACAAGTACAGTTTATAGCCAACTAACCTTTTTGGAACTTGAAAATTGAAAATTGTTTAGGACAGGAAAGGTTTAGAACAATAACAACAGCTTATTATAGAAGCGCCATGGGTATATTATTAGTATATGATGTAACAAATGACAGATCTTTTGAAAGTATGTTGATGATATCTATAATCACTAAAATATAAAAACTAACATTGTTGATAGACGTGAGAACTTGGTTTAATACAGTTAAACAACATTCAAGTCCCGAAGCCCAATTAATTCTGGTTGGAAATAAAACAGATGAAGAAGATCTCCGAAGAATACAATTCCAACAAGGTCAAGAAATGGCCAATGAGTTGGGGATTCCTTTTATGGAAACAAGTGCAAAGGAAAATATTAACGTTGATAAAGTATTTATTGAATTAACTAAATATATTCAGGGAAGTAATGTGTTGAAAAAAGAGCAAATGATCATTAATGAAGATGTTATCGATGTTTCTTCTTCTCCAGAAAATAAATCAAATTGTTGTTATAATTAATATAAAATATGTATACACGTGACTCTCCGCTACTATCTAATTACCTTTTATTTGTATTCTTCCTTTCATTTTATCCATTTTATCCAAACAATGGGTTCCAAAGAAGCCTTTTTACCTAGTAAGTGGCAAATAACATCATAGATAATAAAAACAATCTTGCTGACACTTTATATTTTAAAATAGCTCTCGAAGACGTTAATACGTAAGTTTATGTCTCCAAAAACAAGCAATATCAGAGATCCGTCTATTAACAATTATGGAAAGTCCATTGTCAAAGGATCAACTGGCGGTTCTTCGGAAACAATTATTAAGAGAAGGAGATCTTGCATCTGTACAATCTAGATTTAACTATGCTTGGGGTTTAATTAAAAGTGATAAAGAAGATGATCAACAACTAGGGGTTAAAATTTTAACTGGTATGCTCATCCATCATAACCATCATTTATTGAACTTCTGAATACTAATTATAGTAGAAATTTTTAAGGATATACCAAGTAGACGTCGTGAATGTCTTTATTATCTTGCAGTAGGTTCTTATAAATTAGGGAATTATTCTGAAGCTAGAAGGTATACGGAATCTCTTCTAGATCATGAACCTGGAAATTCTCAAGCTCTTGCGTTACAAGAAATGATTAAATCAAAAGTTTCAAAAGGTGAGTTTTTTTTTATATATATTTATCTGTATGGATTATTTACTAACATTTACTTATTTTAAGAGAGTTTGGTTGGAATTGCCGTAGCAAGTAGTTTTGTTGCTCTTTCTGCTACTGCCTTAGGTTTATTAATCAAGGCGAAAAGAAGGTAAATGAAGTTGTTGAACCTTTGATCCGGGACTGGGAGGTAGCATTGTATTACCATTTGACTGATTTTGACATGTTATAAACTTTCCAATTTTTAAAATTTGCCACTTTTTTTTATATTTGCCACTTTTTATATTATATAAAATATCTATATATTTTGTTGTTTTAATTGATATATCCATAGTAATATCATCTCATAATCATTTTCATTTATCTTGTAAAATGATCATGATCTAATATTAATGGAGTAAAGATTTAGTTTTCCACCGTGAAATCTAAAATTTAAAATTTAAAATTTAAAATTACATCAACTTTTTTCGAAAAACTAATGATTTCAAGTTTCGACCCTGACAAATGTGTGAAAGCAATAATATCCAAATATAATACCCTATCAAATAAAGGTAAACCACAAATATTATCTAATGGTGTTGAAGAATGGACAACGTTATCAGGTATATGTTTTCAAACTCCAACTTCAACTACATCTGATGATGATGATGATGGACTTGAGTGTATATCATTAGCTACTGGCGTAAAATCAATGCCTGATAAGGATTTGGGAACTTTTAATGGATGTGTACTACATGATTGTCATGCTGAAATGTTGGCAATAAGAGGAATGAATGTCTATATAATACAACAATGTAAATTGATTGAAAATGGAGGAGTTAGTAAATATATTCGTCGTGCTAAACAATCACCTAATGTTAATGGTAATTATATGTTTGAAATGATAGATGATGTTATTATATCAATGTATGTTTCTGAAATACCATGTGGTGATGCTAGTATGGAACTAATTCAAACTGAATCTACTGATTCAACAATTTGGTCTGAAAAATTAACAACTTTAGGACCCCCTGGAGAAGAAGGACCAATAAGAGGTAGAGCTTTTTTCAATCAAGTTGGTTTAGTAAGAACAAAACCTGGAAGACGTGATTCTCCAATCACAATGAGTAAATCATGTAGTGATAAATTAGCTTTGAAACAAGCAATTTCTTTATTATTAGGTCCTGTTTCTTTAATTGTTAATCCAGATAAATTTTATTTATCATATTTAATTTTACCAAAATTAGGGTTCAAAAAGGAATCTTTTGATAGATGTTGGGGTCCAAATGGAAGATTATCAATTTTACAAAATAATTGTGATTATGATTGGAATGGTGGTTATAAAATGAAGTTTTTCAATGTTATTAGAACTGATATTCAATTTCAACATTGTAAAGAATCATCAAGAAAACCTATAGGGAATAGTATAATTTGGATATTAAATGAATCTAAACATGAAGGATTAATATCTGGTATAAAAATGGGATTTAATTTTAAAAAACAAAAACATCAAAAACAAAAATTAAATAATGGAATAAGTTTAACAAGTCGGTTTAAAATAATTGAATTATTAAATCCATTTTTAAATCATTTTCTAATTATAAATGATAATTCAAAAACATATAATCAATTAAAAAAATTAAATAAAAATAGATTAAAAGTTAAAGATGATTTATATAAAATATTGAAAGGTTGGATACAAACTTCAATAGATGATTTTAATATCATTCCAATTGAAACAAATTTAAATTTAAAGAATAAGAGTTCTGATCACAATCTTAATATAAATAATGCAACAAAAAGAATAAAAATATGAATATTTATCAAGTTTTAAATATAAATGTATGTTATGTTTTTAATATCATTATAATTAGAAATCCAATATTGTATATATTGTATATAAATCTCAGTATATTCTAATCCGAATCCGAAGCTGAGCCATCGCTTCCATTATCGTTTTCATCCTCTACAACTGTTCCTAATTATGATTGATTGTCAGTAAAAATGATACCAAATAAAAGAAAAAATAAAAGACATACCATTACCATTAGTTGTAGTAATACCATTGGGTTTATTAACCGTAGGAAGCATTGTAGCAGCTATTTCTGCAGATTCTAACAATTCAATCAATTTCTTATTTGATTTCTCTGCAAGAGTAATAGGTTTCTCTCCAAATTTGTTTTTCTTTCTATAATATATTGAGGTTAGTATAAAACTATAAAAGAGAAAGTATATTGTATTATATCGTACCTTGGATCTGCCCCGGCCTCAATCAAAGTTTCCACTAAAGATGGTATTGATCATTAGAGACGAAATCAAATATTGTTATATTCGAAATAAAGCTTACCGATAAAAGCACCATGTTCCGGCTCAAGGCGTGAGTATCGAACAGCGAGGTGTAATGGTGTCTCTTTCTCAAGCCTATTTATGGGATCCACCTCCACGCCCTCTTGGTCCAGCAGTATATCCAAACATTCATCTAATCTATGAATTAGCATTATATCAGCAGAGAAGGATGATTGTGGATAAACATACACCATCCGTTTAAAGAGGCAAAATGTAAAGATGTGTTCCCGATAGGATCAGTAGCCTCATTTATCAGTTTTGCCCTTTCTTCGTCAGTTGGAAGGGTTTCTAATATTTCCTCCAACAGTTCATGATTATTTCGTCTAGAGGCTTCTATGATTTGTTCAGCAAGAGAGGCTCCTTCGTCGGACATTCTTTTTAAAGGCAATTGATGAGGTGCTAATGTTAACAGGTAAATTTTAAATTTGTAGGACAAAAGATGGTTTTATGGATCTTCATGACTTAAAAGTGCCGGAAATAGGACGTTGAATGTTTCGGCGAGTTGTGTTTGAAATTTATATCAAATCGACTTTTTTTTTTATAAGGAACGAGACGCGTTTTTCCTCTTTTTCACTCAAGTATAAAAACACTAGATTCACAAATGGAAAGCAAAGTGTTGGAGATTATTTATCAAACTCAACAGCCCCAAAATGAGGTCAGAACTGTTGGTGAAGAATCCTTCACACAACTTACGAAAACTGATCAGTCCGGTATGGCTACAACCCTCATTTCTCTCGCCTTAAGAAATGATTTAGATATTGGAATAAGACAGGCCTGTTTATTATATCTTCATAGAATTATTCCTAGATATTGGTCTTTAGCATTTGATAAATTTGAAGGTCCTCCAATTAGCATTGAAGCAAAACATTTCATCAGATCACGCTTATTAGATCTTATAATTGATCAAGATACAAAGATTAGAAATGGTGCTGCTTATTCTCTTACTTCAATTGCAACTGTTGACTATCCTGATGAATGGCCTGATTTACTTGAAAAATTGTTTTCATATTTAACTTCAAATTCTCAATATCAAATTACAGGAAGTCTTGCGGTTTTAAAAGAATTATTTGATGATTGTGTAACTGAAGAACTTTTCTTTGGTGGTGCTGGTCTTGGGGTTATGAAACAATGTGCTTCATTATTAGAATCTTCTGATACTCCAACTGATATTAAAAAAGATGCCGTTGTTGTTTTTAGAAATTGTATTGATTACCTTCAATTTTCAGATTCTACTTTAAGTTCAGTTATTAAAGACGCTGTTGATGAAAGTTTACCAGGGATTGTTAAACTATTTACACAATTATTGCTTTCCTTAACTGCTAATAATAATAATACTAAAACAGCTGAACAGCAGGCTTTATTTACAGGTTTTAAATATGAAGTTTATATAACTATTCATGATATCCGTTCAAGTTTTGCTAAATTCTTAGCCCCTGAATTTAATAAATTAATTGAAGCTACAACTTTAGATATTCAATTCACTACTCAAATTTATTCTAAAATATCTATTGAGGATACAAATAATGATGATCAATTTGTTGCAGAAACAAAAGCGTTAATTGTGGAACAATTGTTATTTTTAGGATCTGTTTCAGGGAAATTACCCCCTTCTCTTTTCAGTGTTGATGTTCAATATTCATTACTTGATTCTTTTATTACTTTAGCTTCAATTACTAAAGAAGATGAAGAAAGTTGGTCTAATGATTTCAATGAATTCGTTACTGAAGAAACAGATCTGCAGCCTGTTTACTCAATAAGAAGTGCAATTAATGATTTCTTGGAAAAATTAAATTATGAATGTCAAGAGGAATTAGGTTCTCATTTAATAAAAGCAGTAGCTACATCTATTTCTAATAATAATTGGAGAACTAAAGAAAGTTTACTGTTTCTTTTTGATGGTCTTTTAGGTGGATTAGAAAACCCCATTTTATTAAATTCTAAAAATGATGATTTGATTCATCTTTTAAAAATACTTATTTCATATACAAAAGATTCAAATGAATTCGTTAGAGCAAGAACATTAATACTTAGTGGTCATTTTTTGAATAATTTTAGAAGTAGATTAAATGTTAAATCTTTTGGTTCGGAAACTTTTAAAGAAATTGTTTCTACTGCTTTGAATGATACATCATTAATTACTAAAGTTTTAGCCTTAAGGTCTATCATCTATTATGCTGGTTCATTAGAAGAAGCAATTACCAACAAAATTGAATCTCAACAAGCTATTGCTAATATTGTGAGTTCTTTGATTTCTGAAGCTCAAGAAGATACCCCTTCATTATTGGTTGAAAGTTTATCTATTGCTATTAGTTTTGATAGTAATACCGCTGCTTCCAATCCTAAGCTATTAGAATTGATATTCCTTTCTGCTTCAAACAATCCTTCAAATATCCAACTTGTTCTAGAAACAAAAGAAGCCTTGGAAGATCTTCTTCTGGAAACGGATACTCAAAATTATGTTACCTTATGCAATAATGGTCTTCCTCCTTTAATATCTGTTCTTGATTCATCAGAAAATGGTGAATATACTGCGAATATTAATTTAGCACTTGAAATTTTATCTGTTTTTGTAGAGCATGGTCCAGATCCTTTCCCAGAATCTGTTTTCACTTATATATTTCCTGCTTTATCAAGGTTGTTACTTATTTCTTCTGATGATCAAATTTTACAAGTTGGTGCAGAAGCATTTGATTTCTTAGTAAGAGCTGCTTATCAACACGTTCCACAATGGAAAGGAAATGAAGGGAAAAGTGGATTAGATGTTGCTTTGGAAATTGCTTCAAAGTTATTATCGCCAGATTTATCCGATTCTGCTGCTATGAATGTTGGATCTTTAGTTACTACTATTATTGATAAATTTGGAACACAATTGGGGAATTTCACAAGTGTTATTTTGGAGGCAGCTACTAGAAGATTAACTAAAGTGAAAGAACCTTTAATTCTTGAAGTATGTCTACTTTTTTTTGTGTGGGTGTTCCTGCTGGGAGTCTCTAACAATATACGTTTTTTAGAATTTGGTTAATGTTTTCTGTTACCTAGTACTCTTATCACCTGAAGAAACGGTTAGTTTTCTTGAAACTGTTTCAATTGACAATAAGAGTGGTCTTCAAATCGTTATACCAGCTTGGTTTAGCTCATTTGAGATTACTCGTGGGTACGAGTATATCAAAAGAAAGTATGTATTGTTACTTTTTTGTTGTTATGAAAAAACAAGACTAACTAACGATGTTTTACATTTATAGTGTACAAGCATTAGTTAAACTCTATGCTCTTTCTGGTCCAACACTTTCTTCTATAATCGTTGATGGTGATGAAATACCGTACGAAACTACTCGTATTATTACAAGATCTATGTCAAAGAAAAGTAAGTATATTAGTATATTCTATGACCAAAACAAAAAGCATACTAACTTTCAATAGTTCCTCAAAAATTTACTCAGATTCCGGCTACAGAGAAGATCATAAAGCTTCTTATTAAGGAACTTCACAATCAATCAACTGCTGCAGAAATCGAGGACTTTGATTTCGGTTCTGATTCTGTTGGAAAAGATGATGGAAATGAAGAATGGGAAGATGTTAATAACCTTGATGCTACTTCATATGAGAGTAAGTTCTATTATTGATTTATATATTTTCTATTATTGCTTTTACTGACTAACTGTAATAGAATTGATGTCATATATCGATGAAGATGAAGAAGTTAGAAGAG
Organism: Alloascoidea hylecoeti; assembly: GCA_001600815.1. Taxonomy (NCBI): domain Eukaryota; kingdom Fungi; phylum Ascomycota; class Alloascoideomycetes; order Alloascoideales; family Alloascoideaceae; genus Alloascoidea; species Alloascoidea hylecoeti. Next base: position 310,947 of record BCKZ01000006.1, read on the forward strand.
AAACTGATCCACAAGGTGAAACTAAAACTATTCTTATCCAATTTTTTAAAGAAATTGCACAGAAAAATATGAGTGGCTTTCAACAAATTTATGATCATCTAAGTGATGAAGAAAAACATATATTAACGGAAAATATTGTTTAGATTTTTTCACATTTATAATTTAATAATAACACTTTAGAGACATCTTACATTTATACGCGTATACATTTGCATAATTATAAAGGATAAAAGTATACACTGTAGTTCTATTTACTTATATTTATGCCTTCTTAGCTCCATATCTTTGAACAACCTTACCATCGGGAATGGTAAAGAAAACAGCTGGCGAAACACCCTCCTTGTAAGGTTTATCTAGTCTATAATAACCTTTTCTCTCGAATTGGATAATATCACCTTCTTTCATATCTTTAACACAAATATCACCAATAGCATCAGTGTGGAATTCAGTATGTGGAGTTAAGAAATCTTCAAAATTCTCACCATCTTCGATCTTATCTTTGGTGATTAAATGATCAAAATCAACTAAGTCTAATGGGATGTTATTCCCAGGTGTCTTAGTCAACCAAGTTAACTTCTTCTCAGTTTTCCTGAAATCGCCATCCAAGTGAAGTTTTAAAACTAAGGATTTAACAACATCACCATCCTTCTCAATGCTTTCAACAAAAGCATTACCCCAATCCATGAGTGTTATTTCTTCATCTTGTTTTAGTGTTTGGGCATCTTCTTGGTCGATGTAAACTTCTGGTCCATATAAAACCGGTTTCTTTCCAACGTCTGGATTTTTCTTATGTTTTGGCTTCTCTTCAGTGATAATTTTATCTGGTGTACCTTCTCCAGTAAGCTTAGCAACAACAGCATTCTCTTTAAGAATGGCAGTATGTCTTGGAGCAATTGGATCAATAACTTTCTTATTCACAGCCCAGATGAAACTCCAATCTAAATTAATGATATTTTTCGAAGGACCTTGGGCAATAACAAACTTTCTTAACCCTTCAACAGTCATACCTCTTCTCCTAACACCTCTGACTGTTGGAAATCTTGGATCATCCCAGCCAGTAACGTATTTTTTATCAACAAACCATTGTAATTTTCTCTTCGATAATAGAGTTCTAACAAAGTTAACTCTGGCAAAATCCCAAATGTGAACCTTTCTTAATTTAAGAGCTTTCAACATCCAATCATACTGAGCATTACGGTCTCGATATTCAATTGTCCTTAAAGCATGTGTTACACCTTCAATTGAATCAACAATTGGAACACAAAAATCATAGGTTGGATATATCTTCCAGGTAGTACCAGTTCTGTGATGAGGAGTTAAATTACATCTATAAATAACTGGATCCCGTAGAGTTTTGTTGTTTGCATCAACTGATATCTTAGCGCGAAGGCAGTTTTTAAGACCTACCTCAGTACCATTCTTCATTTCTTCGGTAAAAAAGTGAAGATTTTCTTCTACTGTTCTATCTCTTCGCGCACTAGCAATACCTTCACCTCTTTGCTCTCTCATTGTCTCTTGTGGTGTATCATCACAGTAAGCCTTACCCTCTTTTATAAGTCCAATAGCCATGTCATACATGAGTTGAAAATAATCTGAAGAGTAAGTTAGCTTATCACCTTTAACACCCAAAAGAGCCAAATCTTCAATGATAGCATCCTGATATTCTGTCTTCTCTTTACTTGGATTTGTATCATCAAATCTGATAATTAATTTACCATGGTAGATATCAGCAAAGTATTGATTCAATATAGCAGCTTTAGCATGTCCAATGTGAAGATATCCACTTGGCTCTGGAGGGAAACGTGTAACGACCTCACCATCTTTAGCATCTTGAAGATTGATTTCAAAGTTCGCTTTATGTTCCTTCTTATGTCCAACTTTACTAGCTTTCCTAATATCATTAACACTCTTTGTCATTTTCTCAACAGAACCACCAAAAACATCATCAGATTCTAAAAATTTATACCACCTAGTCAAATTGATGTACGATCCCCCCTTGATAACTCCACCAACGATACCATTGGAGCGCAATATACCCCAAACAGCAATATCAGCAGTAGTTGGGCCATATCCAACGATAAATGAACGATAATTAAGACGGGATTCCAATTTTTCTAATGATGAGCTTAAGACTTTAAAATCCTTTATAGCTAGATTATCAAAGGCAAATTTAACCCAATTATCAACCTCTTCCTTTGGTGAGTCACCATAAAAAACAGCTGGATACTCAGAAGCCAGTCTAGCAACAGCTTTTTCGGTTCCAAAGATCGTCTCTTCACCTAATTTCAAAACAGTAGTAGAATCGCTTTGAGATGAATCAACGAGTTTGTCATCGATAAAAGTAGCATCAACCTTTTCTGGAACAAAGGCAGCTGCAATCAATGCAGGATATCCAACAAATGGGGCCTTTGAAGCAATTGAAACAGTATATTTCCCCATATTTGTGTGTATACGGTTTGGTATAAAAATTGAGAGTGTTACGATTTAATGTTCCTTTTTATATATGAATCATCAGAAAAATTGCACTCATTTGGATTTAGGCGATTTGTCCGGGTAAAATAAATGTTCCATATTATAACATGTAAAATCCAAAACTATCATGATCACTACATTTCTACAAAGTAGTTTTATATAATACACTATTATATATTAAATCAATTAAAATATATATAAAAAGGCGTTTTTAGTTTAAAATGTCTGTCTTTTGAGAAAGCAAAGAAAAGTTAGTATTATATAATTAGTAGCATTTTTAATATGCTATCATTCCGCGACTAGGGCTAGACATTCTTTGATCTGAAGCATAGTATGATTGTGGTGTAAAGATAGGCATAAACATATCAGGTGTATTTGCAAAGCTCGATGGAGTAAATGATGTACCATTCATGTTAGCCTGTCTGCGTGGTGTTGTGGGTGGTGGCAGAGGATTTGTAGTATTATTAGTATTGTGTGAATCTAAATTTTTCCTAATATTTTTAGATGAACTTCTATAATTAAAAAATGCATAGTTCACTAGAAATACAGATCCGACAGTAATCAAAACAATAAAGGTTAAAGATTTAAAACTTATTGGCTCCATGAAACTGTTTATAACTTCAGCTAGGGTTTGTACGGTTATTTTAGCACGTCCAAAGGATAATGGGTCTCTATTCATACAGCTTTCTAAAGTCTGGCAATAATCTTTCATCATTGGGCCCTGATCTCCTCTCGATTTGCATTGATTTATCATGTATTCATGAGAGCAACCATCTATTTCCTTTTGATTTTCATATTTAAGTTTATCAATATTTTTTGTAATGTCTCCATGAAGAGCAGTCATGAATCCATAGGCAAGATAAATAACAATTCCACAAAGAATAACATCAAAAAGCAATTGAAGATAATGGGATAATACATATGGAACATTTGGATCTGTCAATAGGCTTTTTAAGATGGAATTTTCATTATAAAAAGTATCCTTCATATCTTTGTTAACTAGTTGTTTCTTATTATTCTTTTTCTTTTGAGACCCCCATTGATAATCAGTTTTAGAATATTCATAACTCCAATCCTTATCTGTTTCATCAGTATCAGTTGTTATATCGGATTCATGGTTATACCTGGCAACTACAGGTGAATTATGTTTGGAGTTTAGAAATTTTCGCTTATTCTTTGAATCAGGAGACGTATGCTTTTTGGGGCTTTTCTTATAAATCCGAGGTGAACTTATTATTGGCTGTTTTTTAGCAGAGAAACAGACACGATTTAACTTGGAAGGACTATTGATCTTCTTTAGTGCAGAAGGTGGTAATGGCGGTAACTTTCTTGGAGAAGTGCTTGTATTGCTGTAACTGAATGAATTTGGTTGATATCTTGGACCATTGATAGAGGGTGGAATTGGCTCTGTAGCGGTATTATTATTGATATTCTTATTTGCATTGAAAGGACTGTCTTTTGGTGTTGAGGTGTCTCCTGTGTTCCCAAGATGCTTCAGTGAAGTTGTATCTGCTTTGACGTTTTTAAACTCGTATAAAACGGTGACATCATTATCTACTTCACTATCTTCTCCATTTTCATTTTTGTCCATATTAGTTCTTGTTTTCTTTTCCGGATGGAGATGAATAGGCTTATTTTTCTTTCTAATGTTGGTGTCAACGTTCTGAGAATTGACCATGCCAGATATCATATAGATTAATATTAGTACCGCTACTCAGAAGAAATATAGATCTAGACTATTTTAAAAGAGGTCGGAATCAATGAAGGGAAATACTATATTAATATTAATATTTGTTTACCTTTCTGGAGCCGGGTAATAAACATGGCAATATGATGAGTATTAAGATAGATCACTATCGAAGAACGGATTAAAACAAGAACTTATGAAATTGAAGGAACATAAACAGATCAGGAAAACCGGTGCCTATGTGCACTCGCAAAGCGGAGAAGGAACATTGAATAAATATAGGGTTCTAATCGAGACTATCCTCTACAAGGTCATGATCTTGAGAACTTGTCTTCCAAACATGAAAACCACATGAAGTTTAGAAGAGGTGCTTAAACCTTGGTGTATTTCAAAGGGATGGAAACTCCATTTAAGATCATAGCTGCTTGATGTTGATTGTTCTATGTCTCTGTAGGATACAAAGCTGTAAGATGGTCAAAAATTGTATTTTCATCACGTGATAATGATAAGATGATCACAAAAAGGAGTCTCCTGGGGGTGAATCGAACACCCGATCTCAAGATTATTGATCCATTACAGTCTCGCGCCTTAGCCAACTGGGCCACCAGGAGTTTTGCTTATGGTGCTAGTATAAGTCATATATAGCTTGTTATTTTTAGCTAAAAAATCCATTCGCGCATATATATTATATCCATAACTTCTAAGAATTATGTAGGCTTCAGATTACTTTTAGCTGTGACTACGTTCAGATAGACTATCGATATATATTAACGTATGCTAATATAATATTTAATTTGATTGATGCATATTTTATTGTTAATAATATATATTTTATTATTATAATATATAATTCCAACATATCAATTGAAAGTCTATATGTTGAACATTCCCAGCGCTTGTTATATGGGCAGAGCAGACGGAAGAACTATATATAATCAACAAAGGAAAGAAAGTTTAAAATAATTAACGATTTCTTTAGATATGAATTTGAACCAATTGAATTAATAATTTACAATTTTTAGTTAGATTAATTGATGCTTTAGGTAGGATAACGGTGAGTATTGCATGGTTATATTGATTATTTGATACTTTTATTTTTAAAGTATTCGGGAAAAGATGTCAAAATTGAGGAAAAGGGGATGATTGAACATTTCAAGACAAAAAGCTGTATGAATATATAAATTTTATACCTAATCTTTTATAAATATTACGTAATACATAAGTTATATCTTTTGTAAATATTTTCTTTCTTTTACATATCATCTTTCGAATTCAAATATGTCTCATAATGAAAGTAATTTGAGAACTCCAACTCCATCATCAAGGAGTTTAAACCCCAAAGGCAAACCAAAAGTGAATAATAGTAAAGATCCTTCCAATACTTTCACCCCTGTCAATGAAAATAAATCAACCCTTATAATCCCGCCAGCGGTGAAAAGGAAACAAAGTGGAAATTTATCAAGAACTGTTAAAAGGTCAATCAAAAGGAAACCATCAAAATTTAATGAACGTATTACAATTAATTCTGGTGATAATGGTTCCAAGAAGGTTAATTGTAACACATTGCAAGGGACAAGTTGTGACCCACCACATAAACAGGATGGCGAAGTCTCATGTGATTCAATGCCTCATTTTAAATATAATCAAGAAAATGGTATTAATCATGATGGTTTAAATAATGTTCAAAAAGAACAGTCTGGTGGTGAAGCTTTAAATGACAATTCTCAAGAGAGTAATACAACAGTCAAAATTGAAAATACAGGTTCAAATGAAAATGAAAATTTAAATGAACCTTTAAAAAAATCTTATGATGAAATAATTAATGATTATGAGAAAACAAGTTCAAGAAACATTAAAACTATTCATGGAGCTTCTGTTTTAAAACCTGCTGAATTATATGATGTTGATAATATTTCAATAGGTTACAAAGAAATTATGGAACTTCATAATGACGAACAAATGAAACTCATGGAAGAATTCAGTCAATTTACTGACGTAAGTTTAATACATCAATTCTTTTAAAAATATATTATATATATTAATTAACAATTATAAATAGGAGGTTGTAGCTTGGGATAAAGCACCAATTCAATTTGATAATTATCGTGGTCGTAAACGTCTTAAAGTTATGATTAATTGGATTAATCAAAAGGAATCAATTTTAGAAAAATCAAGAAATGATTTAATTTCATCAATTAACGTTATTAAAACAGTTTTAGGAGTTATGGATCGTCAACTGGTTAATCATTAACATAAAGTTGAAAAATATATTATTATTAATATTTTTTATCAATTTTTTGTTTAATTTACCATGATTTTATAAGAAAATACCAAAATATTACATCAGTAAAATTCCATTTTTCACCATCGACTAAAATTTTTGTTTCTTCATTAATACTATTACTTTCAGTCATAGAAACATTCATATTGGAATAGTTTAACATTTACACGATACGACTTGGGTGTTCTTAGTGTTAATGAATTTTACTTACGAGCCTGCTGATGTACACGTAAATTATATATGAATTCATTTAATCGCTCTCCTCATGATTAGGTGGGAAGATTTACTACTCTTCGTTCACAATCACAATAAAAATTTAACAAATAAATAGTAAGTCTAATTATGAATTCACAATAATATAGTATAATTTTTGTGTTTATGTTCTCATCTTATAATTAATATTAGATAATAGATAGCTAGATTTTGTCGAAAATCTAATATTTTAAATAAGGGTGTATTAATTATTAGCAGCAAAACTATGATGCTTATAGTAGATGTTCATCAGTATTGTCGCTGCATTAAATATTTCCTCATTGTACTCTTCCTCATTGTATTCTTCCGCATTGTATGCTTCTTCATGGTCTTCTTCTTCAAGACAAAGTTCTTCGTATTTATCCATAAGAGCAACGTTTCTTTCTGATTGCAATTTGTTTTTTATTTTCCAATCAAAGAATTTTATGGCTTTTGGCAATGTCATTCTGTGGACACATTTTCCCCAGTATATACCACAAGCATTACAAACAGAACCATATGGAGTATTACGTTTTTGTAGCAGTTGATTTTTTTTGTTAAACGAAGTAGCCTTGCAATATGCGCATATTTTCATCTTCTTTTTGGCTGATTCAGATATGCCAGTGGAACTACCATTAGCAATTTCAATAAAGTTATTACCCTCTAAATAAGGAGACCCTCTCTTTCTCTTTCTGTTTTGATTTTTTCCAAGGTTACTGTTTCCAGAATTTACAGCACTTCTCTTTCGTGTATCATTGGATTGATTTTTAGCGCTGACAAAAATATTTCTAGACTCCTCTTGAACGTTTGTATTAATCTTGCTGTTAGTATCAGTAGAAATAACGGGCCCATTTGAGGTTCTTATGGATCCACTAGACATTGAATTCAAAGATTTTTCAGTCTTATTGATCTTTTCATTCTGCTCTTCTATCAGATTTGGGAATTTATTTTTTGTAAATTCATCTATATTAATTTTAAAACTTTGGGGGGTGGTATATTCATATATATTTGTTTTAGAACATCGTTTTTTATGCGAATCTTTGAAAATGACAATTAGAGATTTTTTTGGATTTCCAGGTACAAGTATCGGATAATAGAGAATTTATTTTCTTTGTAATTAGATCTACTTATCCGTTTCTTGCTTAAACTTACGGAGTTTTGATGATGAGTGAGAATCAGACTCTAAAGTGATCATTGTTGCAATATTATAGCTGAATAAAAGATATTTGGTTGCAAGTTAAAAGAAAAAGAGATATCAAGAGTAGATTTAAGATATAGGCCCTACATGTATACACCCATATCTACAACCGCATTAATACAACTACTATACCACTTATCTAACCGATATTTTGTGATAAAATTTGAATTTCCTTATTTGTCGTACAAATATAAAATTATCTTTAAATTTCCATTATATTTCAAGATTAACAGTTTCTTTGGAATTGAAAGATTTAGTCAACCAAATGCATAGGCTCGCTTAATATCCCAGCAGCCAATTTTCAAATGTATATGACTTCACCATATAGAAATGATGGAATAACTCCAGTTAAAAAAATATGTTCGAGCGCTAAAGCTCAGTTTAAGTTCTACTCGATTATATAAGGTTATATATGGTCATCGCTTTTTTATTTTTTATTATATTCATAGTTGCATACGCTCAAAGTAAAAGATATTATAAGCGATACACGACTTTTAGGTACAATATGGTTTAAAGTTATACATATTAAAGTGAAGCGAATAATGTGCTACAATTGAAATATACGTATCGTATCACGTAGAAATGACTTTTACAATGTTTTTCATCGCTACTTTCATAAATATGTATCATTATCCTTTTTAACTATTACCAGTGTTGCTCTCATAATGTTTATATATAATAGTATCTACTATATACTAAAAATGTATTGGAGATGAAAACTTGGAAACTGTAAGCGATTTTGTACTTCTATAAACTTTCTAGAATATAAATAATTAGATTATATAAGAAGTATGTATTTCCTTACACCAACCAATTCTGATGATAACCAGTACCAGTTCTTCTTTGAAAGGAGTACTATTTATCAACAAATCACCAATAATAATACCAAAATCAATTCTTTGTGATAAAACATTTAATATTGTGATTTTTCCAATACCGGATGTGCCCATCAAAACGATGATTGTACAATGTTTGACCCATAACCTTTTTCTTCGTCGGTTATGATCTTACTATTATCAAATTTCTTTTTAAATTCATCTGTGATACAAACTTCACTTAAACATAATCCCCACACAGAAACTATTGTCACAATTAAAAAAATTACCATGCAAAGTTTCTTCAAACAAGAGGAAACTTATAATTATAGCCTGTAGTAATATATATCTATCACCCCATACAAGAATTGAGCCGGTATTTGCACCTAGAATAGCATGGAAATGGTTCTAATCATGATGAATACACAACCTCAGATACTTATATTTTATTCGATGCATAAGCCATTACTTCAGGAGCTTTGATATTTCTTCATTACACTAAAATATCAGATATTTTATTTCATTCCATGAAATATCTAAGCTCAACCAAATAATTCTAGGTTGTATCATAAAAGGCCAATTGAAGCACAAGAATCATCATCGGTAGTGTATAGTATACCTACCCAATAGTATTCTGATGATGGATGGACACACATCTCATAAAAGCACACGACCTTCAGGTACCTTACCTTTCATTATAAACTCCTATTACATACTGTAGTCATCACATTCATAAAAATGATAAGTGGGAATCCTTTCTTTTATAGACAAATCACACATACATGCACGTATCCTAGCCTGGTAAATAGTGCACGTGAGAGCTGTTTATCTGAAATATTTCAAACGTCGTTCTCTCTTCTTTCATTATTATGCATATTAAAAGTGTTTGAGTTTATCTTTAACTCTTCAAAAATTATAAGCATTTAAAAATTGTCTTATCACTTAAATATATAATTGAATAATTTCTTGTAATATTAATATTCAGATTTCTAATACTTGCAATTGGAGGTAAAGTGGTAATTATTCTTTCTAAATTTGCATAATATATGAACGTTTCAACATTATAATTACCAGGCAATGATTCTAAAGTTGTTAAATAAGTTAAATGAAAAAGTAGTCTTTTAATCTGAGATTCAAATTCCCATTCTTTATAAACTTCTGTTTATTAAGTGTGGTATATATAGGAACCACGCGTAAATTCTATACCGGGATCAAAAGTTTCCAACCAACCTAACCATCCAGAAGTGGAAAATCAGTCCAATAAATGTCACAAACTATACTGCGACGATTATACCCGGTTTCCAAACTAATTGGTTCATCGGGTTCCAAGAGCTCTATTGGACTACAGAATGGTCCGATTTCAATAATAACGGCTCGTTCATTTACAGCTACACCCAACATTAAAAATTCGTCCAACATTTCAGAAGAACAAAAGAAAAAAGAATCTTTGGAATGGCTTTCTGCAATTAGATCTCTTAAAAAGGAGTTTACAAATAGTGAAGAAGGATATGATCCACAAACGGCACTTGTTGTTCCTGGTGTTAGACGTACACCCTTAGGAGCCAAACCACCAGCTAATTGGGAACCAACTGAGGAACAATTAGCAGAAGTTGAAGCATTGAAAAAATTCCCAAAACCTGTTGTTGATGATCCAATGGTTATATATCTTTCTAATTTTTTAATGAAAAGAGGTAAAAAAGCAACAGCACAAAAAAGGTTTTCAAGAGCTTTATATCATATTTTTGTTAAAACTCGATTAGACCCTTTGCAATATTTTTTTGATGCTTTAGATTCTTTAGCACCTGTTGTTAAGATTTTTTCTGCATCTGATGGTGGTGCAAAAGTAACAACATATCCTAAACCACTTGATAGAAAAGGTAGATATCGTCAAGCTTGGTCATGGATCATTGAAGAATCAGATAAAAGAACATCTAGGGATATTACAGTTAGATTGGCAGAAGAAATAATGGCAGTTCATGATGGGAATTCTCAAGCTTTTAAGAAAAAATCAGCAGTTCATAAAATTGCAATTGTTAATAGAGAAAATATTCATTGGATTCACGGATATAAGAAGTAAATCAAAAAGTTGAGATATTATTAAGATCTTGAGAATATGTACTACTGAATGTTATAATTTTTTTTCTTCAAAATTATTTCTGCTTTGTATATAGAAGTTCCATAAGAAAATGCATAAATAATTAAAACATTTAAATGTATTCGAATTCGTCATTAATATTTGTATGATGAATGTTACTAAGCTCGCGTGTATTTATCTAAAAAATAGTTGAAGAGATCCTCCAACGATGAAACCAAATCTATAATCAATCCGAAAACGGCTATTTCTTTAGAGTCAATCTTAAAAGTTGGTCATTCCATCATTTACAGTTCAACAAGGCCTAGTCATGATCAATTAATAGTAATCATGCTATGCAATTATAATTGAATGATAAGTTCTAATAAGATTATAGAGAGCCACTTAAACGCTTATGCAAAACAATTGCAATTATTTCAGTAAATTTGTTAATTATAATGATATTATTGTTGCTCTGTTTTATAAAGATTTTGTTGTCGTTTGATAAATTTCAGTGGATTAATCGATATCTGTTCACTTTAATTCCTATATTTTTCTTTGATAATAATTAAATAAATTATATTGTTAAGGGTCAAGATTTCTTGATAACTTGTGATTATGATTATAATTAATTACAAAGATGATGTTAAAGAAATAATTTAATACAAAATGTTCATTTTAATAGAGCGATTAAAGATTATAAGATATAGCGTATGATCATAATTATATAATATATTATAATTTAACTTGAACACATTTTGTGATTATCGATATCGATCGCGATATCATTCATCAATTAATGTTATATTATACTATATTATATTATATTATATTATATTTATTTATTTATTTATTTATTCATTCATTCAATTGCAACTAACCAATTATATATATATATATTTACATAAAAGTCATTAACTAACTAATAACAAATAAAGAGGGAGAAAATAGTAGCTATAAGAACTGAACTAAAACTAAAACTAAAACTAAATTAAATAAATTTTAAAATAAAAAAAAAAGATGCTTTGCTTTTTCTTAAGTTTTAAATTGTAAAGTAAAATTGTAAAATTGTAAAATTGTATAAAATTGTAAAATTGTAAAATTGTAAAATTGTAAAACTGTCAATTAAATATTAGTTGTTTATTTTGATTTTGATTTTAATTTTAATTTTAATTTTCAAAATTTGATATTGATTGATGAATTAAAAAAGAGCAATAATCTTCTTTATTGGTTAACTAATTAATACTGAATTTTTTTTCTTCTTTCTTTTTATTTCAGTTATTATATATATATATATATACAATTGAGGTTAAGATTATTATAATAATCAACTCAATTCAATTCAATTCAATGATAATAAAAATATTAATCAATAATATTAATTCATAAGCTGTGAAATTCTAATTCTTTTTGAGGATTGTTCAACATTTGTGTTTGAAGTACAAGAATTTGATAAATTTAAATGTAAATGATTTTGGTAATGATCAACATTACTATTAGTGGAATTATCTATTATATTATCAAAGGAACGTTTAAACGAGATTCCATTCGGTGGGTGATTTGGAAGGTTGGATCTCCTGTTAAAATTAAACAGGGATTTTAGATGTCGATGAGAAGATGAACGAGATGTTGGAGGAGATGGCGAGGGAGACGACGACGGAGACGAAGACGAAGACGAAGACGAAGACGAAGACTTAACCCGACTGAATAGAGAATCAAGAGCTTTTGGAAAAACACAGCCCTTCCGAATATTCAAGACTATGTACTCCCATTTCTTCCGCTGCAAATAGTTTGGCATTGCGGAGGCAGACTCCAGGAAAAGAGAAGTCCACTTGTCGTATACTTCAGGGGACACATGCAGTTTATAATCCAGGGCTTTCAAGAATTGGATTTCATAGGAGTTAATATCCGAGATGGAGAGACCGGAAATCTTCGACCAGGAGCGAGAAGAGAAGGTGCGGTCCTGCAGGTACTTCGAGGCGAGGATGAGGGCCGTTAGGAACGATCTCCTGCAGCAGCCGAAAACCCCGGACTCGTTGTTCCAGACGTGGGACTTGATGAGGGTCAGGTAGTAGAGGGTGACCTGCAGGGTGGAGTAGGAGGTCCTGGAGCGCCGCAGGGTCTCCCTGATGAACCACGTCAGCGAGGAGTTCTTGTAGTTGGGGGAGTACTGCCAGATTGTATCAAGCAAAACCTCGGCGGACCTGACCAGGCCGTTGACCAGGCCGTCGGAGGGGACGGACTTGTGGGCGGGCGGGGACGGCGGCAGGGAGTCGTCCGGAGAGGTGTCGGTGGAGGCTGAGCCTGAGCCCGCGGAGAACACGGAGGACGCCGAGGACAGAGAGACAGCCGAGGAAGTTGATGAGTACAAGTCTGACATTGTTAACTACGGAAAGGAGGAAAACAGGATTTGGCGCTGTTTTAATATCACTACTTAACTATGAGATGACTCAATGCGGCCCACTCATGCATAGAAACAGCCGTCATCCCTGAACCCCCCCTCGACATGCGTGGTCACCCATCCCTCGCGCTCCCTCGCTGCGTCCGCCATAACAACGCTTTCGGCCACGCTGTACCCCCTGACGTTCAGCACTCCCCTTCGGGGGTCGTCGCCGTCGCTTAGGGCCAGTTTCATTTCCAAACAAGGCATGGCCGTCCCAAAGCGTCGCGTTGCATCATGCACCCCCAGCACCCGGTAGTCGTACAGGCTGGTCTGGCACACGGGACCTGCCACTTGGGCCATTTCGCTCTGTGCCACCACTCTCGCCCCCGTCAGCACCTTGAGCTCGGCCATCTCGTACGTCGACAGATGACCGCCACTCTCGCTCACGCGGGAGCCCGCGAAGATCAGCCGGACCTGCCCAAACCCAGACGCCACCCCGCCCCCTGGCCAGATGCCGTTCGTGAGCCACGCCAGAGACCGCTGGAACCGCCATGTGCCCAGCACACCCAGCTCCTGTTTTAGAGCCAGCACGTGTCGCTTCAGCACCTGTTCCGGAACGTACAGCACCGTGGCTTGTTGCAAGAGCCCAACGCTCACCGCCGCTTCGCCCACCACAACGGCCGTCCCCCCTACAACCACAAATTAGTGTCTCAATTAATACCAGCTGTGCCAGAAAAATAACTTACCCGTAGTCAACGCTGCGAAGATGTAGATCCACACGTTCAGTTGGGACAAACTGCCAACAACCAAAGTCCTGTCCTTGCTGGAGATCTCGTATATTTCCGGTAGTGACTTGATGACTGATGCAACCCCAGCAGCAATGTTCTTCACATACGTTAGTCATTGCTTTCAATATTAATCACTCCAATTCAATATTGACACTTACTCTCACCGAATATCTCATGTTTTCCTTGTTGTCATCGCAAACGGAAAAGACAGCACCTTTGTCGTATTTGGCATCATAATCATAATCAAATTTGCAATTTTCCACTTGTTCAATATATTTTCCAATCTCCTTTTCCCAACTCAATCCTTCCAGATCTGTCTCCCCTGCATCTCTTTCTCCAACTGTTATAACCGTTTTACCTTTCGCCTCGACTTTTAAAAAGTTGGGGATAACAATTATATCTGCTGTAATATCTGCAAGTGTTCTTGATTCTGTACTATTAAGCAGATGAACTGTAATTCCGTTAACTATACATGCCATTACCGTTATGAAAAATTCTTTACAATTAGGTAACCAAATCGCAACCGTTTGAACTTCTGGTTCAATTTTAATCAATCTTTTATAAACTTCTTGAACAACTCCATTTATTTTGGCTAAATCTTGTCAATACCATCATCATCATCATCATCATCATCATATTAATAAGCATAAAATTAAATACTTACAAATATCAATCTCGATGGGCTTATCCTTATCCCAAATAATCACTTTCGCACCATTATTCTCCCCCAATTTCCAAATATCGGAAATATTTCCATCCCTTGTCCTATAACCATGTCTAATCTCCAATCCACTTTTTAAATTCATAACATTTCCAACAATTGAACTTCTATAAGTTGCTGATTCTCCAACTTTTCTTGTTGACCCAATTGATGATTGATATTGTAATGAAACTTCATTAACATCTTTTGACGTATTTTCTCGAATATATGAATATAATAAAATAATCAAAAGAATTCCAATAAGAATTTCTGTTCCACCAAATTCTGTCATCTTTTTAATTTTCAATTGTCAATTGCTAACGTTTGATTTGAAAGTATATAATTCTATTAGCAGATCACACTCCAAATATATCCGTGCGCACATCCGTACATCTAATTAAGTTACCCGGTATACCCAATCCCAATTCTTTTTTATACTTCCACTTTTCATTTTATCCTTCAAATTTGTTGCGTTCATAAAACATATATATACATACACATAATATCATACAAGTTTGATAAACAATATGCTTTCTAGAGGTTTATCAGGAATTCCATTATCCAATTATAAATCTTCAATTTCACCAATTATTAAGATTTGTAATGGGAAATTGGTGGCAATTTCAACGATTAATATGAATTCTAATACAAGAAGATTTTATAATTCTGGTACTCCATCATCTTTAAATTATTTTCAAAAAAAACAACTTCCAACAAATACAATAATTCGTTTTGTACCACAACAAACAGCATGGGTTGTTGAAAGAATGGGGAAATTTCATTCAATTTTAAAACCAGGTTTAGCAATATTAATTCCATTTTTAGATAAAATTCAATATGTTAAATCATTAAAAGAATCTGCTTTAGAAATCCCTAGTCAATCTGCTATAACTGCTGATAATGTAACTTTAGAAATGGATGGTGTTTTATATATTAAAGTTATTGATGCTTATAAAGCAAGTTATGGAGTTGAAGATGCTGAATATGCTGTTTCTCAATTAGCTCAAACTACAATGAGGAGTGAAATTGGTCAATTAACTCTAGATCATGTATTAAGAGAAAGACAATCTTTAAATTTAAATATTTCTCAAGCTATTAATGAAGCAGCTTTAGATTGGGGTATTAAATGTTTAAGATATGAAATTAGAGATATTCATCCACCAACAAATGTTTTAGAAGCAATGCATAGACAAGTATCTGCTGAAAGATCAAAAAGAGCTGAAATTTTAGAAAGTGAAGGTCATAGACAATCTGCTATAAATATTGCTGAAGGTGAAAAAGAATCAAAAATTTTATCATCTGAAGCTCAAAAATTAGAAAATATTAATTTTGCAAGTGGTGAATCTGAAGCAATTTTATTAAAATCAAAAGCAATTTCAGAAGGTTTAAAACAAATTGCAAAAGCAATTAATGAAACTCCTGGTGGTAAAGATGCTGTTTCTTTACAAATTGCTGAAAAATATGTTGATGCTTTTGGAAAATTGGCAAAGGAATCAAATTCAATTATAGTTCCTGCTGGTCTTGGTGATATGGGTGGAATGATTGCAAGTGCTATGGGTATTTATGGAAAAGTTAATGAATCTACAAAATCACAATCACAGGAAACTACAACGGAAAAAAAATTATAAAAATAAAATCATAAATCATAAATCAATTATAACTCTTATTTAATTTTGAGAATACATTTATATATAAATAATGAAACTTGTTTTTTATTTTTATTTTTTTTCAATTAATATTATTTTTGCTTTTTTTTTCCTGCTTTTTGTTTCATTGTAACAAAAAAAAAAAAAAATTAAAATTGTTTATTACATATTGTATATAAAATAACTAATAAACCACCATTCCAGAACTAAGTTATTTAATTGAATAGAAATCATATTGTCATATTTTATTCACAAAATAAGAGAGACCTGTGAAAATTAATTACCATAGTGTGTATGCCCTATACTGAAAATGAACTTTTAGGAAAATCAAATTACCCATTGCGGATAATCTGGCCACAACACCAACATCACTTCAATTATATATTAAAGAATACAAAGGGTGGTATATTAATGGCAAATCTAAATCTTCTTTTTTTAAACTAATTTTTTCACTTCTCCATCAAATGTTTTGTCGTTATTTGTTCATTATGTAGACCTCCAAGTCATTGTATATAATTAGATGCATATTGGCAATATAAATTACCGTATATAGAGACATGCATGCATCTGCACATTGGGATAATTCCGTATCGCGTAATCCTTATACAG
Organism: Alloascoidea hylecoeti; assembly: GCA_001600815.1. NCBI lineage: Eukaryota > Fungi > Ascomycota > Alloascoideomycetes > Alloascoideales > Alloascoideaceae > Alloascoidea > Alloascoidea hylecoeti. The sequence continues at coordinate 327,828 of BCKZ01000006.1, forward strand.
TTACATTCATATTCCTATGCATACGTGCATAGTAGAGCGCGAGAAAAACGTTAACGTCGTTCATTTTCAGTGGCGCGCACCATGCATAAGCCTTATAAGATCTTGTATTCAAGTTTCCGGTTAATTTTGACAACTGGATTAAACAGTGTTGTAGAGACCTGTTCATCAGTGAAACTATGAAATATAGGATATTTGGTAAAATATAAAGCATACGTTTTAGTGTTATACATTCAGAAATATTGTTACAACATTCGTACACCACCACCTCTTGGAAATAAATTAATATATATTTAGTCACAGATCACAAGAATTATTTTACAGTATAGGTAGGAAAATCAAAGAAAATAAGGGTCCAGATCTTCTCTATCTAAATATATAATTTACAGCGAAGGATGAATATTTGCCCCACAATCTGTCATATGGTCATCACAATTTTTCAATAGTTCATTCTCCACATATATTTGGCTTTAAAGTTATATTATTATGGTGTAAATTTCACTCTATACAGTTGAGAGACCTTCTAGTGTGTTATTGGAGTTAATTTATCTCTTTTGTTTTTGGTTTCCCCATACTTTTACAAAGTCTGGTGCATTTTTACCGACTCAGATGCGTTCTACATCAATTCAATTCAAACCACAACATGAAAATTCTCCCGTCTCTGAAAATTTTCCCCGAGATTTTATCGAGCTGAGACAAGTTTCTTCATTGTATCTGGGTGCCGTAGGTTGATATTTTCTGAAACCTCAAGACAGGAGAGCCCAAAATCGTCTCTCAATGACTCTTCTCCTTTTAGCGTCACTTCTTCTCGGGTTTGACTTACCCATCAGGAATCTTTTTAAAGTTTCTATATAGTTAAAATTAAACTTACATAATTAAGTTAACAAACCATAACCATTTCAATCCAATATGTTTGAATTTATTATAATGGCTTGAATGATATGTTTTATTGTTATTTGATGTTCCATGAAATTCAGAATTATCATTATATATAAATTTTTATCGCTATTTACATTTATTAAATAATTTGTAATCATTTTTCCATATTGCCAGTGTTAATCTTATCACCAAAAACAACAGCAACTTCTTCTAACGTATAACCTCTAGTTTCAGGAAACACAAAATATACAACCCCGATTTCCACTGCTAACCAACAAGTCCATACAATATAATATTTCCAAGAAATGGCATCCATCGCAACTGGATTCACAAACCCAGAAAAAATCATGGCCACATATTGAAACATTGTAAAAATATTTATTCCTTTAGAACGAAGTGAAAACGGAAGAATTTCACTTATATACAAAAATGGCAATCCACATAACCCACTATCATAAGCAAAGTAATATAAAAAAATCATTGCAAGAACACCTTGCCCTAGTTTTTCATCCTCGAAATTCCGTTGTTCATTGATTGCAGATAAAACTGTCCAAATCAAATAGCATATAAGCATGAAGATTGTACTAAATAAAAACATGACCCTTCGTCCAACACGATTAACAAAAAACGGAGCAATCACCGCTACCCCTTGATTATAAATCATAAGGGCACCATTGATAATCAATTGTCTAGGTGCAGATGTAATACCAATACTATTTAGGACCTTATTCAAATAATAACTGACCAAACTATTACCAGAAAGTTGCATTAATACAGGCAAGAAGCAACAAATTGACAAACGAAGTCTATTGCCTTTAGTAACAAAGAAAGTCTTATAGCTGGTTCCACTATGACTATTTTCAAATTCAATAGCACTTGAAATTTCGGCCAATTGAAAATCAATAAATACACCGCACCGATTCTCATCATTACCACCATGCCACTTCATTAACATTTTTCTGGCCTCATTAACTCTACCTTTCGATACTAGGAATCTAGGGCTCTCTGGAATAAACTTTATAAAAATTAATTGGAAAACAACAAAGGTTCCTTGTAAAATACTAAGAGCTCTCCAAGACCAGGAGGTATCACCTAAAAAGTAACAACCATATGTAGCCCAAGAAGCAAGAATAGCACCAGAGTACCATAGTGAATTATAACAAGTTGTTGCTATTTCCCTATGAGTTGGATAAGCAATTTCTGTTAGTAATGGAATAGAAGCTATACTAGCCAGTGTGGCGCCAGCACCTATCACAATTCTACCAACTATGAAACAGGCATAACCGTTTGCGGCAGATTGAATAACAATCCCACAGATCATGATAATATCACCAATGGTTATACATATTTTTCTACCATATGTATCTGATAACCAAGGAGCAAACCAAAACACAATGAAATATCCAAATGACATTCCTTTATATAACCACAATTGTTAGTATTAATATTATACGGTCAAATATTTCAATTGATATATAAGTTATATAACTCACCATTACTCATTGCGCCTAAAACAGCTCCTTGGGGACTTCCCATATCACGCGACCATTTAGGTACTGCTTGTAAACCATTCAACATTGAGGCATCATAACCACTTGTCGTTGAACTGAGAATGATCACTAATACAGCAAGATTTAATTTGAAAAGATGTGGAACGTGAATCCATGACTTTTCATAATTTGGTACTAAATCGAGTAATGATGGTTGATTCTCATCATTTGAAGAGGTTAATTTTTCTGACGCTGGATTTGATTCAAGCGATTCATTCGAATCTCTCATTCTTTTTATTGATTGTAACTTGAAGAATTTAAAACTATAAGTTATACAAACCAAAAATTTAAGGATATTGCTATTTATATTTATATATAACTTCAGCTATAACTTATACTTATCGGTTAAGTGAGACTTCCGAAATACAGTTTAACTTTGCTTATAGGTACCATTATAATTCATTATGTACAGCGGCATTAATGGATTTTAGCAGTAAATTTAAAGGTTGGATCATTCTAGATAGTTAAATTGACTATATCTGACTTACTCCACTAGTTAACGCTATAGCTATATGAAAATACCAGAGGTTTTCAATTCCAATCAGCAAAAGTATGCTCACCAAATTCAAACGAGCTCTAGACTTCTTTTATATGATGGAGTGGAAGTAGAAGATGTTGGATATCTAAAGATTCTAAGCTGTACGGCATCGCAAGGACGGAGCAAGCTTAAGGTTCAGGTTACGGGAACATTGTTCAATCGGTAAGTCTAGAGAGTCTACTAGGGATCCTAGATGTGGGGTGGAATAATCTCAACCTTGTTCAAGTACTGCCAACAATGATGTTGATACTCGGGGTTATAGTTTCACCATCTCTCCTCAGGCTGCAGGTAATTTCCAACAACATGGATAAAGCTAACTAATTTATTGCGAGCTTAAAAAACTCTAAAGTGGTTTATAACCATAAACCCTTCTCATAAAACTGGGGGAAATATTAATAGAACTTGCAATATTAATAATTGGTCCCTTTATTAATCGTGTATTGTTATAATTAATGTTAATTATAATTTGTAACAAATTAATAATAATAAAACAGAAATAATAAGTTTCAATTCTCTCTCCTCTTTTATATAATCGAATCTTTCCTATATACTATTTCTATTCTCTAAACATATGAATGTACCTGTCTAGTATTGTAAGCTGTGACTAACGCAAATAAAACTGATGGCTACCCAACACCAAAAAAAAATATGTTATAAAACACCACTATAAATGTTGTATGATGATCATATTACATTAAATAATGTAACAGTATTTAAATTTTATTGCTGCTCGACTCACAGGGTTTGCTTAGGCTACTCCTCTAAAAGAAAAAAGAGACGACAAGCACAACTTGTGATAATAATATGGGATAGATACATGTTGAATTTTTAAATTCTCCGATAAAGGTAAAGGTTTTACAATGCCTAGATTGAAATGACCGTCTCCTTGACAGTTCTATAGCTCTAGATAATAGAATATATAAGCCCTACAATCAATTTCCACGTTCCTGATATATCTTAGTCATAAATTGTAAAATGAAGAGTCCGTATACTTGAACACTGTACAAGCAACGATCTTTCTCTTGTTTTTTCTTATAATTAATATTGTTTTTATCTTTCTTTAATAGATTTGGTTATTAAGATATGTATAAGGCCCTTCACATCTGAATTAACTCCGAAAGATGGCCCATTTAAATTTTCCATTGAATTGAGCACTTTTCATATCTTTGACACATCTCTTAAGTAGCGTCAAATCGCCTCCGATAGGACCCAAACATATGCAACAGATGAGCAGCCTTCTCATTAGAACTCGAATATTCTTCCACAAAATTTACCAACCACTAAATATCTTGTTTATTAGCATCTTTAGTGAGACCTTCCTATGCAATAGACGTATTTCCAATCGATTTAGTTACCATATGTTATTTCTGTAATTGCACTTAACCTCTTCTGAATTGAATTAGTAGTGATATATGTAACCAGGAAGTATGTCCTTGGAGGTCAATCGCTGCACTTTTCATAAACTTCTAAGAAATTGGCCGTCTGGTCATGGAATTTCTAAACAGGCCGACAGAAAATTTCCCTGCATTTCCTGTGTAACTGGAAGGTACTCCTTATAACGATTTTTCCCTGCGGAGCGAATTAAGAAATAAGGGTTATTACAGAAAGCGACACCAGTGTCACAAAACCCCCAAAAGAACTCTACTAATTATAGGTATATTTAGATATTAAAATTCCCCCATCTATCTCATTTAATAGTTGTGGTGGTGTGCCTGGATATCTTTTCCTCTTTAATTCCAGTGTCTATTAACGGACGGAGTCTCACTTTACGTAAGACAACAGTGTGGTAGCTCAGACTTAGGATCCCAAGAACTGCCTACTAAAACCCCAGATGTTCCCACTGTAAGGCTTAAGCGGGTCTAGTTTTTTTAAATTTTCTTATATATATTTTCCAATTAAATTATCTAGTGATGGCTTTTTTTTTTTTTTTTTAACTTTACATATAATTTCCGATTAAAATATCTAATTAATTGAAATATTCTAACTAAAAATTATTAAATTGAGGAAATCACACCAAGATTATAAAACTTCCTCTTCTCCGATAATAGACACTGGAATTAAAGAGGAAAAGATATCCAGGATGGCTTCAAAATATGGCTATATTAATGTCTATCATATATAATCATCTAATATTAAAAATTGGTCCCGGTGGCCGAGTGGTTAAGGCGATGCCCTGCTATTATCTAGTAGTTGAGGCATTGGGCTATGCCTGCGCAAGTTCGAATCTTGTCCGTGACGTCTTATTTTTTTCCATTGCAAATATTTTATTTCACGTGATGATAACAAAAAGCTTAATTAGCTTTATAATTATCAAGATACTGGAAAAAGAGTAAATTTAAGTGATTTATTTAATTATTATTTCATTTTTACACTCTTACATCTGCAGCATCGACTCTCCAATTCATTCCCGGAGTTGATCACAGCAGTTTTATGGTGTAAGGGCAGGTTCATTTTTGCTGATGATTCTTTTGCACACAATTGTTTTCAGATCCGGACTATAAATGCAGGCCATTCCCTTACTTGATGAAACTGGATTCTACCCTGGCTAGCAGTCAAGAAGTTTTCATGTTGAGTGACATATCAAAGTCTTAAATTGAATGGATCTGGGTCGTTATAATGTATCAGTTATTACGATCGACAGTTATCGTCCCGAAAGGGCCGACTTCATCAAGCCAGTAATGGAACAAAAGAACATCATCTCCAGATTTGCCGCCATTTGTATACCCCGTATCCTAGAATTCATCTTGTGTTGTTCAGGCCGTTTTGGTTGATATAAAACCAACCTAAAACGATTTAAAATCTTCGAGTCCTATTTAATCCCGAGTCTAATGATGAGATGGATGTATGAGATGAATGCTCATTTGATAAAAAAAGTCATTGATATGATGTCCTCGAAAACCCTGATTCGTTACCTGAAACATGCGCTGGATCGCCGTAAGGTACCGGTTGTAATATGAAGAGTTATGTGTGGGAGACCAGAAGGGTCTGATCCGTTTTCTATAAGAGAAATTTATGGGAGAAAGGCAGAACAGGTTAATCTAAAATTCCCCACGAGATTACTCTTATCAGTGAACTATGGAACAGGAAAAGTTAGCAGATTGTTACAATATTTAGTTTTCAAAAATTATTAATCGCGGTGAAAACTTTGATATCATGAATCAGGTTGTGTGCGAGCACCCATTGTGGTGTAACCTAGGTCCAGTACCTACTACCTAGATGTTAACAATTAATCACTCTATTGTACTATTAGAAGGTTTATAGAATATGAAAGATACTTTCTATGTAAATATATTTTAGGTTTTCGAAGAAGGCTTGAATTTATTTTTTTACTACTTTTGTTGTGATATTTCACTCAAATTTAAAACTACAAATCTGGCAATATTGCATTATTAATTCAATCTTCAATCTATTAAAAATTTTAGCACGAAGAATTGAAAAACGCTTTCAATTAATATTTATTTGCAATTGATTGATCAATGCCAACGTCTAGATCTGGTTGTAACTTGCAACTCATAAATCATACATCCGAAAACCCACAGCCAATCATTAGAATCGATTTTCCCTATTCCCTTAAATTTTAGGAAAATCATAATCACAATGAGTCCCCGAAACCGATTTTACGACGACGAGGAAACTGAGATCATAAGACTTCCCACTGAAAAGCTCGAGGCATCGTCTCCGTTTAAAGTCGCCCCAGAAGAAGACGCACCTTTACCAACTGCTGAAGTTTTTCATATTCAAGCACCAGAACAAACACAACAAACTGTTAAATCTTTAAGACAATGGATTAATTCCAAAGCAAATGAATATCAGTATAAAAGTAATAGAGCATACAACCACTATACGTCTGTTGGAAATAAAGTTATAAAAACAATTGCCGATTTAAAACATCAAGAAGAATCATTACTACCATCTTCAATTTATGTGTTAACATCCACTCTTACTGGCTCAATTTTAACTAGAAACAAAGGAATTGCTCTTAGATTCATATCACCTTTATTCTTTGGTGTTTCTTCTTTTAAATACTTATTACCAAAAACCAGTACTAATATTGAATCTTTTATTTGGAAAGCTGAGAAAGAATATCTGGCACCAGAAGTTACCGAGACACAAACATCAATCAAAACAGGTTTGATTGATTTTAAACAAGCTTCCATTAATTACTGGGATAATTTTAATAGTTGTGTCACTAATCAAGTGAAATCAACACGAAGGAGCTTGGCAGGTATGACTGACGGTATAAAAGAGGACCTTAAATTACCGGATGCTGTCGTTGAGTCCACGGCTAAAAAACAGTAAAGAAGAAGTATATTAGCAGATCTAGAGCTGACAATAGCTCTAAATTTGGTATAGAGACTACTGAATATTAGATTTATACTAACACTTTATAAGTACTATACTTGTTTATATAGTTATATTTATTGGATTTATAAATATAGAAAACAAAAGTTAATATCAGTTGCATTTACGAATATTTCAGTTTTGTGTTCTTCTCAGCTGGCTCGTTAATACAATGTCAATAAAAATAAATAGAATATTGATCTTAACTACATATCCAAATATCTAATCCCATGTGTCATATATCACGGAATACAATTATAATCACACACATTACGCAATAAACCCCAAATTGCAATAAATACTTGAACGGTTAAACATTATACATTATCAATTTATGATGAAAAACTGGAAAAAACAAACATTCAGCCTTAGATGTTTAAATTTTGTCATGCCTCATACCATTCTTGGCACGGCAGGCGTTGATAAGATCTAGAACTCAGTTGCAATTGAGAATATAAAAGTAGTATATAACGTCTGTAGGCTGTAGTTAAATTGAATGCGATTAATATGATAGACTAAATATAATTATTCACGCTAACCAAATATGGAAACATACGCGGCCTTAGTTGGAGATTTTGTTTAGTTTCATAACTTATGAAAATCAGCATTTTCTTTTTGCAAAAAGGTCATTAAACCTCGTATTTAAAGAAAAAAGTTTTGATAATTATATAATGTTATGAGATATTTTGGTATGCTACTATTATTTGGAATTGTAATACAAGTATCTCAATATATAAGTTAATGTTATACCCTTAAATATTGATTACCATTTAACTACTCCACGGGCATCTGTAAGCCCTCTGGGATATGTATGGGGCTGCCCTGACAGGACAAACGTAACCGCATCCGAAGAGTGACCGCACTTAATACATATAAGCTTATAATCATGATCATGAGTAATATATAAGTATATATATATAATGTAACGTTGATGTGTTAGAATTATTAATGGCATACGCACATATAATACAGCCGAAAGTGCCAGCAGATATCAGTTTTCCGTATAGCCATAGCTCACATAAAAAGCAGCAAATTTTCGTAAAAGCAAGATTTAAAGGGTGGCTTGTCTTTTCACATCATCTTTATTGAGTTTAAACAACAATATTGATGGTATTACACATATCGATCGCGATATAGCGATATAAAGGATCTCAAAACTATCAAATCAAAGGGGAAAAGAATATAAATATTATCCATAAGTAAGAGTTTTATTTAAAAATAACAGGAACAATGAAATTGTTTAATTTATGGCCATAATCATAATCAGGCATATCTGTAGATTAAAATATAACTAACTTCTTCTCTGCAGTGCAGATGTAAGCGTAATTATAAAATAAATTTTGATATGCTAGCATCTAAGCTCATCATTTATAATTTTAAAAAAGTACAAATATACCGCTATTTCTCTTTCCCTTATTTTCTTAAAAATTCTGACACTATAGCCTATAGACCTGCTATATCCCGCCGAAGTTCCATGCTAAGAGCGCTTTCCATAATAACATAACATGCATATTCATCAGATAAACTCACATTTGACTCAAAATCGGGAGGAAATAATGTCACTCCAGCTCGGGCCTTGTGCCAAATCAACTACTTTAGGGAACATTATGACCGAATATCCTTTTTGTGCTGAGGCAAACATCATTTCATTAACTACTATTCCCGACGAAATATTACTAAACATAATAAGATTTATATCTCTGAAAGATATTTCTCTACTTTCCATAGTAAGCGCCGAAATGATATCTCGGTTTACTGATAGTTTCTATCATCAAATATTAAAGTCGAGAAATAAATACATCACGAAACAAGATAATGAAACCTGGAGGTTTGTGTTCAAAGGTCTTTTAAATCAATATCCTAAACGAAGGATAAAAGTTGAACCCCACTATAATTCATCATCATCAGATACGGGAACAGTGTGGAGATGGGCAAAAAACACACTCCCTCCTTGCCCTATAGACCCAATAATTATTATAAACGACTCTAGTGTTGTATGCTCAACTGTCCGTATTATTGACCCAAATACAAATGTTGAAGATACCGTTATGGCTATCAGAAATAAAAGTGATAATCGCTTAGGTGTGCTGAAGTCGGATTCTCATTGGACTCTTGTTAATTTTAAAGCTGGTAAGATTGAAATTACCAAAAACAGGGAATATATTAAGCCGTTTCCTGAAAAGTTCGAGCCCACTTTAAAACATAAAAGAGTTTCATCCGTTGAATTGTTTGATCAAACAGTTTTGGAAAATCCGAGCAGAGACAGTTTTACATCAAGTGACGAAACGACCGAATGGATAATTGAAAAAAATGTTAGATTTTATGGTGGTGTGCCATTATGTTGTTCATTCGGTAATACATTATATTGCGTTTTTAGAAATGATTGCCATAAATTTGAATCTGTTTTCGTTGTAGCATATCAAAGAAAAAATAACAATGAAGTTTGCGAAAAAATTTGGGAAACGAAGTTTCTTGAAAAATTCTATATCAATCAAAAAATTAGAGATTTTGGTTGTATATCAAGGATGGTCGCAAATAATAATTATTTATTCATAGCGACGAGAAATAATCCCGAAAAAACTAATTATTTGATTATATTGGATAGAGTTACAGGCAAGATAATCGGCTTACAAAAAGATGCCTTTCTTGGTCGTGTAGGTCAGTTACATGGAACTAGTCATCATTTATTAATGGCTAGTAATGGTTCATTTAGAAGGATTAGAAATGAAACTAAAGAACATGAGCTAGAAATATGGGTTATTTCAATTCAAGATATTATCGATTCTGCTAATACTAGTCCTAATGGAATAACAGAAGCAAATATTAAAGATTATAGTGTTTTTATGTTCAGCGAATCAGTATATTTTGGCGGCATTCATCATTCCCCTGATGAAAGATATATTGCCATTAAATTACAGGTTGGAGATGGAATCATGTTACTAGATACCTTCACACATAGATCGATCAGCTATTTACACAATCCAATAAGAAGAGGTGATTGGATAATTGATAATAATTTAAATGTATATACATTGGAAAAAGACTACCTATTGCAATTAGTTGAAAAAGTTTCTCAGATTAAAAAAGTTGATATATTTTAAGTCTCATTAAAAAGATAAGTTTGATTGATATTAGTTTAAATCTTGATTTCTACGATATAGTAATTAGCATAGTAAGCTTCTTTCTTCTTATTTATGATTTTATATTTTTTTATTACTTTACTAATAGTATTCTTTGTCATATACATACATATATATAATTTGAATTTAATTTTGTATTTATAATCTATATCATGTTAAGCGTAAATATATTAATTCGAAGTCGAATCAGAAAGAAAAATACAAGATAATCAAGAAATCAAGAAATCAAAATGAATGCACAAACATAAAGAAATAAAAAGTTGATAATTAGTTACACAGGTATTACCATATTAATTATTAATATTTCGTTAAAATAAGAAATTATAAATGCCTTTTAATATATCAAAAAGTGGTTTAAATATTTTAAACGTTGCTTCCCATAGTAATATAATTTTATGACAAAACCAAATCAGCGCTAAAATTTCAATTGCTAAAACCAAGAGTATAATTCCTGGATGCTTGTCACGAACAGATTCAATTGGAGCTGAAAAGTAACTCAGATATGGATGCAAATGGCATGTTTTAATAAAAAGATCATATATTGGAACCCACCAAACCGATTTTTGAACTTCTTGTTTACCCTTTGACTTTGATCTAGAGCTAACGGATGATTTTAAGAATTTTGGTAAAATTGGCTGAGCTATGATGTCGTTTTCCATTTGAGTTAATGATAGTTCATCATTGTTAAGTCTGGATGTTGTGTAAACCGAAGTTTTTGGAGTTTTTGATTTATGTTTATCTTTTATTGAAACAGCCTTCAATGAATCTTCCTTACTTTTTGAATTTTTTTTTGAATCTGATTTTTTGCCATGTGATTTGGAATTCAATTTAGGATTACCACCTTGATTATCATCGACGTTAACTGTAGCTACATCTGGAGAAGAAATGTTGGTGAAAGCACGCTTCACTGGTTTCCATAGAAAACTAATTGGCTTTTTATTATCTGCTCTAGATACTTGCTCCAATCTAACAATATTGACATTGCGATTGGTGTCAGTCTTGGAATCTCTGGATCCAGTACTATCCTTTTCATTTGGATTTATGGAATAAGCTTGTTTAATTTTTGATTTCGAGCTTTTATTCGAATCACTTAAAGGTTTATTTTTTTTCACTTCTTTAGGGAAAATAACTGGGTCAACTTTCATAATCTCATTTAATTCTTTTAGTCCGAGTTGATGCGCTTCATCAACTCCTATATTTTTTAAAGACCCACCTTTATACTGTCGATAGTGTGCGGATTCTTTTTTCACCTGGATTTTAATGTTTCTCATAGGAGTACCAGAGGATGCCGTTTCAAAATCAGTGTAAGTGACTTGGACGTTTGGTAAAACCTTTTTGAGCCCCATTTTGAGTTTTTTACTTAAATTTTCAGTTTTGTCTTCGGTTTCAAATGCAAAGTCTATAATAGATTCAACGGAATCTTTCTTTTTTGATTGATCCAAGGCAACTGATGGACTTTGTTGATTGTTATTTGGGTCTGCAGTCGGTCTCGCAGTGTTTAGTTTTGAATTCAACTCTCCAGAAGAATAAGTGCTATAATTATAATGCTTCATTTTTGAAATTGGTCCTGTAGTTAAATAATTATTACTGGGCTTATTAATAGTTGAAACTGTTTCACCCCCCAAAGTTGTCAGCATTTTCTTATCCTTGATACTATTTTTGCTCTCAAATGTATAGTTGGAATGTCCACTGTCTACTCTTGCAATTGACTTACTGCGGTTGAAATTTGAATCGCTTACAACTGATATTTCCCTTTTACCTTTTGTTATTGTGTCTTGGAAATTTAAAGTTTGCAATTGGGTTTGTTTTTCATTCTTGTTGGTCTCCGATTGATACCTGCCACCAGAATTAATATTAGCTTTGGAGGGGTCATGAGAATTTTTTGCATTCCCTAAATTATCATGCAGGTATGACAAGAAATGATTTTGATTCTTATCGGAATCTTTTAATTGAACATGATCACTGAACTTTTGGTTCGGAAGTAAAACTCCTTGATCAAAATCTGGATAAGGTAATTTTCGACAAATTTTAATGCTATTGTTGCTGTCAAAACTATTATTCCTTGATATTGTGTTTGTCTGCAATTTGTAATCCTTTATATGATCTTGAAGATAATTAATGAAAGTCTCATCGTAGGTATAATCATTAGATTTCTCATTCTCAGCATTGGTATAGAGTTGTTCTCCTTTTAAAGATCTGTTATAATCATACGCATCTTCATATGCATAGTTATTATAATACTGATTTTGAAAATGCTCACTATTAATCTGTTTTTGTTGATGTCTTTGTTTTTGTATATTTATTTGATCTTTATATGCCGCTTCCTTTTGTTTTCTGATCCTATTAAATATAGGATTTTCTATTACTGGTTCTTGATATTTATTATATTGATGAAGTTGATTATTATTATATGCTAGACCATTTCGTTGTTGACGTATCTCTTCTCTGGTGTATAAATTGATATGGGACATGACAAATAAGTCTAGCAACTTAGACTAGAGATATTTTTACTTTAAGGATGCTAGAAATAGGATGTAAGTCGGAGCTAAGTATTATGAAGAATAAGAAATTTTAGGCAAATCCTCAATATATATTGTAATTACAGCATACGCTATAAGGTATTTGAGCCAATTATAGTGAAATAATCAAGAAAACTATAAGTATATAATCCCGTGACAATTTCAAGTATTTGATTAGTTTTTAATTCTGTCTTTATGAGTGTTTTATATGTTTTTCTGAACATATTGTGTGAGGAAAATAAGAGCGGCTATAGATCTACAACTGCAGCTAACGATGGAAGCATGCATACAGAAGAGGCTGGCAATACCTCATTAGGCATATTGCATATATATCAGATTAATAGCCACACAAGGATAGTATACCTAAACATGTTAATCAACAAATATCTTTCACAACCTTTTGATTAATCCTCTCAAAATATACTGCCAATATCTTGTGTCTTGTTTTTCCTTGAGAAATAGGGAGATTTGTTCCACTTGAGACTCATTTCAATATCAATGTTATAGTTTTCCTTTAGCGTGAAACATGCATATACCTATTTAAGATTGGCAGATATTTATGTGCAGCTGGAATACAAATTAGGAAATAAAAAGTAAGTTTCTGCATCTAAAATACCTTATCAGTCATACAGTCGTTTGTTATTTTGTGAAGGAAAAAGATTGGTGCATAATTTGTATCAATTAATCTTTTTTGGAGCCGAAGGAGTACAATTGATGTTGTAGAACAATCATCGCCCAACTAATATAATTTCAATACCGTAATCGCAGGATTGGAAATAATAAGAACTTCAAATTTGAGCTTCACCGACATGTAATAAGCATTAAAGTCTAAAGGTTTAAAGAACTATGATAATAATTATGTCGAACCCAAAAATAAGATATCAATATTAATGTACGTATATTAACACAATGGTGTCTGACATTTCCCTCCTTATAGCTATATTATAGAGAGCTGATTATACCATAGGCCTATACTATATAAGTAATAATGAATACACTATTAGTTTTATTCGGATAATTTGGTTAAACATTATTATGTATCGATCATAAATCCACGAATGTGTAATATTAATGCTAATGAATTGAACTTATGATTACTCCCACTATCCACACAGGTAGCCACCCAAGAAGTATTATACCCCAAGTCCATACTTGCATTCCTTGCCAACCCCATATTAAACCTTGTATTAACTCTTGAGGCCCTTTAAAGAAGTAAAACCCAATTACAACCAGTGCAGTGAACGGATTTGATAAAAGAGATAAGAGTATATTTAATCTAGTTCTTTTTGATGGAATCTTTGAAACAACTGGGGTTGCTGTATTAGTAATTTCTGTGATTTTATCACTTTCTTCTTTTGTTGGTTTTGAAATTTTAAGTGGGTCTTCCTTATCTAGTCTAATAAGCTGTAATGGTAGTGTAATAGTACCAATAAGAAGTGATAATGAAAAATTCAATAAGGCAAGTGTTGTTAATAAAAGACTAAAATAAATAAGTGATATTATCTGTAGTTTTATTGCTGAGTCTTTTGATATTTCCAATTTTAATCCGGGTATATGAAGATTCAAAATGATTGGAGTAATTGTAGTAGCAGTAAATAATCCAATTAATATTTGCGATCCTTGATTTGTTGGTAATTCCAATGTTATCCAGAATAAGACAACACAACTAACTATTATTGATGTAAATATTGAAATTGATTTACCTAAACCTTTTGCTAAATTTTCTTCAGTTATATATTTTGAGGAATTTGTATAATTAGTAAGCCATATTGAGAAAGCCATAATGGAGAAACCAACAGATATTAATATAGCACATACTAAATATGTTCCAATACTAATGAAATTGACTGGTGTAATTAATAAATAAAAAAAGAATGATTGATGGAATTTTTCAAGTAAATTATTAATTGATCTAAATGTTGATTCAACAATTCTTCCAAATGTTGTAATATCGGCAAACCCTTCATTACCAACTGCTTTTATTGTAATTGCGTTAATTCTCCATCCACTAAATGCTTCACAACCTGGACCAGGTTCCAAACCAGCTTTAGCTAAAGACCAAACACCTTTTAATAAAGTTGTTAAACGATTTCCAAAATACTCATTGCTAACATCTCTATTTTGAACAACACGTTTCAAACCTTCATTTCTTGCAACCAACATGGCTGTATTTAATAAATCTAAATTTGGTAATTGACCATTTAATCCTTCATAGAAATAATCAACTCTTGAAAAATAATCTGCATTTGATGGATAATCAACAACTATCGCTCCTTCAATATCTCCAGCAGTTAAATCTAATTCGGTATGATAAGCTTCAACCCATTTTCTTAAAGAGATATAACTATCAGTTGGGAAAACAACGATTATATTTTTTGCCCAAACAGACCATCTTTGGAAAAATCTTGCTAATGTAATACCTAACGCAATTCCACCAATATTGAATTCCCCATCACTATTCACCCATGGTGCACATAAAACCATTGCTTCAGCATCATCACCTCTTGGAGCATGTAAAACACCATAAACATTTTTACCACTTAAATGATTATCCGTATGATTAAAATCCCATTTATGAATTGCAGTCTTATAGCTTATATCTTTTAACCAGCTCTCGACAATTGCGATTCTTTCATCTTCTGTTGAGTTAACTAACTTTTCGACTTCATTCCTATAACCTCTTAAAATATTCCATTCACTCTCTCGAAAATAACTAAATGCTTGAGATGGCATAAGAGCATTTTCACTAATATATGTATGACGATACATATCTCTAGATGCCAGATTTGCAAACCAACCAATTCCACCTAATGACATTGCAACAACAACAAAAGGTAGAAATTTTACTATTAAGGGCATCAACCCCCACTTATTTATTTTAACCCTGATTGTTTCTACCAAAGCCATTTTTCTAAAATCGGTTTAAATTTGTTTTGGTGAATACAAATAAAGTGAAAGTCGTAAAAGAAGGTGTCCTCGAAAATTACCCGGACATGATGATATTTTATTAACATATTTTTATATTTTTCTTATTGAGTCTTTAAAAAAATCATTTGATAATCAACAATGAAAATCGTCAAACAATCACTCGATAATCGACTAGCAGGTTCATTCACTATTATACCGGAGGATGATAATGATATATGGGTTTTATATAATGTTATTTTCAGCTCGGATCAAATCGCTTTAACAACCATGAGAAATATCAAAACACAATTAACTGAGACCCGATTTAAAAAAGAAAAGAAATATATTAGATTAAAATTAGATGTTCAAGCAGTTGATTATTTACCTGGTGAAGGTGATATGAGGATAAAAGGTCAAGTTATTGATGAAAATCCTTATGTTTCAACTGGTTCATTTCATACAGCTACTGTCGAATTAAACAGACCAATAACAATATTTAAAAAAGAATGGGACACTATTATGATGCAATCATTAGCAGATGCTGGTAAATCAGAAGACAGAGCAGAAATTGGAGCTGTTGTTATGGAAGAAGGATTTGCACATGTTTGCATTATTACGAATAATATGACATTATTGAAACAAAAAGTTGAAAAGAAAATTGCAAAAAAAAGAAGAGGTGACATTCGTGGTCATGAAGAAGATTTAAAGAAATTTTATAACCATGTCTATAATGCAGTTATAAAACATTTGGATTTTGAAAAATTAAAGGTTATAATAATTGCAAGTCCTGGTTTTACTGCTGAGAATTTTTATAATGTTTTATTAACGAATTTAATAAATAATAAACCAATTTTACAAGCGGCAAGGCAAAAAGTTGTTGTTGCTCATAGTTCAACGGGTTATTTACAAGGTTTAGAGGAAGCTATGGCAGACCCAGATATTTCGAAAAGATTAGTTGACACAAAATATTCTAATGATACTCAAGCAATGGAAGACTTTTTAGATATGTTAGGGAAAGATGACACTAGAGCATGGTACGGACAAAAAGAAGTTGAGAAAGCAATAGCTGATTCTGCAGTTCAAGAATTACTTATAACAGATACATTATTTCGATCCAACGATATTGATCAAAGGAAACATTTTATTGAAGTGAAAGAACAGGTTGAAAATGCGGGTGGAAAAGTGCACGTATTAAGTAGTCAGCATGCTAGCGGTCAACATTTAGATAACTTAACAGGAATAGCTGCTATTTTACGGTATCCGATGTATGATTTGGATGAGTCTGATATTGAGGAATAAAAATTAAATAGGAAATAAAAATTGTTTAAATATATACATTTTATCACTAATTTAGCATTAAGTATTTAACTTCGGATTTCAGGGTCATCTAGAATCCTATAATGAAGTATAAATCTACCTAAGCTTCTAGTATTGTTTCTGACATGGTATTAATTTTATTACCATTAAAATTTCTAGGTGATATTCCAAAATATTTCCGTAGGTACCAAACATTATCTCCCCTAATATACAACAAACCATCTTGAACCAATCCAGAAGCCAAACCCAAGATAAGCCCCGTCTTCATATAGTTTAACGTCTGGTACCTAGATAATCTGGTAATTCTTGCATACGTCCAACCAACCACGGTAGTTGAAATAGCAGTTGAAGTGAAATCAATACCTCCTTTTAAATGATCAATTAAGGCTTCTAAACCAAAGAATAAACCACAATAAGAGGTCACTTTTAAAGAAGTTTTAGCGCCCTGGATCATTCCATTTCTGACTAGAACATAATTTTTCCTTTTATGGTAAAAATACCAACCTTTCATTGAAGTTGGTAATCTATGAGCATTTTCAGCTAAGAATTGTAAGCTTGATTTTTTAGTACCATCATATGTTCCTGCGACACCACCAATTAAGGAGGCAGATGCTAAAATTATTGAAACTCTATAAATTGGATTTATGTGAAATCTTTGATTTTCATGAGCAAATGAAGAATCATCCTGTGCCATTGCTACTTGTGGGATATTTGCAGCATGTTCATTTAGCTCCTTTAGTTCACTTAAGTCCTTCTGTTCAGTTGGTTCTTTTAATTGTTTTGGCTCTTTGGAAGACATTTTGGGATTGATTATCTTATTGTTAATAAAAGAGTTGGTTTTGATTGAAGCACGTGATATATATATATATATATGGCAGGGTAACGTTTATGTAGAGGTTTAATTCTTGTTGAAATTGGATCTCTTACTAACGTTAACGTATTTTTCTCCGGTTGGGAAATTCCTGTTTTGTTTGAGGTATGTCCGGAAGGGACAATGATTCAAAGTTCTCTCTGCCTTTTAAAGTGGCAGGATTAAAGATATTATAGGGTATATTCTAATAATAATGATGATTTTCTTATGACCCCTCATGACTTAATACGCACCGTTTTATAAAAGAAAATGTTAATATGTTTAAATTGAAAATTAATTAACAGGCCTATTTACAATAAATTGAGTTTTTTATCTCTGTAAAACTATATCATTTAATTAAGAAGTCCTGGGAGTATTCATTTGATTCTGAATTTACATGTAACGAGGTGGATTATGTTATTGCTAATTTAGGGATCAACTGTGGATCTTTTTTGACAATTTTACTACTAAAAACTTAACCCATTCAGCCAGCTATGAACGTATATCAACTTATAAAACTAAGAAATTAATGACTGTAAATAGAATAAAAATAGAAATAGTTTAATACTCATCATCATAACATCCGTACATACAGCTATTATAACTTCTGTTTCCATTTATATGCTCATCCTATTTGTGTGTCATGACTTTTACAATATCTCCTAAAAATGAGGAAATAGGGACTGATGATTCTAGTTCGGATTTGCAATCCACCAATGATACTACTGAAAACACCACGGTGTCTAATAATGCTAAAGATAATGAGGATACATCTATGTATGCTGAATCTAATGAAAGTTCAATAATTGAAAGAGATTCAAGAGAAGGAACTATGAAGGATGATGATGATAAACGGGAACAGGAACAGGAACAGGAACTACTAAATGATGAACTTGGACATCGACATGAACATGATGATGCCCTTAATAATAACAATAATAATAAGGAAGAGGAAGAGGAAGATGAAGATATGGATGAGAATGAAGAAGGAAAACAACAAGAAGAAGAAGATCAAAATTTTAGTCTTGATAATGATCACGAAGAAGAAGAAAATTCGGATGATGATAATTACGAACCTCGCGTTTTTTGTGCACCATATCATCCACCACATCCAGCTAGAAGAGCACTAGCAAATTCAAAGGTTTTAGATGCTGGAATATACACAACAAATCAACTTGATTCTGAAAATTTAGAATATTTAACAACCGATTCTGATTTAAATGGTGAGCAAAAAATTGATTCATTTGGTAGATTAAAAAATGGTAGAAAATATAGAATTCATTGTTTTAATTTACCAAAAAGAGGTAAGAAATTGTTTTTTTTGGCAACTGAAACAGCAAAAGAATTAAATTTTAGAGATTCTTATTTATTATTTCATAAAAATAAATCGTTATTTAAAGTTATCGCAACAGATGAAGAGAAACAATTTTTAATTTCAAATAATTTAATACCGAATGCTTTTAGATCTAGAAGTATTGCTTTGGTCACTTCAAGATCCATTTTTGTTTTATTTGGATGTAGAATTATTTATCAAGGTAAAAGAGTTACAGATGATTATTGGGAGACAAAAGCTCGACAACAAGGATTTATTGAAGGTGAACCTGTTGATAGAAAACCAATAAAATCTACTCACAACACCAATAATTTACATCGTGATTCAGGTCCTGGTGGTTCAAATGTAGGATATACGAATTCATATGATTATGGAACGGGTACTGGATCTCCAAAAGGTTATGAAGAATATGGTCCTGGTCATTTACGCCATAGTGCAAGAAATAGTGATTTTGGATTAACAATATCTGATCGTGTTATATTAAATTCACCAATGACTACTGGAGGTTCATCATTGTTAAATAATGGCTTAATAGGAGGTGGTGGAATTGATAATCATATCTTTGTAGCTGGTAAATCAATTCGTGGAGGATTTGAATTTTTGAGAACAGGACCAAAATATAAACAATTAATTAATGATTTACAAAAAAGTAATAACAATGAAAATAATATATCACTGAATGAAGATTCAATATATATTGATAAATGGAATAGAAATTTAAATCCTGGTATACCAAGAGTTACACCTGATAGGATTGAAATGTTAAAAGCATCATCACCATCATCTTTACCAAAAGAATTATCATATATTGAAACGATACATAGTGCTGCTGAATTCAATTGGTTTTTAAATGCAAATCGAAATCTTAGAAATGAAGCATGGAAAGAATATTATCGATTTGAAACATTACAAGATCAATTACAACAACAACAACAACAACAACCGAATAATATAAATAATATAAATAATAACATAGATGATTCAATTAATGATGAATCAAATCCAATACCTGGTGTAACAACAGCAGTTACAATATCTGCATTTCATGATAGGAAAAATTCAAAAAGTTTATCTCCTATAATAACGACATCCGGTATAAATACAGGAAATACTGGTGATGGAAGTAATACAGGAACACCAAAAGTTGGGCATAGAGTATTGTCTAATACTGGTGGTGGTATTTCAAAAAAGAAAATGAAGAGAAAGGGAAATCCAAATAGTTTATTTAAAAATAATTTTCAATTTATAAAGCCTAGTTTTGTTTGAAGTAAAACAATTAATATTGGGAGGAAAAACGATATGCAATTTCAGGTTAAGATATAATATATATATAATATAAAGTAATAAAGTAATGAATATAATATTCATTTATTTATACCCATAGCCTCCTCTTTATTTCGTTAATATTTAGGAGTTTTTAATTAATTTATTGTATTTGGTTAATTTTATTAACATTCAGTGCATTGTTTATCTTCCTTCCACTTAATATCATTTTCAACTTTCTTTTGTCGAGGATCAACTGTAACTAAACCAGTTTCATCAATATTTTTTCTTTCTGTTGATTTCCCATTATGATCAGAATGACCTAGATTCTTTTCAGGAAAGAAAGAATTTCTAACTCTTTGCTTTAATATTTTTGAATCAGGAAATCCTCCATCTGTTTTACGTTCCCAAAGAATAATTATATCACTATTTATATCTTTTTGTCCTTTGATTATAAATGTTCCTGATATTGAAGAGGCAGTTAATGCTACTTCACCAAGTTGAGAACCAAAAGTTGACAATAATTCTTGTAAATACCACGAGGCCCGTAGATTCCACTTACATTTCTCACAAAAGGATATTGATATTCTTGGATAATGAACAGAATCTGAAGTCATGTTTATAAACATTTTGAATTGAAAAATTTAAGATTTATACATAAAAACATCCATACATTTCATTACTATAATCATGCATATCTCATATAGCCCTATACCTGGTAAATATATACGATAGACAAAGTAAACATCCTTTTCAATTCCAATCAAAGTAATTAAATGTATTGCGATGACCTTGGGGAAAATGAGGTTGAATTGTCACTAAAAACCTTCCGAATCGATCCGCCCACGGCTCATTCTAAAGAAGTAAATTCAGAATCAAATGAATACTCCCAAGACTTATTAATTAAATGATATAGTTTTACAGAGATAAAAAACTCAATTTATTGTAAATAGGCCTGTTAATTAATTTTCAATTTAAACATATTATCATTCATTTTCTTTTATAAAACGGTGCGTATTAAGTCATAAGGGCCAAAAGAAAATCATCATCATTAATGTGGATCTTTTCGGCGATTGAGATACATGAGATTACTTTCATAGCTAATAAAAAGGTTATAAGAAGAATGGGAGTGAAGCTAGCTTTGGAAGATTTTATAATTATCACTAAACTCCAACAGGTTATTAAATTAATAAATTTACTATCATATATTTAAATATATAGTTCAACCCAGGAAATACTTGGTAATGAATATTAAGGGGTATTTTGGATTAAACAGGCTAAATTAATAAAAGAAAATAATCTCAGATAATGGGACCCAATTCATATCCAAAGAATTTCAAAACAATCTTGATTGAGAATTGGAGGGACATTAAATTTAAAAGGTAAGCCATGTTACCCTGCCAGTTGTAGCGTAGCTGTTTTGTTGTTGTTTTGGGCCGTGAAGCCTCCTAAATTATATTCCCAAATTTAAATGTCCTCCTTCGATCAAAATTTCTGGTCTTCTGACTATAATTCAGGTATGTATTCATGTATTCGGTAGATGTATAGTATAAATCTGTTTTACCTCCGCTTTATTTCTTGTTTCATGATTCATTTAAGATCATATTTGTGTAGTTACCTTCTGGAATCCTCTTTTCACTGTTTTTGGATTTGCACTGTTTACTTTTTTTCTGCTATTATATAAAATTATCTAACCTTTGAATCAATAGGACTTGATGTTTTATATTCTAAGCTATACCAAGGGTGTAATGAAAATAATGAATTCTTATCTTTATTTGCGTCTCGTTTGGATGCTGAACTGAAATATGGTAATTTATTAAACGCTATACCATCTTCAAATATACCAAAAAATAACGGTTTTGCAAAAGATGATGGTGCTAGCTTAAAAACCTCTTTTATTGGTATAAATGAAGAAATGGGTAGAGAAGGTAATTTACATTTAAAAGTTGCCGAGTCAATCTCAAATCTAATTATTAAACCTTTTACTCAATGGAGCTTTGAAAATAAACAGAGAATTGATTATAGCTCTTCTCTTTTAAAAAATATGATTAAACAGTATCTTAGACATGAAAATGAAACTGATAAATCAAAAAAGAAATATTTCAATAAGTGTAGGGTATTAGAAGAAGAACGTACCAATTTACAAGAAGAAGAAGAAGAAGCTAAAAAAGAAGAACTTAATAATACTCCTTCTTCTGCAACAACTGCAGTTGATGAAAGAGATCAATCTCCTGGTATATTAGCAAAAATGGACGGTCAACATCAAAATTCTGATGATGAAAGTTATGATTCAGACGATGATGATTTTGAAGTAACCCAATTTGGTAGTATACAATTTGATTCGAAACATTTAAAAGAATTATTCATTAAAATGTTAGATGAAATCCCAATGAACCCATATAAAATCCCAATACTTGGTACCTATGAAAATGTTTCCCTTGGTACTGATATTATGTCTTGGATACAAGGAAATACAGGTCTAACAAAGATTAGTGACGCTGAATCTTTTGGTCAAGACCTAGCCAATAAAGGCTATTTAAGATTAGTTGGCCAAGTTGGTAATAATTTTGCAAATAGTTCGAATTTACATTATCAATGGAAAAATCAAGCATTCATAACTGCTGGTAAACAACAATCTATTTCTTTAACTGTTGGTACTTATTTTGAAGGTGTTATAAACACAACAAAAGGTATTCATAATGGTGTACCCGAAACCTTAATTCAAAAATTAACAAGAGAAGTTTCTGAGCTTGAAAATAAATATGAAAATGATGTTGAAAAATTAGATGATTTAAGATGTGATTTAGAAGAAAATATTAGTGAACATTTAAAATTTTTTGAAAAATGTGAATTAGATCGTTTAAGAATTTTAAAACAATCTGTATCTGATTTTACTGCAATTGTTGGGAATAATGTTTCAAGTTTAAAATCTGTTGTTGATAAATTAATGCTTTATGAAGAAACAATTAAACCTGAAAATGATTTATCATTTTTATTACAAAATTATCATACTGGTGCTTTCGTACCAAAAGTTACAATATTTGATAATTATTATCAAGTTACTGCTTGGAAAATATTTGGTACAGCAATTGAAACAAGATGTAGAACTGATAAGAAAAATGTTCCATTAATAATTTCTGCAATTTTAAGTTATATGGATAGTATTTATCCAATTATGAAAAATGATAGTGAAAGACAAAATGTTTGGTTATTACATCCAAAATTAAAAGATGTTCATTTATTAAGAAAAAGTTTGAATAAAAATGAATTAATTACAAGGGAAAAGTTAGTAGATTATGATCCAATTATTATAACATCAGTTTTGAAACTATACCTTTTAGAATTACCTGACTCTTTAATACCATCTGATTTGTATGATGTTTTCAGAACAATTTATTCACAATATGGTAATAATGGTTTGGATTCACCTAATGATTCAAGTAATGGAAATGATCAAACACAACTTCGTTTATCTGCTATACAAAATACCTTAGCTGCCTTGCCAAAATGCAATATTGCAACATTGGATTCAATTGCAAGACATTTTACACGATTAATTAAAATTATCAAATTACCAATCAGCTCTTCATCAACTGTTGGTGGATCTAATTCTGATCAAAGTATTCCAGAGAAACAAGAAGAATCTCAATTAAAAGGAATTGATATTTTTAAAAATAGAATTGCACAGGAATTTTCAATGTGCATTATTAGGCCAAAGATTCAAACTAATATAACATTAGGTGATAAACATGGTAGTAAATTGATGATCGATATATTAAATTATAGAGAAATCATTTTTGCTGATTTAAGAAGAAGAGGATCTTCTAGAAAATCGTCAAGAACTTCTTCAAGAGTTTCATCTGGTGTTTTAAATAGTTTTAACGATGGTAGAGTTTTATCTGGTTCTGGTTTAATATCCGCAAGTAAATTTTCAATGCTACAACCACATCCTGCTATACCTCCAAAAGTTCAAGAACAATTTGAAGCTCCAATTCATACAGCAAAGTCAAATGATTCATTAGGTTCCTCTGACAGTGGAAATTCACCGTCGTCTAGTCTTAATAGAGTAGCTGCGCTACAGGCAAGATTAAAAGAAGCTGTTAGTGTTGCATCAAGAACAAGCCCTAAGCAGCCAGGAATGATGAAAAGATTCTCACAATCTTCTGTTGTGACAACAAATACACCAATTATACCACAAGGTGTTAGGCATTCAAAAACACAATCTTTTGCTTCTTCAAACTCTCTTCCTGAAATTCAAATACCACCAAATGAGGATTTTGTTTTTAGTAATAATAGGACATCAATAAAAAATCTTAGATATAACTCAACGTCATCATTGATAACAACAGAGGATGATAAAGCTGAAACATCAGCTAAATTAGCGTCAGTTCAAAAAGCAAAAATAAAAGTTGATGACAAAGTTTCACCATCAAAATTATCAGAAGGAACAAAACAATTAGACAAATCCTCCTCCTCATCATTAACGACAGAGGATGAAAAGTCAGCATTATCATCGGATCAAAAGATAAAAATAAAAATTGAAGATAAGGTTTCACCATTAAGAATACCAGAGGGAACAAAAAAATTAGAAACATCATCTCTACAATTTTCGTTTGATCCACAAGAAAAAGAAAACAATAATTTGAGTACTTGTATCTCTCCTGGCTTGAGATTACAATTGAATTCGGATTCTGAAATCAATGAATCCACAGATTCATTTGTATCAGTACCTTCATCTATAAGCCCACCGAGAACTGGTTCATACTCAAATCCGAATCCAAATTCAAATTCGAATAGTGAACAATATAAACTTCCCACTGAGAATCCTAAAATAGAAGATGAATCAATAACGCCAGCATATGTCCCCAAACGTCGTTCAACAAATCTTACTCCTAGAATTGATAAAAATGGTAATATCATACTAGTTAACACAACAACTGGGGAAGTAACAAGTCCAACTAAAAAATCATCATCATCATCAATAACCTCAAGTCCCAGGTTAAAACCTTCTATTTCGCCGTTAAAAAGATCGACTAAATATGGCAGTCCCGAAAGATCATCGAGGTTTGATCGCGATAGCAAGTCAAGACATGATTCTTCTAATCCTATTGTTATTGATTAATATCAAAAGATGATAAAACAGTAAAACCAAATAAGTATATGATGAAAATGTGCGTTTTGCAATTGTTTTGTTTTACTTTTTTATATTTCATTTGTTCATTTTAAAAGCTTTGTTTTTTTTTATCTTATTGGTCTTCTATGCAATCGTTATATATTTATTACTGTTGTTTTTGCATTGCACTGAGAAATTCAGCGATTATATTATACTAGGAATATTAATAAACATTATATAGATAACTATAACTACATTATAAGGGCTTATATTGTAAATACAAGAAAACTTAAGCTTGAAAAATATATCCCAGAGGGTATGGGAGTAGAGATGGAAATTGAAGGTTTAACTATTGGTATAGGCTATTATATATCTTATATTATAATATTCTCTTGTTCGTTATTCAATTTATACTCTATATCTATAATTTTTAAAAGTAATAGTCTTTCGTTTCTGTTGAATAATTTCTTTCAATTTAAATACTGAGTTACAAGCTTTTATTTTAGTAGTAGTGTTATAACTTATAAATGTATCTTTTATATATTGTTATGCTACAAATTAGTTAATGATTATAAGTAAACTATAACTTGTAGGTGTTGTACTTTGGTTTTATACATAGCTATCTGCATTAATATAAATCACTCATCATCCATTGTGTTGATGAAACTATAGATGGTATCAACAAATTCTTTAGGTTTTTCCGCAATTACTATATCATAAGTAAAAGTGACGGGTCAGTAAATTATTGTAGTAAAATCCTTAAAATGATAATGGAAAGCACTTACTCCAATGTCCCCCTTCAATATCACGAACTTGGAAATTAGGGAAATACTGTCCAATTATTGGTAATGTCTCATCAGCAGTACTATAAATGTTAAGTGTTAGTCATTTCTAGTTATTTCTAAATATTAAATTCAAATGTATTCCTTACTATTTTGATTTTGTTCCTCTGATAAACAAAGAAGGTCTCGAGAAAATAGCCTCATTAGGCAAAAAGGGCCACCCAGCAATGTGATCTAACCATTTTCCAATGACATCCACAGGAATCTTGAATTGATAATCAGCCCTTTTACCTTCATTATCTCTTGTCTGTGTACAATTCATCATTAGAAATTGCTGTATGGATACATTTTCTTCAACTTCTTTTAAGATATTAGTTGCTTCCTTTTTAGAAGAAATATTACCATGATTAATCTTCTTCATCTGTGATATATATTGACCAAATTTCATACTGGCTTGAGCATCAATGGGTGCATTTTCAACAACAATAAGATATTTAATTAATTTTTTACTCGGTCTTAAAGACATTGACATTGCAACTTTACCGCCCATAGAATGACCGATTACAATGACTTCTTTCAATCCTTCGTCTTTTATAAATTGTTCAACATCCGCAGCCATAGCTCCATAATCCATCCTTTCTGAATGTGGACTATCACCATGATTTCTTAGGTCAAGACAATAAATATCACAATTTAATAAAGTTGATAATTCTTTACTGACTGTTCGGTTATTTGATTTACTACCAAATAATCCATGCAAAAATATTATTGGAGTTTTTATTGGTTTTTCACTATTTGATAAAAACAGCATATCATCATGATTTATAAAACCACAATCCGGTTTATGTTTTTCGAATGCTAATTTGACAACCGGAATATCAGGAGAAAATTTCTCTTTATTGTAATCATGATTTGAAAATATTGGACTATTTAAGGGAATTGAACTTGTATGGAATTGTACACTATTAACCTGCAATTGGGGTATTGATATACTTTGATTTATTGCCGGAACCAGTGACCGTATGAGCATTGGGGATAAATTACTTCCGGCCTTAAGAATGCTACTTCTAGAAATTCCTCTGATCATTTCTTATTATATACTAAAATACCGGAGTACTAAACATTTCATTTCCTTGTTCTTGAACATTATAAGGTTTAAATAGATTTGTTACCCGGATTAATGTACAATTTATCGATATCTATTTCGCTTTTCTTCGAAAACGTTAATATGTTAACTAAATAATATAAATACTATTCTGATATATTACATATTATCTATAAGAATGACCTAAAAACCAAAATCTCCAATAGTCTATTTTTGTTTCTCTTTTTATTTGAAACTCATAATACCGATTCTTAATCATTTCTTTGTAATTTTGATTGTTACCTCCTCTTTGAAATGCCTCTTGTAAATAAATACAACGTTTCATTATTGTATTGGTAGATTGAAATGTTTCCCATTCCCGTCTGCTTTTATAGCTACCGGTGTTGTGGTTTGTGGTCCCTAAAGCTATAGGCATTACTGGTATAACTTGACTAGGAGCTTCTGGTGTTTTATGACCTTTTAATTTTGAACCCATCTTTTGGAATCTTTCTGTAAAGTTGACAGAGAATTTATTCTTAGGGATTGAAACCCTATTCCCAGTAGTATCACAAGAATCAGATTCGCAATTGGGAATTGAATCAAAATTCAACGGTATTATCCCAAGTCGTCTTCGGATATGAAATTTGCTTTCTTTTATAGCTACATCTTCATGTTTTAGCAATGGTTCTTGAACTTTAGTGTTAAACATGGGTTCATTTTCTTTGGAGTGTCGTGTTAAGGATAATGAAATTAATTTTTTCTCATTTTCCATTTTTTCGGGTATCTCTTTATTTGTATCATGCCTATCACCATTCCTCTCCTCAACGAGTAATAGTGGGACGTGATTTTTTCTAATGAAGATCTGCTTCCACCACTCAAACTTACTTCGCTTTATTTTCTGATCTAAAGAATCGACAATCGGGGGAGGAAATCGATATGTCCTTGTAGTCTTGGGTATCAATTGTAATGTTAATTGGGATTGTGATCTTAAGGTATCATCATTATCCGAGTCAGGATATGGCTTTTTTGTATGTGTATCAATGGTGTACCAACAATCTGAACTCATATTCAGTTCATCATCATTAACTTCGGTATTAATATCATTAGTAGCTACATCACTCTCATGATATATGACTTTCTTTAGTTGTTTGATATCGGCAGTATTATTAATGGTTCCAGAAATCAATAATGTTCTTGGAACATTTTGAGATGAAATCTCAGGGTTAAAATTTTCTTTAGAAACTGATTCAGCGTCTATGGATGTGGTTGTAGTGTTAGTAGAAGTGTAACTAGATTCTAATTTAACAATTGTATTTGAACCTGATTCTTTATTGTTGAAACATAAGTCTAGATTTGAAGGCAAAGGTATGTCAAGAGAACTGGGTGTGTTAATATCCCCCTCGGAACCGAAAATTTCAAGCCAGTCTGGTTTATCATTATCATCGCCATTTATTGATTCGCAAGAAGCAGCACAATTCAAATACGATTTATAACAATTAGGAGTGTGGATAATTTCAGCTTCATCTTGTTGGGCTGATCGCACCATTACTGTTGAAGTATTTGAATAAATAGTTTCATTTCCCGAGATTTCTTTACATTCCTTTTGATGTTGATTATTCTTAGAAAACAATGAATGTAGATGTTGTTTATTAATTTTACCATGAACAAAATTGGTAATAATTTCCATCTTTTGAGACAACTGATTATTTGGTATCATTTCTCCATTACTAGATGGCATAATAATAGCGCAAATGCATTGCTCTAACAATAATAAGGAATCATCATCTATTAAGCATGAGTCTTCTTCTCCATCATAATTATCTTTGGTATCACTCCCTATTTTTACCAATAAATTATCTAACATTGTATCAAATAATGAATATAAAACAGCATGGATGTGGGGAATTTCTTTATAAATACAACAACAATCTAATAGCCAGTTTAATACTTGATAATGGAGGGCAGAATGATTAATGATAAGTTCAATTGTATCTAGTAATCGAGCAGCTATTTCTTCATTGATAAATATCAAATTGCCTTGCTCTAAATTCTCTTCATATTCAACTTTTGAGATCTGTATACTATTCATCAAAGTTGTGTTATCATTGCCTTGCGATTCATAATTGAATTCATTGGGAATGCAATTCCCTTGTAAAGTTGAAAATAATAAATCTAAAGTTGCAATTGTATTAAAATTATCAATATAATATAAATCATCATAATCAATTTTATTAGGAATGTCAAAATTCAATTTGTGTTTTTTGTGTTTGTGTTCATGCACAAATTTAACATCATCAATATTTAATGATTTCGCTTTTATCGATACTTTCAAGTCTTCTTTTGTACCAGAATCAGCATTAGTATTAACCTTCTTATTGTTAAGATAGCTTAATGAACAATTGAATATAATCTCAACTAAATCAGATGCCTTTTGAATCAGTTCTAAGGATCCGATATCATATGAATTTCGTATAACGTTGTTTAGAATTTGGGGGAAGGCATTGTTGATGCCAAGAATTAATTGCTCTTTATTCAAGGTCTTTTGGGCTTTTATAATGTCTGATTTTAGGGAAGTAAGAAGGCTTAATAGTTTGGTCGATTCGGTTACTTTATAAGGCGATAGCGACAATAATTGTGCTTCAAACGAACTGTTTGAATTTACTAGCATTTTCGGCATAATATATTAAATCCTAATAGATAAAAGACTAGAGTGAAGGGGTGTAGAAAATAGGTTTGCATAACGTTAAGGGTGTAGCCCTAATATTTTGGGTACTGTGACTTCTTCTTATATTTTGTATAAGTATATATCAGCACGGCTAGATTTCAAACTAAACACCAAAAATGAAGTTGAGAAATATCAATTGTTTAATCAAAAAACACCTTTAAAAAACCTATCCTCAATTATAATACAAAAGAGTCGCAATGGGAGGTGTTAGAGAAAAAAAAAGTGAATATTTTTCAAAACTTAAGACTTTACTCGAAGAGTTCCAAAGCATCTTCCTCGTAGGTGTCGATAATGTTTCGTCTCAACAAATGCACGAAATCAGAAAGGCTCTCCGTGGTGATGGTGTTGTTTTAATGGGTAAAAACACTATGGTTCGTCGTGCTATCCGTGGTTTCTTATCTGAGTTGCCAGATTACGAAAGATTGTTGCCATATATCAAAGGTAATATTGGTTTTGTTTTCACCAACAAAGATTTGAAGACAATCAGAGATGTTATTCTTGAGAACAAGGTTGCAGCTCCTGCTCGTGCTGGTGCCATTGCTCCTAAAGATGTCTGGATTCCAGCTGGTAACACTGGTATGGAACCTGGTAAAACATCATTTTTCCAAGCTTTGGGAGTTCCAACAAAGATTGCCCGTGGTACGATTGAAATTGTTTCAGATGTTAAGGTTGTTGAAGCTGAAAACAAGGTTGGTCCTTCTGAAGCCACTTTGCTTAATATGTTGAACATTTCTCCTTTCACTTACGGTATGACAGTCGTTCAAGTTTATGATAAGGGACAAGTTTTCCCATCTTCTATTTTGGACATTACCGATGAAGAATTAGTTGAACATTTCTTGGCTGCTATTAAGACCATTGCTACAGTTTCTTTAGCCGTCAATTACCCAACTATTCCAGCTGTTGGACATTCAATTGTTAATCACTACAAGAATGTTCTCGCCGTATCTATTGCTACAGAATATACATTTGAAGGATCAGAAGCCATCAAGGACAGATTAGCCAATCCAGATGCTTATGCAGCAGCAGCACCTACAGCAGCCGCTGAATCTACCACTGAAGCAGCCGCCGAAGATAAGGAAGAGGAAGAGGAAGAGGAATCTGATGATGACATGGGATTCGGTTTATTCGATTAAACGCTTTCGTATTTCAATTCTGAATGTATAACTTAGTCAATTAATATCTATAGTATATTACTATCCTTTGTTTATATCCATCAATTGAGTTTTACAAAAATGTAGATATTAGGCCACGGCCATGTTACTATGCAATGCATATCATATTACTTACAATTATTAATTATATCATATACACAAATTAACACAATGTAGTTAAAAGTTAAGGAATGGTTAGAATGATCATAATAGTAGTCTGATCTGCTGATATTAGTAACTAAATTTGCCGACAATTCGATTAATTAACTTTTCAACCGGAAAAATTAATTTCGATCTACAATTTAGAAAAATTAGGTGTTTTCCCTTAAGCTTTGATATGATAAAATCTACTCCATGGCCATTATTTCTACAAATATAAATCACAGTTGCCAACTAATCTCCATAATTGTCTTCGACTATATAAATAATGTGAGCTCACAAAGTGATACAATACTAACTTACATAGATAATAAATATATAAATTATTGTTTTATATATATAGTATCTATATCTGGTTAACCACACCGTTAACAAGTCTGATGGTGTGGATTGAAATTTGGAAAGTGGTCGTATTTAAATTTCACTGTAGTAGGTGGGAATTCTAATACTCCATGTCCTGAACTTGTAGCTGTTTATAAGGTGCTAACACTAAATCCTAAGTTTGAATCTTTAAAATTTACGGAGCATTTTGCACTATTTTAAGAGCAGTTTAAGGGATTTTAAGCTCACTTAAGTTTAGTACTATCGTAGATTCATAGTCTTCATCATCACAAAACGGCAGAAAACATAGGCCCAGGTTATAATTACATCATTCTCGAAGTGATGCGTGGTCGACTTGACATTTCTGGCAATTTTCTACCGTTCACAATTGCAAAGTGTTTGAATTTAATATGTATATTGATATAATTATAATAAAGTCGAAGCACTATTTCTATTTTTTCTCCAATTGTTTTGTCTGCAGATGGATTGGAATATTAATACAGCGACATATTGCAGACATAAAGAATATTATTGAAGTTTGATAAGACTAATCAGTTCGTGGACACATCAGCTTATATTATATTAAATTTAACTTTGGTCTTTTTTAACGATGATAAAAGGTTTTCTCAAGGGATCCCAATATCTGCTGTGATCGAATGGAAAGAACATAAAAAGTTCTGTAATAAATTGAGCATACAAGACAATCAGTTACTTATATATAATTTAAAGTTACCCTAGATCTTACTAATAAATCAGAATCATAAAAGTTTAAACTTTAGGGATTTTGTTTACTTCCTCACAATCAAGACAATTCCACCCATTTTCAGGAATAATATAGCATAATGAACTTCCTAACACACTCAACCCCTCGGAAACACCGAACATTTCTTTGAATTTCTTTTGGCATGCAGATGTTGTAATCCGCTTTTCTCTAATATTAGAAAGTTGAGTAGAAATATATTTCCATTTGGCACGTTCTCCCACTTCAAGAAGATGACATAACGATTCAATATCATTTGATTCCCACTGAGAGTGAAAAGTAACGACATTGTTATCGTTATTTCCGAGAGTTGTCCCTCTAGAGTGAGAAGAATGTGTATAGATGGAGCTATTATTCATATTAAGGGGTGTTTTATGAATGTACTGTTCCGGAGGATCATAAATTGATGAAGCAATAGTTGAAATACTTGATCTACCAGATGTGGAAGAAGGGGCAGATGGCAACTCTACATTATCCTCATTTTCATGATTACTTTCGTGATTCCGTTGTTGATGACTATCTTTATTGCTATTGCTCTTAGCTCCTGGCTGTGGTTTATATTCTTGAAATTTATGATTTATTTGAGGTTGCATTTGAGATCTAACATTATCAGCACTAAATCTTGCAGGAATTTCATTCCACGATTTGCCTTTTTGCCTTGAAATAATAGGATCTGGATTGTGATAAAAAGGTTGTTTCCTCCTTTGACTTAGAGAGTTGAGATCACAATTGGAGCTTAGGCCGGCATTGGTTGTAGGCCTGGGATCAGATGATTCCGAAAAAAAGGGTTTCTTCGTTGCAATTGGTATTTTGAAACTTGAGTTTATGTTGAAATCAGGGTTGGGATGAAGGTTTATTGGAGGTTTGTTCAGTTGAGGTTGTGGTGGACGAGAGCCATAGGACATTCCAGGATTAACGTTAGCTTGAAAAGGGTCAGCTGGAGACAGTGCACGTGGACGAGGATCAGGATTACCCTGCTGGATCGGCAATGCCGGAGCCGGATAAATCTTTGGATATTGCATAAACTGTTATAAATACTACTATATATTTGAAATTTAAGTATAAGACAACGTAAACTGTTAGTGGGAGTGTAAAGATCAGAAAAATCAAAAAAATCAGGAAAGCCAGAGAATCAAAAATTATAATAAGGCAGGGTATTTGTAATCCGTAATATTTCGTGAACACATGTTTTGAGCTGGGATGTGTTAATTATAATTGGAATATAAATTTGCCAAATTCAATTAACCATATGCATACTATATACAAAGGATTTTAAAAACACGACTCAACCAGCGCTATCATTGATTTTAATGGTGGTATCTTCTTTGGTGATAGAGCAACCTTGAGCTTCAGGTCGTGTGCATGGGTTCCCACAAACTTCCCTTCGTAGCTGCTTAGAAGGTTCAGTAAATCATTACTCAGGTCATATCAAAATCAACAAATATCCATGTGTCGTTTGCATAATTGGTCAGAATATTTGATCAACAGGCCCTAGAGCCAATATTGCTGTTTTTGAGTAAATTCGCGAATCCCTAGAAATTGTTCAAGACTTGAAAGCAGTTCAACCCAAAACATTTAATTTTTAATATCCATTACTGGATTGACTCCCCCGGCTGCTCATCATTAGATACTTTTCTAGACCATTGAAAAAAAAACAGTGAAACCCCTGAAAAACGCGAATCCATTTTTGAGCATAATCGAATCCAAGCTCTTGACGCCATTGACAACGATGCTTCAGGCTACGAACACACTTTTATAGATAATTATAGCATGCATGTCTGTATCAAAGGTCGGCGTCGAAAATATGATATTCTAAATTTCTAAAGTAAAAATCTGTAAGAATTTCATACTTGTAAAATATTAAATGGAATAGATCCATAGATGTGATTCAATGATAGTGATGGTTCGCTTACTACACATAGTAATATATATTGGTCATAACTAGATATTAATTGACTAAGTTATACATTCAGAATTGAAATACGAAAGCGTTTAATCGAATAAACCGAATCCCATGTCATCATCAGATTCCTCTTCCTCTTCCTCTTCCTTATCTTCGGCGGCTGCTTCAGTGGTAGATTCAGCGGCTGCTGTAGGTGCTGCTGCTGCATAAGCATCTGGATTGGCTAATCTGTCCTTGATGGCTTCTGATCCTTCAAATGTATATTCTGTAGCAATAGATACGGCGAGAACATTCTTGTAGTGATTAACAATTGAATGTCCAACAGCTGGAATAGTTGGGTAATTGACGGCTAAAGAAACTGTAGCAATGGTCTTAATAGCAGCCAAGAAATGTTCAACTAATTCTTCATCGGTAATATCCAAAATAGAAGATGGGAAAACTTGTCCCTTATCATAAACTTGAACGACTGTCATACCGTAAGTGAAAGGAGAAATGTTCAACATATTAAGCAAAGTGGCTTCAGAAGGACCAACCTTGTTTTCAGCTTCAACAACCTTAACATCTGAAACAATTTCAATCGTACCACGGGCAATCTTTGTTGGAACTCCCAAAGCTTGGAAAAATGATGTTTTACCAGGTTCCATACCAGTGTTACCAGCTGGAATCCAGACATCTTTAGGAGCAATGGCACCAGCACGAGCAGGAGCTGCAACCTTGTTCTCAAGAATAACATCTCTGATTGTCTTCAAATCTTTGTTGGTGAAAACAAAACCAATATTACCTTTGATATATGGCAACAATCTTTCGTAATCTGGCAACTCAGATAAGAAACCACGGATAGCACGACGAACCATAGTGTTTTTACCCATTAAAACAACACCATCACCACGGAGAGCCTTTCTGATTTCGTGCATTTGTTGAGACGAAACATTATCGACACCTACGAGGAAGATGCTTTGGAACTCTTCGAGTAAAGTCTTAAGTTTTGAAAAATATTCACTTTTTTTTTCTCTAACACCTCCCATTGCGACTCTTTTGTATTATAATTGAGGATAGGTTTTTTAAAGGTGTTTTTTGATTAAACAATTGATATTTCTCAACTTCATTTTTGGTGTTTAGTTTGAAATCTAGCCGTGCTGATATATACTCATATAAAATAAACAGTCACCGCAGAAGGTGTAAGGATGTTACAATATATATCGCAGACTATCAAGTAATAAAGATTAAGACCAATATTAATGGATTACAATGCGATCATATCTCAACTTTCGAAGCAGCCATCTGTTGAACAATTGGCTTTATTATTGACTGATATAAATAAACAGGATAGCGAAATTCCGAGACCTTTGAAGTTAAAGTTAATTACAGTAATTTTATCACACACGATTCCAGAATTATATTCTGATCTATCTAATAACACAAAAAGATTACTTCATAAAGTACTATTGGATAAATTTGGTCTTGGTAGTATTATATCACGAATCACACTATTAAGTTCACAAACTCTTACAGAGATAGTAATATCGCATTTAACATCTTTGCTTTTATTGTTATCATCATTATTGATGAATAAAGGAGTCCTTCTAAAATCATACCAACAGAGTATTATTAATGATTCAGGCTTGAGAGAGTTTAAATCTTTATTTTTTGGAAGTAGAATATTATCAATTTGCAGTAAGGTTATAGTTTCAACACATACAACTGGATCCTTTGAATGGGTGGGAAATGCTAAACAGTATCAAAAGTTCCTTACAGATGAATTATCTTATCTAATTTTAAACGTAGATAAAGACGATATTATTGAGAGTATATTACCACAGTGTTTTATGTCTACCTGCTCGTTATATTCCCCAAATAACGGTACAATCATTTTAGATGTATTTCTTACCCCAAATTTATTCCCTAAACTCCAAATACTTTTCAAAGCCCTTTCTCAAAATCAAAAAACAATATTTTTAAGGAGATATCTTATTTTATATTTAAGTGAAAAATATTTGTCAACAAATAATAATTTAATAACAAAACGAATATTAGCATCATCAATAGTTCTAAAAGAACTGCTTAGTTATAAACATGATGATGGTTATGAAGATGATCTTTTTAACATTTTTCAAGACGTATTAAAGCAAACTATTTCTTTAAACAACTCAAATATGGAACTACTTATTATTTCAACATTATCATCGTTATCTCAAAGATTAACTGAGAAATTATTCCATGCTACATTAAAATCGTGGAGTGATAATCTTTCGGTTAAACACACACCAATTCCTTTTCAACAATCAGAAACTCGAATTTTAATTTATTTTCTTAGATATGTTTCTAAAGCTTATTTATTGAAAAATGTAATACATGACTCCATTTTTCTTAATGGGATTTCGAATAGACTATCCTCAACTGCTCCAGTAATTAGAACATTGGGTATGATTATTGCCGAAGAAATAACATCAATTGCAAATGAAAATGATAATAAACTTTCTTTTGATATAGAGGAACAAGTTAAAGTATTCAAAGCTAGTATGGCAGCTCCATTGGATAATTTAGACAGTTTGTCAGACTGGAGAAGTATATTAGATGAATCATCAAATTCAAAGAATTTATTTACACTACCAGTCGTTAAGGAGAGAAATATTTCACCTATCGCTTCCGAATCAATTTTAAACGCCGATTCGGATGATTCGGATGATGAGTTCCAATCTTATGCTTTTCTCGAAAACGATGACGAAGATTCGGATGATGATCCTACAATAGCGCGGAAATTAAAACCGAAGGTTCCATCTTATATTCGTGATTTATTATCTTATTTAATGAGTGATGATTTTGATCAAGTAGAACTTGCATTAATAAATGGTCCTGAATTAATTCGTAAAAAGTCAAACTTTGGAACAGAAGTTTCATTTTATGCTCAACAGTTAACATCGTCAATAATCGGTCTTGAAGATAAATTTGATATTGAAAATTTTAATGAATATAAACTGGACTGGTTAAAATCATTGGTGTACAGTAGTCCGAAGGAAACAATTCCCCATATTATTAATGCATTTTTTCACAATGATTATTCTCTACAACAACGAATGATAGTGTTATCGGGATTGACTTTAGGGATTAGGGTTTTAAGGGGATTCAGTGATAATAATAACACCGAGAATGAGTATCAAAATCACGAGGCAGTAAGTGAATTTGCTTCAAAACTGTTGCCTGCACATATACACAAAAGGTTTATAACTTATAATACTACCCACAAACAAATTGGCATGAATGAGGTTAATGCCATATCATTAAGCTTACAACGTCAGACATTAAAAGATACCATAAAAGATGCTCGTGATGATGATGCACTTAGCGGTCCTAAAATCTTGAGGGTCTCAAGAAACTTGGAGTTGCGTCATCAAAATCAACAAAAGCATCAGTTGGAACCACAGAAAAGAACACATTTCCTTTTTAAGAATGTGAGTACTCTCATATTTTACCCGATGATTACCGGATGGTGGGCGTCAGGGGGTGCTCTAAACATTGGAAAGTATAGTACAGTACTGATGGCACATTTTATAAACACTTTAGCAATCATATTACATGCATCGTACCCATCATGCTTGGAATTGAGGGACATGTCTGGAGAATTAATAAGAATAGTACTATCATTAAAGTCATTATCCTTTACAGAAGAAGGAGAAGACGGTGGTTCAACGGAGCCGATTATCCTTGATAGTTTATTGACCTCCATCTTAGTTATATTGGATATCATGGATAGCCAATTCATTATTCAAACTTGGCCTCATGAGTTAATTGAACTTCAATCATGGCTGGAGCAAATATGGAGTGATATCATTGACGCAAAAACACGGGGTGTTGCAGCTGGCGCACTTCTTCGTATACATGAGTTAGTGAAATCACCAATGTTGCTGGGAGAATTAATGAGCGTTGAACATTCTCATGTCAAGATCCAGGACAAGTTAGGGCTAAGTAGGTGAAAATATATGTCGCTATAGGAAACCTTTTTAAATCTACCATATAATAGAATTGGAGGAAGAAAAGTATGTGAGACCATTGCGGGTAGAATTATCCATGTCACATATCAGTTGCGTTTACGTAATAAATACTACTATATAAGCTCGTATATAATAGTTATATCCAATTTATTGACCTTGCTGTACCCTCAGATGATGATTTGCTCATCATCAATTGCAAGAATTGCGTAGCAAATTTTACTTAAAGTTTGTACCTGGTACATGCCATCATGGTTATAGACTACGTAAAGAGTTTCGAAACTGCTTCTAAAATTGCCAGATTACATTATAAATTTATAATTAGTATATTTAGTGCTTCTAGATTTTCTTTCGCCCTGTTTTACCTAGGCTCCATGCGTAGGATCCGGATGTGTTAAGGCAACGCTCAAACTCATCCAACAAGATAAATCTAATTATATCACCTTGTTGCTTCTGATTTCTGACTGAGTAAGTAATATAGATAAAAGCATGCAGTCGCGTTATTAATGTACTGGTAGATAATATTTTATATCAGTTGTTGTTTTTTGAAAACTTAAAAATAATTTAACCGGTTTTGCAGTTTCCAACTTTTTCCGCGCTTTTTTTTGGTATAAATTTCGGACTCCTAGCTATGTGTAGGCTAGCTAGTATTATGGTTAACCATTATTTGGATAAGATTGTGGTTTCAACTTTCAATATATCATATAACATAATACATAGTAAAACAAAAAGAATTATTTCACTATACATAGGAGCGGCTGATCAAACATAAGGTACATGTACGATCGCAAATTTTATTATAATTATTAAAATATTCTCTTAAATAATTAATTATAATTATAAGCTAGTGTAGAATATTACTCAATATGATTTCAAATTTTACATACAAAAATTGTTATAACTTAACTACTTTAGTACTAACTAGCGCTATGTTATTATAGCTAGTTGTTCCGAGCTCGAGAATAGATATATGTAGCTATAGAGTATGTAGTACAATATATTATATGCTTTTGAATAGTTTTAAACTTAATTTGCAATACAGTTATTGCAGTATATGTATACGTAAATTATAACTATTATATTATGTTTAAAAAACTTCCCCCGAAATTTGTGTAATGAATTTAAGACCCGCTTGGAATACCGCGGCTGTAAATTGTCTTGTGACTAAAATCCATAGAATATAATTAGATACAATTGAATTAACAACTTGTAAGTGTAGATTACTGTTTCACCATTTATGTATATACATGTATGAGTATTGAGCATTGAGTAATGGAAGGACACGGAGACTTTATCGGTTTAATGGAACAGCATAAATTCGTGCATCGTTAATCGTGTACAAATTCGCTACAATTGGTAGATTCATTTACCCGAACCGTTTCCCCATAATACGTGAACAATCTTTATAGCTAGATCTGAAATCA
The DNA here is from genome assembly GCA_001600815.1 of Alloascoidea hylecoeti. Lineage (NCBI taxonomy): Eukaryota > Fungi > Ascomycota > Alloascoideomycetes > Alloascoideales > Alloascoideaceae > Alloascoidea > Alloascoidea hylecoeti. The sequence continues at coordinate 367,870 of BCKZ01000006.1, forward strand.
TGAAGTATTAAGATTCCCTTACGTAAAACCCCGTGGGACTAAATGTTATAAGATAATAATACATTATTATAATATATTACAGTATCTATCCATATATTTTGGATACAGTATGCGCACCAAAATCGATATCCAGAATATGAAAAAAGGGAAAAAGTCAAAAATAGCATCCATAGTTATAGCTTTATAACACCTATATAACACCCGATGTTAATACAATATTGATAAAAGAAAAAGAAAGGAAAGTAAAAGAGATCCTATATTTTCGTCGTCAATAACAGAGATCAAAAATCACTTAAACTGTACAATCCCATTTTGCTAACATTTACAATAGTATTTTTCTTGGAATTTGTTATCGGAATTCCTAAGTATTCCATTTTCATCTCCGAGTTCCTTTGGAATTGACCGAATAATGAGCTCTCCTTATGAAAGAAAAAGTTTGTATAATTAATATTATTCTGGGATTCTAATCGATGTGAAAGTTGAACCCGTCCTTCGGCATTTGAAATATTACTGATAGAAGCTAAAATATCAATCATGCTACTCGTAAAGACCCGTACAGATAAATCGTTGAAAATAATCCATTTCAGATCCAAAGTGTTTTGAATTGGACTAGCACCGAGCCTATATAATTTAGAATTACCAAAAAGAAGATCAATGAGAAGTAGGTCCTTATTCGTAGTGCTATTCGAATACATCAGAAATCTTTGATTTAGACTGATAGCCATGTGTATTGTAGTGTAGAAGTTCGAGTCTTCCATAGCATTGGCGTTCAAATCAACTAAGCCACCCGATATAACCTCTCTCCAAGACACAGATGCATCATTTCCTTCAAATCTTTTGGCCCGTATCCGCAAAACTTTAAGAATCTCATCCGTTTCTGATCGTTGTTGATAGTATGGTTTCAATTCATCTATGGATAAAGAATATATACCATAATATTGTGTTTTTACTTCATTAGATTTGACATAAAATGACCGCCCATCTGTCCAATAATCGTTCATCACAATATCTTTAATATCAACGTATTCCCAAAAATTCCCAAATGCGAGGTATAAATGAGTATCAGTAGGCATAATCTTCGCCACAAACTCGTAATTATTTCTTAGACAAATAGGTCTATCAACAGCTCCAACCACATATCCTTCGTATTTGTGTAACGCAATAATACTCGGACCATGAATCCCTACAATCAATACAAACAAAAGATGCTTATTTGATGTAATTTGCAATACCAGTACTTCGCTGAGATTATTATGTGAGTTATTGAATAGCTTTGACTCAAAAACTTGGCGGCTATAAGCATCATATGACCGAATATAAACGTCACCATTACGGGAATAATCAGGTAGGTATAATAATCCATCATCGTAATATATTGGTAGCCTATATCCATTCAAATTTTCTCTGGAAGCAACAATTCTAGCAGGCCGACTTAACATGAAGAGATTATAATTATTAGGCTTGATTCCCGTTCCGTTTAATCGAACCTGGTGAATAAATTGAGTTACATAATCATTACCATCCGATACAATGGCAGTTAACAAACCATTCGAAATGTCGATTTCAAACCTATTCCCATTATCAATAAAATTATATTGTGTTTTTCTCGGTAACAATTTATAAAATCCTTTAGTAAAGTTGATCTCAATTGCATTATTTGAAGTGGATGATCCTAAAATGGCACAATTCTGATAGTATCCATTCACAATTGTGCACTTATCTCCCTTGCATCCAATTGGGATGATATGTTCATTTGCTTCCTTAGGCAAAGCATTCAATATCCAATTTGCCTTCTTATTAAGATAATTGATATCATTGTGCCGTTCTGGTTTGTAATCAAATATTTCAGAGTTCAAATGGGCATCATGATCATACCATGTTGTTGAAAGCGTTTTAGTTAAATGGTAAAAAAAATTGGCTTGATGATACCAGTTGACGCCGGGGTTGTTAATCTTACCAGAACTACCTTCTGAATCTTGACTTCCAGCAACTAAGGTTATTGCCGCAGCAAAAGGATCCAGTTCATTTAATTTTCTCTTAAATTCATTGTTATATCCAAATTTCAACCATAAATAGAAAAAACGGCATAAGAAGGAGAGGGTCACAAGATCATCGCACTGTAAATGATCTAGTATTTGATCTAAAATTTCCAAAGGAAGATCGAGTAAATTTGAAAAACTTGTTGATTCCAATAAAGGATTATTGCCCATTTAAAGTAACTTCTTTATATATGGTTCCGGAGTGTGAAAATAAAGCTTTTTTAGTATTATTTTTACAAAATGTCTGATAAAGAAAAGAAAGATGGAAGAAAGGAGTATTTGCCGCAATCTCTGTATCACAGATTTTCAACATTGATGCATAATTATATCCAATGATAAGCAAAAATTTATTTCATAGAGATCATTCAATTTCAAGCTTAAGAGAACATTAGATATTATATAATAAGCAATATAGTAAATTTTTGTTAGGGCTTGTCATTTATTTGTATGCGCTTGAATGGAGGCTTAACTGTTATTTTTCTCCATCGTTTTGTGACTTTTCTCTTAAGCTTAACTTAACTTAATTAAGTTTATATCACATGTGATGATTGGTCATTTAAATTTTTGATCACCACCAAATGAGTAGGTCACCTCCTCGAGAGTGTTTTTCATGCGACTTGATTCGCACTCAGAAAGAAGGATAGGAAAGACGATTTGTTAATCATATTATCATAAACCAAAGGTACTAAATACACTAAAGCTTAAGAGATTAGTTGCATACCAACCGCGATCAGAAAGTCGTCTCTGCTGACCGACCCAAAATGCTCGTAAAATTTGGAAAAAAAAGCTACCAGATTCTCCTCTGTCTCGTCTAAGAAGATGGATGTACCATTTATATCCAATAAATATGGTTGATAAAGTTTAAAAATTATTTTACTGATGTGCTCGCGGTTTGTAATACAATACGCTCACGCAACTTACCCTACATGTAAGAGCGAAATTCTTACATAACGTTATAACCATGAAGTCTCATTTTAGCCTATCAATCGATATCATCACTATAATAATTACTCTATACATTTTAATAGTAGTCTGATCTGATAGGACATCCCACCAATGATTCCATAAAAAGATTTAAAAACGAGTGGGTTTGATGAATAAAAGAGGATGACTTTAATTCATTTTTGATTAATATTGTTATTTCTCCCGAGATCTAGATTCATCTAAACATTGCATATAACCTTATGCTGTAGTAGGCCGCGCATCGCCGAGCAAGCGAGGCCGAGCAGGAGCCATTGACGAGCAACAAACCGAGCAGATTAAATTTCAGAAATATGAGCATACAAACCGAGCACGAACAGCTTATGTCATACAAAACAGGGGTAAAAAAAAACAAACTTTTTTTTTGACGAGCAAGAAGACGAGCATTGACAACTCTCCTAACCGGGAAACGAGTTGCTCGTCCCCCAAATTTTGTTCTTCACGAACGCTTTCGAGCACAAAAATTTTAGGCGATGCGCCTATACTGTAGTATTTTTTTCTCCAGGTTTACCCCGGATAAATAATTCAATAATCCTTCGCAAATTTAAGATAATGACCCGTTAAAATGATGAAAATATGTTAAGAATCACATCGTTTGTGGAGTCACCAGCTGGTGATGATTTGTAAATAATTATACTAATATATGATATACGATTTCAATATTAATGATTAATACCGATATTACCAATTCATCCTTATAAGCCTTGAGTTCAGGAACTAAATATCTAATATGCATATCAACTTGGTTTGTCAACTATAATGTAGCGCTATTACACTTACAAAAATCGGAAGTTTGATCCCATGACTATCTTCATTTCTCTGTCATTATTGTAATGTAGATGTCCGGTACAATTATTGTGCCGAGCTCAAACAATATTGCAAAATAGTTTTGAGAAAACGCCACATAATATTAGCTATCTAGTACTAGTTACTGGCTTGTAGTTAGTTTATATATAGCTGTAAGGTTATAAGTTATATATTATTAGCTATCATTTTAGTCTTATACATGTAATCGTGACTATGATATGGACATTATAATTGATTGAATATTTAAACCAAAAACGTGAATAAACGATTAATATAAAGAAGATCACGATCATTGTTGCAAAATATCTCATTTATATATTAATATATTCGGTAATAAGTATCACATATATGGTATATATCGTTAAAACACATCCACAGTCATACACGGTCCTTTCAAGAATATCACCACATTTTTTATCTGTTTATGAAGTTTGTGGCTAATTTATTTTTTCTCATTAATATGCAGATATAACATCAATAGTATTGAAACTTTCTCACGTCTATTGTGTCATATTATTTATTTAATTTGATCCCCGATTGCAAATGCTAACTCCGGACCTACATCACAAGTTATAGTAATACGTATAGCTATATGATGAAGTTCATACTAGAATGATAGACCAATTTTGAATATATAATAGCTATTGATCAAACTAGCGGAAGCCAATATTTACATCAAATTCACGGAATAGTTTATTATAATTATTATCTAGAGGTTTACATGCGTGCACTTTATTCACCCTCTGTGGAAAGTTCAAGTCTCCAACTATATAAAATTGCAAATACCTGTGAAAATATCTACAAGAACTTGAATTAATAGCTAATTAATGTTAATATAACGTACGTATTATAATAAATGCATCCGGTGTATCTGAATCTGATATCAAATATCTTAATTGTAAAATATCGATATCAGGTAATGGGGAATGTACCTGTAGACCATAATTATAGAGCTATAATTGATTATAAGTATAATATAAACTTAACTCAGCTAACGGATATATGTTTTATACAGCGTTAGCTATCTTAACAACAAAAAAAATCTAGAGAATAGAGATATATTTAGATCTCTACTTGGTCATGAAATTATAAGCTTAAAAATTTAGTCTGGGGCAAACATATTGCTATTATATTACGAAACAAGGGTATGTGTAACATCAGTTTATCGGTTAAATTGAAAGCCCAGCGCTAGCGTTAGCTAAGTGAATATCTTATATTATAAGGTTGAGCGATGCATATGGATGAACGGAGGATCATCATACCAGTCTTATATATATATAAGTATAGCTCTGGTAATTGTATAATTTGTATATATCCATTATCTATAATTATAATTATTTCAGAGGCCAATATATGAATTAGAATGTTCTTCACAGTAATTGTGAACATTGTGCAACTTCGGAAACTCCATCTGCAAGAAAAAATAAAGTCCACGGGTTCAGAGTCTTCAGACCAATGAAAGGAAAGAGATAACACATTCATTGTGATCGTAAGCTAGGGCAAGTTAATGGTATATATAAGAGATTGTGGAGAGCTGGGAATAAGCCGGCAAGTGGGGGTGGGGAGCATGAGAACTTCAATCTCCAATCCGAGGCATTTTGTATTTTTCAGACGGACTCGGACTCCGAACCCCACGGGGCTGACTCATGGACCAGGCCAAATCTGGAAATATGCGGACTTTACTAACAGAAGATTCCTGGGGTGTGCGCCGGATAATTTATTATGCACATATGCATGCATATAAGTGGACCCAACGCACTCACGGAAAAACCTCATGATGATAAATAAGAATATGCGGTTATGCGGGATGTCGGGTAATCGGACGCTCTTTTAAGAAACTCATGCGGGACAATTTTGACTATCTTATATACTCAATTAGCTGATTAAAACATTTATTTCTGAAGGATATCATTCGAATTCTTTTTTCTTCTTTCTTCGTCTCCCTTCAAGACTTAAAGTTAAAATTATTTCCCATCAAGATTTCATCTTACTACCACCTTGCTAGTCATCTGTGCTTCATAGACGTCTATAATTCAGATCTAAATCACACATACTTCTTTTTAGCATTTGACAACGGAAAATGGAGGACTCAAAACGTCCTCAAAACGGGCAGGACTCTGAGCCGACTGAAAAAAAGGAGCAGCCAAGACCTTATAAGTGCACTACATGCTCAAAAGCTTTTCATAGGTTGGAGCATCTACATCGTCATATTAGAACTCATACTGGCGAGAAGCCCCATCATTGTCAATTTCCTGGTTGTGGGAAAAAATTCTCTAGATCGGATGAATTAACAAGGCACATGCGAATTCACACAAACCCTTCTTCCAGGAGAAACAAAAACGCAACCAATAATATGAATATAAGCGCTTTGAACCTTCAACATATTCAACCTATGGCCCTTTCCTACAATATTTCTATGCAACCTAATCTAAATCTAGACTATTTGAACTGGCAATTATACCAACAGCAGCTACAACAATCTCAGGGTCAAGTTCCCTCTCAAGTATCCCCTCGGGTAGCCATTCCGGGTACTATTCCACAAGGACAACCCATGCAGCAGGCATTTGGTTACCCTCAACCTATGATGTTAAATGGCCACCCAGTTTATTTAATGACACCAATTGTTAGTCAGCCACAAAGCACTTTTGTAACTGAACCCACACAAGTCCCTTCTGCCCCTCAACCTCAACCCCAGACTCAATTATATGAGTCAAAGAGCAGTAGTGGTTCTGTTACTCCTATTCGTCTACCAATGATATCCTCAATGTCTCGGCAGTTGCCTGCTTTACAAGTATCGGATTTAACTTCTCAAGATTCTAATAACAGCAACAACAACAATAATATTAATAATAACGGAAGTGGAAATGCTGTAACTTTCTCGATGTCACCAATACAGGAACCATCAAAAAAGGTTCATTCTTCAGCTTCTCAAGTATCTCTGACATCCCTAAATTCTACGTCATCGCCATCATTGACAAGTTATTTCTCAGGAAATTCTACTTCAAAATCAAATTCAAGCTCTACTGCAAGCTCGGCTATACAATCCAACGTCTCTTCTGCCCTTACTACTCCTTCTTCGTCTGTTAATACTAGTGGTTTATGGATGAAGGAATTTTTAAACAATTATAATTTTCCTTCAGCGAACTCAAATAATTCTACCAATGGTAATATAAATGAATCCAGATCTGGGACAACATCTCCAAGTACTTATAGAACTCCCTCATCATCATCGTTATCTTCATATTCCCTTCATTCCCACAATCACAGCCATTGCCATTCACACACAGTTCTGTCTGGCTTACGTTTAACACCTTTGAAATCATCATCCCAAGCATCCTCAGTTACTCAAACATCAACTGCGCCACCAAGCTCGTCCAATTTTAATCCTTCTCTTTCTAAACCCGAACCATTGCTTCCATCTCTTCATAACCCCATAGATCCATACACATACATAAGAAATAAGAAGTCACGCCCTAATTCCCCCACATCAACAGTTCCCAATTCTCCTGATTTATTTGCTTCTGATTTTCATACAACTACACATCATAAATCAAGTATCAACAGTGTTAACGTGAGCCCTTTAGGAAGTCCTGATCAATCACCTAAATTAGGACCGAGAGAATTAACTAGAAATGTTGCAGATAAGGAGCATAGGGTTGCAATATCGGTATCTGATTTGATTAACAAATGAAAAAAGAAAAAAAATTAGAAATAATTTTGCAAAGACAAGAACAAACAGATGCGTTTGAATCTAGACTTAATTAGTTTCTATCTACGTATGCTGGAACAGTACGTACGAGTGGCGTGGCTATGGATATCCATCTTGTGATGGTTTTTCTAATAATAATATTGTGCTTGTTGGGAAAAATATCTCAAACGGTTGACCGTTCCATATTTTACCTATATATTCACAAATTCTTGGATATTATTATATTATGATCATCTCTCATATTCATATTCTAGATTCTTTTGTTAATTGATTAATTGATGGATTTTATTTCGACGTTTTTTACTAATCTTTTTTATCTAATCGATGATTGAAAAAAGAAAATCCGCACATCTCTCATGCAATCTCACCTGATACAAAAAACAAGAGAGAGAAAGCACTTATTTTATTTTTAAAAATCATTCTTTAAATTATACAACCTTCCATCGATTACATATCTGCATCTATGATGTATAATTGATATTATATTGTATATATTATTGATGTTGATGTTTTTCCTATTGTTGCTCTTTTTATCTATTTATTATTATTTTTATATAATTCATATCTGGGGATTCTAAAATAGACTTCTTTTTTTTCTCTTCAATATTGATTTGATTTTGGTTACATTATGCTTATGCTTTTTTGGATACAGTTTAGATAGATTAATGTTATAAATGTTTTACAATTTGACACATCTACCGATTTTGAACTTAGATACTAAAGATATATGTAAATATAGATTGATGTTAAAGGATTGTAATTTTAACCACCAGACAAGTATTGGTTTGTTAACGAACTCAATCAATGTAGCCATAACGACGGTTATCGTACGTAAGTGACTTCAAATGATGACTCGTTATCTTTTTATTTCAGGTATCAATGTACACTTTGTGTTTAATTATTCATAATTATAAATTTAACATCTAATATTTTGACTCATAAAAGCGGTCTAAAAAAACTGTTGAACCTATAAGGCAATCGATTTCTATATGTAGTACTATGTATGTACCCTACCTGCTAGATCCGTACTGTAGCTTTAATACATAAATAAATCGAACTTAATTAATTACAAATTTTTGAAAACTTTACCATTTTTATATATTGGAATCATGCCAATCTTAGTACTAGTTTATTATTCGTTCCCTGTTCTTGAAATCATAATAGACTACCAATACCTAATACCTAGGCGTCCTACTAAAATTATAAATCTGAAATATATAGGTCTGGGGTTTTCTATTATAGCTGAGAAAGACTTATAAGGAATATAATAATAAGTTATAGCTAGAACAAATATTTATCTATGAATATGCAAATATATCTTTGTGTGACTAATAGAGTTTTCTATATATTTAAACTTTAATGAATGCCAAATCCAAAAATCCCAAAACACCTTTGGTATGACTAAATATTTTGTGTATTCCTGTTAATTAATCACTTAATACTTTAATATAAATTTATATGATATAAGGCCTTATATAAAATAGTTGAATCAAGTAACCCAAATAGAGCAACAGCTAATAGTCTTCTTCCCTAATTTGAGGAATTAAAATCAGAATTTGAGGATTTCAAAACTGAGATCAATATTTAATAAACTCTCGAATAAAATTAGCATGTTGTAGGAAGTGTAGTCAACATCATGTAAAGCTGACAAGGATCCAGTATTGGATAAGCCAAATTTCAAACCTATTAATTCTAACTTTGATTACTTTATTATCTGTTATTGTTGCTAAAATATTAATGTTAAATATGCTTGATGATAATGAATTAATGATATATTTCGTCTTGCAATTGAATGAGCGCTCAAAAGAAAATTTAATGGCGGCAATCTTTCGGATTGCGAAAATATGCTGCAATCTTTAATATAGGTCTCAGAAGAGTCGGTATTACTTTCAGATTTGTCAATATAAAAACATATCTATGGCATATAAGGCTCCCCGCGGCATTTCTCCATGGGGAATCGGGGGTATGTAATGTTATGTATTAAACCCATGATCAAGTATTATGAGCGATATTTATAATTAATTACTGATTTCCAATTCACATCCCCCCAATGCCCTATATTATATAATTAATATATATGACAGCTTGAATCTTTTTTTTTTTATTGTTTTATTTTTTCAATTGTGTTTCTAATTTTTTAATTTCTAAACTTCCTTTAGATATTAAAATTCCCCCGATGGTCCAGTCCATTATTATTTCATTTAAATTTTGTGGTGTCCCTGCATATCTGTAAGTAAGCTTATATGCATAGCTATAGGCTATACATATACGCACTTCTCCATAATTCTAATGCCTTTTCTATTAATTAGCCCTTCTTTTCAATCTTTTTTTCTTTGATATATTTAACATCAATTTTTTGAGTTCTTCTCTGTCAGTTCCTGGCTTTTTTCTTTTTAGTATGTTGTAAATCATTTTTTCCTTTTCTCTTTTAACTTTGCAATTGGTTTTTAACTTTACGTACCCATATTGTTACACATATCTAATTTGTACCAGCACCTTTTTGCTTGTTTATTTAAGTGAATCATGTGGGCTGCTGATACTAGGCTGAACAGATGAATACATTGTGTTTCCTCTAAGTTCTTCTTGTAAGCGTTTTTTGATGTTGCAGGATCATTAGTCAACAATAAGGTCTGTACGGAAAGAAGGACATTTCGGCAATAGTTTAGTGGCTAGAATTTCCGCCTGTCACGCGGGGGACCGGGGTTCAATTCCCCGTTGCCGAGAAGATTTTTGTTAAAAAAATAATGTATGGAAAAATCAAATCTCTGGGACCTCCGTGGCTCAGTGGGAACAAAAAGAAGAAAAAACTGTGGTTGTTAGATCGAATGTTTTGCATCAATCTACTAGCTATGCATAGGTAAAAAAATTCGAAACCTATTCATTATATTTTTTTCAATTTCTATACACTAAGAATTTATTTGTCCGCATAGGAAGGATTTTAGTAGATATGGCTTAAAGTTGAGTCCCATACGTGGGAATTGCGCACCCTTAAACTCCCCCATGGAATCCATGGTTTTCCTTAGCTTTTCCTGGGATCATAGCGTAAAGTGGTCGACCATCCAGTGTCCACGTTCCTCGAATGAGTATAGGAACAGTACAACAACTACTCAGAGATCGGCACTTATAATTAATGCTGTATTTTATTTTTTTATACACTCCGGGAACATGAACTCCATACTTTGTAAGATGCAATAGTATTTACGTGGGTGATGGATATTTTAGACTGTTATAGTATAATAGCGCTGTTTCCAGCACATCTGGTTCTAGATATCTAGCAAGGTAATAAAAATTGCTTACTAACTTATAATACACCCCTGAGCAAATGCACGTTCTTCCATAAACGTATTCCGACACCAATAACCCGATGGGGTATAAAAGAAAAACTTTATAACCTAATAGATCTGACAGTTGTCACTTTTCATCTCAGTACCACCAGCAAGATCCCAGGCTCTCTGATTCCAAATGGTCAAAGATTAAGCTATGGAACTAGTGTTCGACTAGTGTTCGAAAGTTTTTAGGAAAAAGTTTTGTTGCGTCCTGAATGCATGTGTGTGCGGCGCTGTGCATGTAGCACTAAACATACTCCGATATTTTTTTTTGGAGGTGCGCGTCGGTTAACGCCCGTAAAAAGAGTAAAATAAATAGTTTAATTCAGAGCTATGGCCACTTATAAAAAAAAACCGTTTTTCTCAACACTCTTAACGATTAAAATAGAATGTCTGAATCAACGAATGAATATGAAAAGGAAGTATACCCACACGCTTGGGCCAGAATAAGAGCTGAATACATTGATTACTTAGCTGAATTTTGGGGTACATTTGTCATGATCTCATTCGGTGATGCCGTTGTCGCTCAAACTAAAATGAACACAGGAGCTGGTGACTATCTATCAGTTGATTTGATGTGGGGAATTGCCGTAATGCTCGGTTTCTTTGCCAGTGGTGGCAACTCTGGTGGTCATTTGAATCCAGCCGTTACTGTTGCATCTGCCACATTTAGAGGATTTCCTTGGAAAAAAGTTCCTGGATATATGTTTGCCCAGTTCTTTGGTGCTTTTCTTGCCGCTTTTCTTGTATTTGGAACCTATAAATCAAACATTGACAACTTTGAAGGCCATGGAATAAGAACAGTCACCGGTGATACCGCAACTGCTGGTATCTTCTGTACTTTTTCTAAACCATACTTGACAAGAGGGGCCCAATTTGTTTCCGAATTAGTTGCTAGTGCTTTCCTGCAATTTGGTATTTTTAGTATAACTGATAACTACAATGCTGGTGCAACCGCTGCCACATTTCCTTTTGCTTTAATGCTTTTGATTACTGCTATTGGTGGCTCATTTGGTGTCCAGACGGGTTTCGCTCTGAATATGGCAAGAGATTTAGCTCCAAGAGTTGCTGCTACCATCCTTGGATATGGTGGAGAAATGTGGTCACAGGGTGGATACTACTTCTGGGTTCCAATTGTCGCTCCCTTCCTTGGAACATTTATTGGAGGTGGTCTATACGATATTTTCTGTTTTAAAGGCAAAGAATCGCCAATAAATCAGCCAGGATTGGGATTCAAAAGGGAACCTGTATTGCCTATAAATTCACCTAATGACTACAGCTTGGAAACAAAAATCTCAAAACCACAGCAATCAAGCCTATAACTATGATTACAAATTTAATTAATATCATTGTACTTTGAAATTATCATCCTTAATATTTATTTAATAGAATGCAATAGAGGGAATCTTTATTATTAGCACTTATATCTATAATTTATCAAAACACTGTTATATATTGAACAACCTCTAAAAGATTAGATATTTCTAATGAGACTTTTTATGAACAAATATAGACATTGATTTTAACTTCCTAAATGGGACTCCAAAAAAAGTTTTTGTTGTCTTAATGTATATAATTATTTGTTTGTTACGTTTTTATCATTTATACTTCTTATATACTGTTCAATTTCAATAAAACTAATTATAAATCCTTTAACTTTAAAAAAAAATCTGCCTCCCCGTGCAGTGGTTGAATGAATTTCTTGTCGACGGATTCAAAATATTTAATACGCGTACCAAAATAAGGAATGACGAAAGCTTCTCCTCAGATTCAAATAAATAATATTCTATACTCTGTAAGTTTGTATCCATTATGTATATTGTAAAACAAAGTAATCATTAAAGCAATCTTTGTCTTCAATTATTATCCTTTTCTAGTTTAATATAATTTAATCACATTTATAAAGTTATCCGTGATATACAATCTACGTGTAGTGTTCTTTTAATAAATAAGAATCTATATATAAATTTTTGAGCTCATTAAGAATTTTTTGAATATCAATATGCATACAAACTTTTATTACCAAGATTAGTAAAGCATGCTGATTCACAATTCCACCAATGAGTTTCTTTTTCTCAGAAAAGGTAGTTTGATTTTATTTATAGTATATCAATTTCACTTTTAAGTTAATGCAGTTTATTTATCAATCTGTGATGTGGCAGGTTGATAATATTTTTATTGTCTGACCAATTCAAGGTTAATATAAAACTTTAAATATGGAACTCTCCACAGATTCTCCACAGTCTCCACCCGCTCTTGAGGGTGAGTTGAGTTTACATAGCTACTTATAAGTTAGTTACAATCAATCATGAATGATAGATACATAAACGTATAGTAGAAGAATTAAACCTAGTTAAGCAATAATTACGAGTTTTGAAAAATAACCCTTTTTTATATATTTTGTTAAAGTTCATAGTGCCTGTTCTCCCAGTTGCGCCAAAAAGCCAATCGACTCTTTAGTGAACTGTTCCAAGAGTGTAATATATCCAACATATTTTTTATTATAACTTTGTAAAACGTAACTTCAAGTTTAATGGACATAATGGTCCCCCAGATGTCATTTTATCGTGCCATTCACTATCCAATTCCCATTTAAAATGTTTGACTAATTCAATAATTAACAGTTTTGATTCCAGTAAAGCAAATTTTTCACCCATACAAGACCTTGAACCACCATGAAATGCTATTAATTCGGCATTTCTTTTTGAATTTTTATATCTTTCATTAATTTCACTAATAGTTTTACCCCATCTTAAAGGATTGAATTTCTCTGCGTCAATACCCCAATATTCTTTATTTCTACCTGTTGAAATACATAAATATCCAACAAATGTGTTACCAGGTATAATATGATGATTCAAATTCGTTATTTTGGATGTTTTTCTATTTATGATTTGTGATAACGGTGGTAAATATCTTAATGTTTCGTAAATAACTGAGTTCAAAATAGGTATATTTGTCATTTTTATCTCATTATTATTATCTCTCTCAAATTTTTTAACTTCAGTTCTAACTTGCAATTGATATTCTGGATATTTACCTAGAATATACAGTAATGAAGTTAACAATAGTTGAGGATTTTCATGTCCCGCGACAAAAATAATTAATGCGTTATCTTCATATTGTTTCTTTGTGATTTTACCGGTTTCATACGCATCAGTTAATAAATCACCGACCGATTTTTCGCTTAATTTAATACTACTTTTCTCTTCATGTTGATCGCTTATATCTTTCTCTTTTAGTAATTGAATAAGGTCATTCTTTAATTGATGAACCGCTTTACGAGTTTTATTTCGATGTGGTAAAATATCGAGTATTGGAAAGTTTAAATATAGTGGTTTAAAAACTTCTTTTTTGACTGAAAGTTGTTGAACATGAAGGGGAGCATTTGGAATTTCTAATGTCTGTGTTAAAATAAGAGTTTATGTTAGTGATACACCTTTAAACTTGAATTACTTATAATATGACAAACCCTAAAATTAACTCCTAATAGAAATTCACCCACATTGGCTAAACAATACCTTTGTAAAAGTGGAGAGATCAAAAAGCCTCTATTCTTATTTTGTTCATGATCATCACTTCCTTCGTTTTCGATAAGTTCAATTAATCGATTAACATTTTTAAGTATTAACTTCTCTTCAATACCTTTTACTAAGCCAGATTTTATAATATTTCGATAAATTTTCCAATCATTTCCATGGGCGCTTATAACATTATCACCAGTATAATCAGCTAAAATACTGTATGGGATTTTTTTTTGATTACCACATTTTTCAAATATCTGTATCTTTTTAAAAATTTCTTGTAAAAATTTTGGATCACTTATAATGATATTCCAACGTGAACCAAAATAAATTTTGGCTGCTCCATGTTTTTCTAATGGTACTTTCAAATATTTTAAATAAATATCAACTTGATCAATATTTAGAAAAAAAGGTAAAAATGTTACATAGAATGGTATTGTTGGTAAATCTGATGGAAAATCATTTGGCGGCAAGATTAATTTATATAGTCCATAAAAAATTATAGAAACAGCGATTAGTAAAATCATTTGAAGGATCATTTTTAATATAATTTTAGTGATTCCAATAATTGTTGTGGCTTGAAATGATTTTAATGAATGAAGAAGCTTTGTAATTTCGATGAGGTAAAGAATAATTAGAATTTATCATGGAAGTTTTACATAACAACAATAAAACAAAACAAAAAAATAACGTTTGTTATTAATTATAAGTTATACCGGTATATTTAAAATTTTAAGTGTGGAAAACTCTCAAGTAGAGTTTATGGCAACAGCAAATAAACTTAGACACGAATTAGTATCATATAGCTATATTAATGAAGTATACATTTTTTGGGGTTGGAATAACTATAGTATAAAGATTATAAGCCTATAAAATAGGGAGTTGACCTTTTAAGATAAGAATGGTTAATTGCAACAAGGAAGCTAAAAAAAAGAAACGATTCAACTTTATCGGTATTATGGAGATAGTACAGAAAGGAATATAATTGAAATTCAATTTAAAAGCTTGATCTTTCTAATAATATTCTTTGGGTCTAATATGAATTGACGCAATGAAAAATAAATTAAATCAAGTTCAGTTTTATATGATATGATCTCACCCATATCTCCACAAAATTTACTATTCCATACTTAGAAGGATATTTAGGATTGACAACATTGTAATGAACAAGCTAGATTATTTTTAAGCCAAAGCAATGGCTTCAATCTCGATTTCAAAACCTGCCGGTAAACTTTTAACAGCAACACATGATCTTGCTGGTTTATGGGTGTTGAAAAACTTTCCATATACTTCATTGACCTGACCAAATTGATCTATATCAACGAGAAAAATATTGATTTTGACAATTTTATCGAGTGAGGAACCTGCGCCTTCAAGTACGTTCTTTAAATTAGTCAGTGTGATATCTGTGGCAGTTTTTATATCACCTTTTACAATAGAGCCATCCAGTTTCAAAGGGCCTTGACCAGAAACATAAACAGTACCATTGGCCTTGATTGCTTGACTATATGGAGCGAGAGGAATTGGAGCCTTATCAGTGGAAATGTATTCAATTTTTGACATTGTAGATATGTGAAATAGCAAAAAGAAAGTTAGATTGTAAATATCTCTTATATAGTTTAAAAATAGTCACGTGTATGTACACTTTTTCGGGATTTATTTGCTATCATCAACAGATCCTCTGTCGGAAAATACAGTATTGCCCTTAACAGGAGAACTAGATAAGTAGATCAACTTTGCCATATCGCAATTTCTAAGCGGTGTGTGTGTGATTGATCATCATACGAAAACGAATCTCACAGTGGAAGCTATTCCTCGTGCGGGGAGGAGAACCCGATCACGAGGATTTGTATGATCCGATCCTAAGTTGTGTTTAGAGAAAAAACAAGCTGGAATTTCTCAGATGAGTGTCCCAGAATTCCTCCAAAAACCAAAAAATACCAAGTGTGGAAATTTTTCTTACACAATGAGATAGCTTTAGCTGTGCAGAGGGTTCTTTCTAGTAGAAAAGTTAATTTAATTGCGGTTCACGTAATTATGAGAGTGTTTGGAGGTATATGTAATTGTATACAATGGCGAATATTTTAAACGGAAAGTATCATAATGAACAACGAAGAAAGAGACAGAGAGTTTTTGAACGCCTGTAGACGAGGAGATATAGAAGATGTTGATTTATTTGTAACTATGGGTGCGGATGTATGAATGATATATAACTCTTCACAGGTGCGAAAACTGACCTTATTGTAGGTGAATTTGATTGATGAGTGGGATTATTCGCCATTAATGCTCGCAAGTTTGTGTGGCCACGAAAATATTGTTCGATATCTTTTGAATAACGGGGCTGTTTGCGACAGAGATACTTTCCAAGGAGCAAGATGTATGTACGCATCATTGACTGATAAAATTAGGGGTATTCTGCTGGAATTTGATATATCAAAAGCCATAGACACTACTCGACCGTTTGCTGCTCATATTTCCTCATTGTTGACTAGAGATCCTCCCTCAACTAGTGATATATCCCTGCGGATTGTTAACTCCATATCTATTAATGACTCTGACACAAAGATCTTAAATCTGCATAAATTCATTTTAAGTGCTCGATGTCGGAAATTTTGTCAAAAGTTTGAGAACGATCAGCAATGGAGAACACAAAAGACAATTGATTTCCCGTACGACTTTGACCACCGTTTGATAGAGTTTGTTATAGAATACCTTTATTTAAATCCAATTCCTACTTATTACCGGAATATCTCGATCTCTTCTCTGGAAACCCTTTTAGAGAAACTAGAATTACCTAGTCTTCAAACAATAAATGGTGGAATAATACCTAGCCAAATACAACTTGATCCAATTGAACGAGTTCGTTATAAACGAATTTCACAAGAGAATCAATTAGAAGTTGCAAAAAATGAAATTGGTACTTTCCTCAATGAAAAGGTGTTTGGGCACAAACTAGTTATTCCAATATCCCAAACTCAAGCGAATGACACTAAAGAAGAAGAATATGATGATTATGGTTATGATGATGAAAACCCTCTCGAACCCCTGACAATATCAGAAAGAGAGTTTCTAGAGGAGGGGAATGGATTTCCAGATGTTATTGTATATATAAAACAGAAGGATTCTGTGGTATATTATCCTGTTCATAGAGCCATGCTTATAAAATCCGAGTACTTTAATGCTATGCTTTCCTTCCAGGAAGCATCATCCTATGGTGATGAGAATGAGACAAATCAAAGGAAAACTTTACCAGTAATAAGCCTTCAAGTCTCTACTACAGATGTAGGAGAGCTTCTATTGAACTATTTATACGTTGATAAAGTGGATATTCCGGGTCCGTTGGCTTTGGACGTTTT
Source organism: Alloascoidea hylecoeti (assembly GCA_001600815.1). Classification (NCBI taxonomy): domain Eukaryota; kingdom Fungi; phylum Ascomycota; class Alloascoideomycetes; order Alloascoideales; family Alloascoideaceae; genus Alloascoidea; species Alloascoidea hylecoeti. Next base: position 385,612 of record BCKZ01000006.1, read on the forward strand.
ATATGCAGCTGATCTCTTACTAATTGATAGACTAAAGTCAGTAGCTGCTATTGCTATCACTACACTTGGGTATGAAAAAGTAGCGTCTTTATACGAAATATTACGTGCTGGTTGGCATACCAGAGTTAATCGATTAGAAAATTATGTGGCAGAACAATTTGCCAACAATTTAAAATTTTTTATTTATGATGAGGAATTTTCAGCCATAATTTTGGAAAGTGCAAATAGAATTGCAGTTAGAGAAGAAACAGATACCATTGAATTGATTGATGATATACGTTTCTTTCTAGAGAAAAAATATGGACCGTATGAAGAGTTACAGTTGATCCATAAATTATTGAAGAAATTGGGACTAAAATCATATACATTGGAGAAAAGGAACGATTCTGAGACCTAACGGAAGACTCCATCAAGTAGTTAATATATAAGGTAGTAGAGAGTTCGAACTTGGAATTGAGGCTAATTTATGCGGAATAGTTTTATATAGTATAGAATTCATATTTCTTATATATTTAGTATGCTTGCGTTTATGAAGAGCTTTTCCGAACCCTTTTTTTGAACCAGCACAACCAACCAGTACAACCAACCACCAACAACATTAAGTGACAGTTTTAAAGATATATACGGATATTTTAATAAAAAATAGAATTTATTATGTTCTTATTTTTATTTTATCAGATTGCGTGGAGACGGTGTGTTAAATGAAATATGGATTCCGTCCCACATAGACTATGCAGACAACACAACCGGTGCCCACACACAATCGAAGGCCTAAATCTTTGAAACCATGATGAAGTTTACTCGACACCCCTTTTTGAAACTAACTCAACCAACCTTCAACAAAAATAAAAAAAATTCTGAAGATGTATGGATATAAATAAATGAAAAACAGAAACAATTCAGTTTTTTTTCTATTTTATTCAGAGCATTCCTATATATATACAGTAATTCTGAAAAATGTATATGCATAATGTCATATTTGGAAGTTACCCGTCTAGCGCGAGATTGTCAGGTTCATTTTGGATTATAATCACGTGCATTTTACGAAACTGTACTAAATAATCGGCCACATGATAAACTTAAGTTCGTCCATGCTGACTACTAATTATTTGCCTTCCATTAACTAAATTTTGGCCGAGCTTGTCCATATTCTTCCATATTAACGGGTCATACCAGAAATAAAGCTGTCGAAAGTTGGTTATGGGAATTGCCATTAATTAATGATCTACACGGCCTAAATTAAGTGGAATGACTAATTATAGTATTCGAAGCACGGCAGAGTTACATTTGTAACATGCACTGCAAAATGCCCCACTACAACACCAAAATCACGCATAAGATAAACAAATGGTAAATGTAAATTTAGTTTTTCAAGTTAATTTTTGCATGTTTCTTTTTCAAACCCATATTTTGTAACTATTTGTATGGCCTGCGACATCTGGGGGCCAAAGTTAAGAACTAGGGTTACATGTGCATATGATTATGTCACATAGAGTTATAAACAAGCTGTTGACGTGCAGAAGACAATATGATCTACCTTGTCCAGACTCATGCATACATCTGCATGCAACAATATTTCCCCATGAGGTTATGGGAAGTTGGTTGGAAACCAAAATTTCGTGAGAAAAGTACTGGGACATTTTCAGTGATGGGCACCAAGTTGAAGAGAAATGAAAATGCGATTTTGCAAGGATTGAAACGTTTTAGACTATTTATATAGTTTTGTGCCGGATCTGAATTAAAATGCTTCCTTGATTATCGGTGAAATCATTAATAAAACTCTTGATTCAAAACTGTATCCAAAGTTTATGTCATGTGTCTTTTTCGCTACTAATTTTCCCTGAGACGCATGGGAGGTGGTTCTCATTTCAAGGTTTTTGTGCTCCTGGAGCTAACACTTAGAAGTTATTGTGAGCACTTAGCAGGTGTTTAGGATGATCCAATTCATATCTAAGGGTTGTAATGATTTTAGTTTCCTTTTCTAATTGGTTTTCTAGTGTCTGACATAAAGAGGTTTGGGTGACTTCGTTTTTGACGGAGTTGATAGTGGAGATATTTCGTCCTCAACTGCTTTCGTGGACTTGGGTGAAGAGTAATTTGTAAGATTTTGTTCGTTCTTTACCCATAGATACACTTGCATATTATATGGGTAGCTATAGCATTAGGTACATAATCATTGTTTAATCACCAAGTATGTAATCCACATAAGGTTGGATGTATGTAGCCAAAATGTTGGGCCCCTAGCAATTCCTTAAGCCAAATAACCTTTTATTGTCTTATGAACGGGGATTCAAATTCATTAACTCAAATGAAACTACATTTATATCACGAATTAATTTATATTGGCTAGGACTCTTGTTTTTTTATATTAAACCCAACATTAACAGCTATGTATAAATTATAGCTATGTATAAATTATAGCTATAACGCTAGCATCAATATGTGAGTAGTGCTTGGAATTGCAATTGTGGTGAATCGATCCGAAGTTCCGCTATAAGGTCTAGTTAAAAGTCAAATTTTAAGTCAAAGCTGAAAATGAAAGACAGGTTTGTTTTTTTGAAACATTTTTAATGATATAAATCATGAGTAAAACTTTATAATAAATTACATGGCTAGGTATTCCCGATCATAATCGAAAAACTAGCTAGTGTATACTCTTAATACAGTCGATCACGACATTAATATATTCATGATTTTTCTTATAATTAATAAGCATATATATCTTTATTTTATCATAATACTTCTTCAGTTTGTAGCTCTATAATACCATTATAGCTACCTTGCAATTATACATAGAGTTTTTTTGCACAGCTGCTAAGATAATTGATACCTATAAGGCTTATATTGATATAGCGTGATCATGATCATGAACCTATTGGAAGGCAAGTTGAAGCTCAGTCATATTTATAAGAAGATGAGAATAACCGCTAGCCCATAGCTTAAAAAAATAATAATACGTGCTTCACTCGTTGCTGTGTTTAGAGCGATATACTTATAATTAGGTATAATTGTGCTATACCATATGGTAAAATATATATACATGATGATGGTCGATTTTAAACTTAAAAGTAAGCTTCGATCTTGATGATAATTAACTTTTTTTCGCCATTATTAAGACATAGGCAGTGTGCAAAACAAGCAATAAATTTTTATTCTGTTATCTATGCCGTCTTCTGAAGTTCACGTAACTTATAGCTATCTATAGTATTTTTTTTAAATTTTGTATGTATGGGTCGTATTAATTTGAAAACTTGAAAACTCTGTAACTTAATTCTATTCCTAATTATAAGCTACGAATAATTTGATTGCCATACAAGCCTGCCACATAACTAATGCAGTAGCTAATGTAAAGGGAAATTAGAATATACAGTACTCTTTTTCAGCTTACCGGGAGTAAATTTAGAAATAGTATGTGATCGTCAAGAGCCGTCTAGCTGCAGGCCTCTGGATGCTGGAACTACCTGCAAAGGGTAGAAGTGGTTGATCATGGAAGCTGGAATTTTCTGAAACCATACGAGGACTAATTATAAATCACAGAAAATTAAAAATAAAAATAAATCCATGCTTCAAAATTATTTTTATTCCTTCTTGCTCCTGCACAAAAAATGACTAAAACTCCCAAACCCAAAATCCAAATTTTAAAACCTTTAAAATTTTACCAAGCTATAAGATGAAATTGTCTAGGGGCTTTAAATTACTTACTCTTATATTACTAATAAATTATACACTTGAAATAAATGAAAATATATAAGTTTGTAAATTAAAAGGGAATGAGGATGCAAATTAACAGCTACAAATAGTATGACATGAATAAAACCAAAGAATAATGGGACTTGTTTGATGGATTCTAAATACAAAGGATGAATATAACAAAGTTTATGTTATAACGTTTATAAACTTTTAAACTTTGTTTACAGTTGGAAGACAAATTTTGATTAATGAACAAAAGTAGTAATAATATATTAATGATTTAATAAATCATTAATGAAATGAAATGAAAAATAGTAGTAATAATAATAAAATCAATGCTTATAACAATTGAAGCAACAAAGAAAATCATATATTCCAAACCAAATATAAATGAATAGCGATGAACTGAGGCAAGATACAAAAAGCAAAAATAACGAAAATAGAGATTTGGTATATTGATGATAGTTCATATAGATCATATACCTATGCGATATGAGAAATTAATTTAATAAACAGTACCAATAGCTTGGCCTTGTGTGTAATCAACTTGGTTAGCTATGAATGAATCATACGAACAGGAGTCACATGAACATGAGTATGAATGACCATTTAAGCGTATTGGAACTTGTTGCAGTGGCAGTGGTAATGGCAATGGGAGTTGATAAATTGGAGCATAATTGAATTGGTTCAACTTCCCCATTAGATCATTAGAATAGCTTTGTTGAATGCATGGGACGAATTTGTCACCAGTTATATTTAAAGTTGGTAGGACAATGGGCTGAGCCGGGAAAAGAGGAGCTTGAACAGGAGTTGGGCGGATAGGGCTTGACATCAGTTGCTGTTGCTTTTGTTGTACCTGTTCTAACTGAGACTTCAACTGGGGCATTGTTGGAAGATGAACCGGTCGTTGTTGAATTTGTTGAGGCTCTTCAGACCATTTGCAATTTACATTAAAAGGGTTCCCAGACAAAGTATTGAAAGGTTCTGGAGGAGGTGTAGGATAATGATTTACCAAATTATTAATATTAGGAGGAAGAGAAACAACTTCGAACCGCGGTGTTATTGGTTCTGAAGAGGTCGGAGAGTCATAATCTTTTCTGATCCAATTCTCCCAGGAATCTCGCCACTGATACCATAAATTTAAGTCAGCATCATTTAAGTGCACACTCCAATGAATCATTGTCAACCAAGATGATTCCATCCTCGTTATTTCAGAGATTGGAATTTGTGTGGCATCAGACCATGCTCTATTTGTGAAAGTATTATCATCATTGAATTTATTAGCTAATACCAATGAAATGACAATCATTTTGAATATATTAGACTCAGATATATACAGTTGACAGTTTTCAATTTTCTTTCTCTGGGAAAGATAGACTAAGGATAAAAGTAAAGTTGATTTGGGTAGTCTTGTAGCGGTTAAGACTTTACATAACGATCTTTCGAATTTTGGGCCTATAATTTCAGATGGTTGAAGAATCGAATAACCCATAGCTGAAATGAAATCAGCCATTTCCTTGAGGTTATAATCTAATGAGTTTTGATTGCCCTGTGACTGCTGTTCCAACGGGTCGTTATTAATATTAGTATCGGCAAAACACTCCTGCTGTGTGCCACCAAGGTGAGGAACCTGATCATGAGCAGGTATAGGAATAGCAGCGGGGATAATTGAAGCATAGGCGATATTAATCATTGGCGGTAACGTCTGTGAACTTGGCTGGTTTCGCTGTTGTGTGTTACAGGTGTATGCATTAATGTCCACACGGGCTTCGGCTGGATATTCGTAGGAGGATAACATATTCCGAGGTTGATAGTCTATATCGAAGCGAGGGACGGTGTTGTATTGTAGAGTCGTAGACATATTTAATTTTAGAGAGAATAGCAAAGTCCTAGATGTAGGCAGAATTTGATATATATAACATATTTAGAGGTGTATGATACATAAATTTCTAACTTACTTTGCTTGCGTCGCTGAGACTCTAAAAGGTAATAAGAAAGGAAATAAAACTCAAAGAAAAATAATTGGAATTAAATTTAATTAAAATGTATTAAAATGCGATAAATTAAAAGTAGATTTCTGTGGGCACACTAACATAACATATCGAGAAACCACACTGCATCACGTCTAGCAACTAAAGAACCAAATTCTAAACCTAATCTTTACTTTCTTCCTCCTCTACTGCATATGCACGGTTGCAGACCCCGGCCTTTATTTGTCCACTCCTTGCATGCTTTCCGCCTCTGCTACTTCTACATGTACACTAGCCATGCTTTCTCGAGTGGTCGAGTAGTCACAAAGCGCCACCCGGCAGTTTTAAACTCTTGAATTTTGTTTCTGATTTATTTGCAAAACCGAAAAATACAGAGTTTATACCTGGAATGATGTGCCAACCATATAGAGCTAGTTATAACTACTTTTTGATTAATTTTAAGCTTATAAATCATGGAAAATTCCAAATTAATAATATTGTTCCTGCTCCGCGATCATGAGGATGCCCCATATCGGTCCTGCTCTTAATTCTTAATCCTAATAAATTAGCATTTTTACTATATATTATTAATTAAGACTGATTGATTATGACAATGGGAATTTCAAACCTCAAAATATAATTATAATTACGTGTCGCAGCGCTAACTAGCCAAATTGCTGTAAGATAAACGGCCGTTTGCAATCTACTCCGAATGGATCATGAGGCATGGTTCTTGCACATTAAAAACTATATGTGAAATTAACCCCTTTATGCATATCTGTTTAAATTTATTGCTTCTGACTTCCTTTGGATAGAATCATAAAGAAATCAAAAAATAATAGTTCACACAAAACCTGCATAATGCTAAGATGTCTCTTCCCTAGATTTTCACGTGCACATATATATCCACATATATAAAAAAAAATTAGATTCAAGACTTAATTTTAAAAATATCGAATAGTTTCTCATTCTGAATATTGCCTTAAGCTTGTCTTTCATGTTAACGTTAGCCGAAGATACCAGCACCACATGTTGCACACTCTTGCACAAGATCAACAAGCTTTGATATTTATAATGTTTCAACCACTGAATAATTTTCTACCATAATTCTCATGTAAGTGTAGCTTCAGATCATCAAAACCAGCTAATATGCATTATTTAGCTATATATATCACATTAATTATATATTACTTGTGGAAAGCAATCCGATTTCATTCATTCATTCGGTGCATATTCTCATTTTTTGCTTATTCTTGAAATTGAACCTGGCGTTAGGATATATGGAAGAAAATTCAGAAATTTTAAAATCAACATTGCAACTAAGAATATTCAAGAGAAATTTAAAACCTAATTATATGAAGCCCAATTGCCATTTTCATTTCTTCAATTGATATTCCATGCTATATCACGATAATGGCTTATCGAAGTAATAATATGTTTAGAATAATTATAATAATAATTACATAAACATCTAATTTCGATTCTATCTAGGCCTATATAGTATTAAAATTTGTTTCGATCAATATCGTATAAACTTTTACATATGTAAAAATCATACAAATGATATAATCAATATAATGTAAATTTAAAGATTATGTATAATAGATTTACATAAGCCTATATAGTCTATAACTATAGCTTTCTAATATTAGTTACCCTTTTTTTTCCTTGGTTGGTGCTTGTTATTATATTTTCTTTATAAAAGTTTCTATTAAAGCCTGCAGCTGGGTATGGGCATTGGACTTCTAGAGGCTTCTCCAAATGTAGGCAACACAATTTACATCTAAAAATTTATAAACAAAAAATAAAAGCATACCAGGGTTATCAAGTAATTATTGAAAATTTGAAATTAAAAATGCCATAACCAGACTCGTGACCCTACTCTTAAACTAGCAAGTTAATTATAAGGTTCTTTGATAAGAACTCAAAAGGTGAGAATTCCACCTGTATGTGTGTGTAATTGCCTAGGAGGGCGGAAATCTGGAACTGTGTCGGGTTTATTTGTTAACGTTAAGGAGGTACAATGATGCCCCATAGACAGCCTAGACAGCTACGTATATCAATATTATATTATAGCTAGCCTATGGCCCTGAATGTAGTAGGTAGCAGGTACGTAGAGGGAAACAGATTAATGAATCGATTAATTCAGCTTTACAATTTAGATTATTTTATTTCACTTTAAATTTGGTTTTCCCTAATTATCATACACTCTTATTTATTTATTTTTCATTTCTATCATATCATTCTTTCAGTCAGTTATGTGTTTACAATTGGAATATTTGACTCCAATTCAAAGTTATTGCAATTGTGTACCATACACACAGTCACTGCATAATTAAATAGGTGTTTCAGTGACATTAAGTTGTATCTATAAGCTTAAGGTAAGATATATATTATAGCTATGGTAATTTAAATTTAAAAATTATTATATAGTTGGAAACTTTTCAGCTATCGCAATTTCACACAAATGGTTTAATCTGAAAATGAGAATCATATAGTAAATTAATTGAAAGTTGATCTTTTTTGATATTTTAATATGCATATCAAAACTGCACTTTTAAACTTTTACTTTTAACACCATTAACACCCAAAATGAGTAATATATGTTTCTTTACAAAAAGGCCCAGGTCTAGCTAGGCAATGCTATTCCCTCGCGGGCTAGCATCTGCGCATTTTAACATTTTTATAGCTAAATTCGTAGTTCCATTTCTCCCTACATTGGGTAAAAAAGATTGATAAACATTAAGTGAAATTTGAAAGATTCGCAATTATAGTTTTGCCATATTAGATACATCTATGACATAAATATACCTATATAGCTATAGGATAGGCATTCAAATAATTCGTGTGTTCAAATCTAAAATTCTAGGCGTATATTCATATAATTAGACAAATTATAAGTATCAAATCGATTGCAATATTGGGAAATAAAGATTATTATACAACTTAGCACATATATAATTATTGCGATCATTATTTTGCTACTGATTGATTGTGTAAATTTGTAATTGTGTGAGACTGTGAGTCTAAATTTTTTTAAGCTAATTATAACTTAATTACCATTCTTCAAATCGATTATTATTATAATTATAGGCTAGGAGTTACATACATAGTTAAGCCGAGTCATGATTTATAATATTTATTATATAACCCGCAATTAATGTTGTAATCAAGTAATATTAGTATATACGACGTGTTTTTCTTCATATTCTTTGTTTCTTCTTCTTAATTTTCCTTGACTCACATAAACTTTCTTTTACCTTGCAATTTATGAAAACCTTGCTGCAAAATTTATACCATCTGGGAACGGAACTACGTAGCTGCTGAACCAGTAATATAGGATCTGTAATAAAATTAAATCCAAAGCTTAAGAACCAAATATTAATTAAATGATCAGGTTTAGATGACTAGTAGCATATATACTACCGAAACCCAGCAGATCCTAATGCGATTCATTTTTAATCTGGCAGTTTTCTATTTATTATAGCCAATATTAGCCATACTATGATATATATACATGGATATATTGCAATTGTAGTTCGGTGTGTTGTATATAGCAAAAGATGTGGTGGCAGCTAATGTTAAAAGAGTGCACGTGTGGAGATCATATTATACAACAATATCAACCAACACAAGGCATGGAATGGTTATTGATCAGTCAATAATAAATAGATATCAAAACTTTTCCACCTAGGCCTATATTTGATATGGATAGCTTAGGATCTTTAGAGGTCAAGAGTTTACTATAAAATTTCATTCTGAATGGGATCTGTCTCCATGAAAATGAATACGAACTTTATGATTGAGTTGGCGAATAAATGAGACTAGTGTAAAAATAAATTATCGATTGTTGTTTCAATTTAGACATGTAGTTAATTTTACTAAAGCTTAAGTTCTTGCTATTGGACATCACGAATTGTACCAAAAGAAACTAGCTTCGACACAACGTTAACTAGTACTCTTGTAGTTGATCTAAGATCTTCAAAGAATGGGAAAGTTACAATATCTAATTACATACATGTATGTCTTTATTTTAAGACAATAATCACTTGAAAATTATTAAAAAATATGTCACATTTCAGGCCCATTGGTCAATCAATTGCAATATATAATATACAGGTCGATCGATATTTCCAGATCCTTCTTTTATAAAGAATAGATGGTTTACAATTGAGTATGATTTATCGCATACAACCCACCTAACCGAGTTGCGGTTGCAGAATTTGTGCATTATAATTGCAGCTGTACCTTTAAAATCTTTTCTAAATACTGGAGCCTAGCAACGAAACACAATTACAATAAAGCTAATAAAGTACCCAAACTGCCTTCCTGTTCCACTTTAGTGCTTCCAATTTGACTGCTTCGCCCACCACCTAAATGGATAGATATGTAATTATGCCGATCAGGCTATCATTATCTAAGGGGAGTTTGTTATAAAACATAAACCTATATATTAATTAAGTTAAGGATGAACGAAGCATATAATCAATAAATATGGAACATCCGGATCCGCATTATCGTCTAGGCTTAACCAGCAATATATGGTATATAATGGATCTAGAAGAAATCAATAATATCTACAGACCCCCTCCACTTTGTCAAGGGACCCTGCTAATTCATGCGCTAGCGTTTGGCCATTCTTTTGGATACTTATTAGACTATATACACCAGATATTCGGCTAACTTAAAACGCGGCCAGGAGAAATGGTAAGTAACTGTTATAAATTTTGGTGAATATCTAGTCATTATATAGATATAGGTAATATTGTTATGTCAAATAAATCGCCGAATTACGTAATCCAAAATGGCAGGGTCTCTTGACAAAGTGGAGGTCCGTAGATAAACTCATATATAATTATATACATTCTCCGTATCCCCCCGATCTAATCCTTATAATTATGTTATTTCAGCAATTAATTGCAAGAACAAACACAAAATATTCTCTTTAATTTTCGATCTACCAAAGTAGAAGGCAATCAACTTAATAATTAATTAGGTTAACGTTATACCGGTATATAAGTTATAACTAATGTTTATAGCTGTACAGTATACATATATATACATAGCCACAGTTGTTTGATATCTTCCATCCAACTTTTTCCAACTTTCATTCCTTCACGATTGGGAGGGTGACATCGATTCTTGTGGCACTCGGTGAAGAGTTCGGACCTTAATTATGGAACCTAATTTAAGACGAGCAGGCTCCTGTGGGCATACACTATTACCAGCTATCCACTCTCACCAAGCTGAAACCCTGTTTCATTACAATTGTGAATAAACTCTAGTTGCTAATGATTTTTGTCCATTAAGGCACCCACTGCCACCCAGTGGGTTTTATCATCTCTCCGGGTCCTCCTCCTTAAGCTTGTTACTGCCGAGGAAACAATACACTTCCAATCCCTTATATTTTTTCCTGAGAAACCATGCAATTAACCCTCACATAACCACCAGTAAAGCCGTTCTTGGTTGGTTTCTTGATGGTGGTGTTCATCCTCCTCTAAATTCCTTCGGTCTACCAACTAATCGATATCGCCCACTCCCATGAAGTTGCCCAGTAGTTACTAGTTAGCCGATTCTTTTCTCCGTTGGTCAATTAAAGGCGGGGGCGCTTATTTAGCTGCTGATCTTGATTGTCCACCATTGATATTGGAGAGTTGAACTAATCCGGCATTCCTTGTAATAAGTCTGATCGATCATCGATGTAATCGGCTCATAGAAAGACGATTTTTTCATTGTTGTTATCTATCAGTATATACATGGCTGCATTATGCATTGAGCGGGTTAATTTGGGCCACGTGAAGAACCTCATCATTTTATACATTATTAAATAATGTAAGTAAATGAATTATAAATATGCGGAATTAATACCCAACTGAAATATATTTGCTCTTAGAAAGAGTGAAGTCCCAGTTCACCCTTAAAAGGATGATTTTTGTACTTCAGCGCGACGACAGGTTGGACCCTTTAAATTTTTTAAAATTTTTCTCTGTAATATTCTGGGACAATATTGAATTTTTCGTACAATATTACAATATTGGTTACGATCACGATAAAAGTTTATGATATGTACTTCATATAATTATAATTTATAAATACCACTGAATCATCTAATAAATATATTAAAATTAGAATTTTTAACCGAAAAGTCAAAATTTTTTAATTATGAATGCCAAAATATTCAAGTTGCATAGCTAGCTGCACTGTTTCTTTCTGATCATGACCCCTTTTTGTTTGCTTTCTTTTTTAGGACAAAACATATAAATTTTCATGTATGTGAGAATCTAAGTAAGGGTAACACCTCAAATATGAAATTAGATTATGTAAGAGTATACAATAATTTATGTAATATGAGAGCCACTAATCGAGATTTTGTTATCGATTAATTAGAAACATTAATATTAATATTCATTTCTTAATGATATACAATGAACAGAAAATTTAGAAACTAAATTAGTTATATCACAGATCGACAAGAATTTGGTTGTAATTAATTAAAACAAAAAAGTGTCAACGATCGATCAGTCAACCATGTGTAGGATGTCAAAAAAATCTTAAGCGGTTAATATTTAGGGCATAAATTTACTATAGTTATACAACCAGTGAGAGAAATTTAAAAATTTAAGTCCGAGTTCATATATGCTTGGAAGTACTATACGTACTACATGTAGCTATTTTATTTCTTTCTTGATCGTTAAAATTGTGGATAGGTTTCCAAATAAAATCTATATCATGCTGATCATCATCAACTATATATGAATATATACGTGTATGGTCACTATGGTGCCTATATTGAAATGAGAATCATGATCAAGATCATTATAGCTAGCCTATATATCTATATCAGTCCTAGCTTGAATTGCGATTTCTTTTTGTATCATGATGATGTATGCATATATGTGCTCGTAAGTTATGAGTCGTAACTTTAATATTTTAATTATAATAAGTGTTACACGAACAATTAATAGTAACAAATATTTGGATAAAAAGGTGATTAGTAAGCACATACTTAGTATCTAACTAGCAATTATAAGGTCCTTTCAGGTGCCGTAAATCAAATCGAATTAATGCGGATTCTTGGTCATAAGCTAATTAAGGCTTTTTAGTAATTCTAAACCTCGGCTATATCCTTGCGGCAGATGCCGAATATAGTAATGGAACTATGGAAGCAATACAAAGTAATTTCTGCTTCTTTTTGTAATCGGAAGCTTAATAAATTTATCATATTATGATAAAAACGGATGTAAATATTGTGGTTCTACACATATGCATGTTTCCATAGCTTTTATAACTTATAGCTACTGTGGTGTTATACCCGCAACTATATACTGACTTATTATGCATAATACTAGTGCCAAAACTAATTATAGAAGCATTATAGATGCAGATTCTACATTTAAATAGCTATATGGTGATCAAAAGAGAGCAGATAAATTTAAATAAATAACATCTTGCTTCTTACGGGCGCTAATCAACACACACCTCAAAGTGATGCTGACTAATACATACAGACAAAAAGATAGACTAAAAGATATAAAGATGACGAGGGTGCTAACCATAATTCATATAGGGCATAAACCTGTGGTTTATTCGGTTGTCTGTATTAATCCCAATTTGGGTGTGATATCGATATTGCAATTAATATTGTGCATTAATTTGGAAAACTGGGTTTACCATCAAAAACTATCCAACATTATTAATTTAATAATGATTCAGTGACTTGGACATACACAGTTACACACGTATAGCTAATTTAGCTAAAGGTATCAATTTAATTTAGTTATATCTACTCAAATATAGTTGAATGATATATTAATTAATATATAATTAACAGTCCTGCGCATGATGTATAGTTCGATCGCGACTCATGGCATGTTATTACTTATTAGTTAAAGTTTTATGCAATTATAATAACTATCCTAATTATCATGAATATTTAGTGAAGCAGGCTATGGGCTATATTGTAATTTCTAAATATGTAATATCATCAATTTGTAATCACAGTTGGATAATATAAGCCTATAACTAAATTAAAATTAGTATACATTTAAACATACATAGTATCTATATACAGACAATTGCAATTACAAGGGCATTTTGTCCTTCATTTGGAATCTATACCTACAGTGGCTGTGATTAAAATAAAAGTAGGATATGAAGACCTTAATGTATTTGTGCTATACCCATAATCGAAATTAACGCTTAATGTAACTAAGAAATATTGTATCAATACAAGAAACACTACAACATCATTCACGTTGTACCAATATAATATATGTAATACTATGTATGAGTGCATTGATAGCTTAAGATGTATACCATATGCATTCATATAACTTTATAAACTCAAATAGGGCGGATAACAAGTGTCAATTATATGCTAGAGGCTTCAAACGGCAACATAAGCACCTACATACATAGCTTTATTCACCATAGGCGCATTAGTGCATAATAATACATGGTCTCTTTTATAATGAGAAGAGAAAAGTAAAAAACTGTTCAAAAGTCAAATTACCCGAATGTTCAAACTTCAAACGCACTATTATATTAATACATCATCAACTTTAATGGCTAGTACTAGTCGAAATACCCAGTTAGATATTCTATCTACTTAAACGGCGATCCATTAATTCAACACATTGACATTGCGTCAGATATGAGGCCTTACGGTTGGGTCCCACATTATTGAACAGATATTATTAAATGTGGTGTTATGTTTGCGGTGGTTTACCACAATTCCAGGCTTCATTTTTACTAGTTTTTGTAGTACTGCGGCCGGTATAGAGAACTAAATAAATGTATGAAGAAAGCAAATGAATGTAAATTATGAGTTCTAACTGCACTATTAGGTATGTGGTATGTACGATTTTTTCAAACAAAAATAATTTGCGTAGCTCTAAAATATTAGAATATGTCAATGAATTAAAAACAAAATAAACAAAAGAAAAGAAGCGAACCAGAACCGGAAGAAAAAAGAAACAATAAACGAGAAACGTATTAGACAATGAAAAAAACAAAGAAACAACCAATATTGGAAAAAAGGAATTGTAAAAGGACCAGATACAAATAATAAGAAATAGTAACAAAAAAAAAAGCTTTAAATTTATAAATAATAATAAATATGTGAATGGATAATACTTTCATGATCATCTTCTTGAATTAATATTCTGAATGCTATTCTCAATAGTCATCTCTTGGATTGGTAGTCTAGTTTTCAATCTTCTTGAATTAATATCATCATTATTCCTAGAATAAGCATGTCTCGTATTTATAGTTGGTGAATGCAATCTTGTTGGTGTTGTACCCAAGCCAGTTCTCATGTTTAAACTACATTTCCCGGGTATCATTGAAATAATATTTTCTTTACCAGTATTTCTGTCAGTTATAAGGGTGCTAGGTTGATTAATAGTTTTCTTTTTTGGAGTTGGATTTGGTGCTGTTTGTGTAAACGGTTTTAATGGTCTCGAGGTCAAGCCTTTAAAATTTATTGAAACCCTTCTTCTTGGTCGTAATGAAGATGGTATTTGTAAGTGTGATTCTAGTCCATATGATTTATGAATACGTTTTTTAGAACTTGATTTTGGTTTAATTAATTTTGTCGCTTTGATTGGTGTTGTAAGATTACCTATAGTTCGTAAATGAGTTATTGAATCATTTGATTTAACCTTTGTTGTTGATGATTCTTCGGGTATTGTTTGCCATTCCGAGTCATCATCAGTATCACTTCCATTTAGAATGATATTTTTATTATATTTTACTGGTGTATTAGTCGTTTGATCAATGCTTTCCATTTGGTTTGTAACCCTTTTAGTCAATATGGAAGGTTTAAATGCTTCAGAGTTAAGCCTTTGTGGGATAGAAGGTTGTTCATTATCATCTTTATTGTCACCTAAATATGTATCAACAGATGTATCGGATGGTGTATCTGATAGTGTATCTGAATTTATAGATCCTACTAGAGAAAACAACTCAGCACCAGATAAATTTTGTGTAGAGATAGGCAAAGAATAATAATCATAGTTATTAGACGAAAGCGGAAATGATATGGGCGACGGTATAACAGAAAAAGTCAATTTCAACGAAGATTCAAGTCCCCGATTTAATTCATCCATTAAAGATTTTAATATGAATGAAACTTCATTATTATTTTCATCATTATTTTTATACAAATTTTCATTTGTTAATTTGGATTTAAATTCAATAATCGATTCAATTGTTTTAATAAATAAATATCCCATAAATTGAGTGAAATTATCATTTTCTTCATTTTTTAAAATATACTCCATGATTATTTCTTTTAGCTTAAACTTTAAATTTTCCTTACTTATATTAAGAAAATTTATATAAAAACTATAGTTTCCATTATTTTCAATATCATTTAATTCCTTAATATTTTTTACTGTTTGAATTTCCAAAAAATCTAATGATTTATTAAATTCAACTAATTTTGAATCAATTAATGATTTAATTTTAGATATATCACTTTTTAAACCTAGAATGAATTTATTACATTTATTAGTAAATTCAGAAATTTTAAAGGATATGATTTTTTCCAAATTAATTGTTAAAGTTTCTGATGATGATGAGTTGAAAACTTTTTCAAATGATTCTAACCATTGTTGTAATTCAGTTTCTTGATTTATTTTTGATTTATATGAAATGATTAATTTACTAATTTCAATCGATTTTTCAGATGTTTTAGAATTGAAATTATAATCATTAAATTTTTCATTCATTTCATTAATTGAATTGTTAATTAAATTTTGAATTTTTAATAATTTTGAATTTTGATCTTTAACTGTTAAATTAATAATTTTTTTTTCTCTCAGTTTTAATTCTTGTATTTCTTGTTTTTGTTCACTAATCATTTTTAAATATGATGTAACATGTCTATCTAAATTTGTTGAATTTCTTATTACTTTCGTTTTGATTTCTTTTGCTCTATTTGCATACTTCAAAGTATTTAATGTCTCATCATAATGATGTGACGAAGGAGAAACACAAACAATCATAACAGTTTTACAATTTCCACCTAGAGAGAACTTTAATAATCTTGTTAATTTTGAATCTCTAAATGGTACATGATTTCTTCTTCTTGGATCACATAGAGCATTTATACAGTTACCAAGCGCTAATAAAGATTTATTAATGTTAGCACCTTCATTTAATCTTACCCCTCGGTTCTGAGTTGCAGAAGCTCTTTCAGAACCAGCCAAATCTATAATTGATAGGGTTGAGAATAAATGTTCTTCAGAAATATCAACAGTTTTATCTTTAATTGTTAGATTTATTTGTAGAACCGCATGAGATCTTGAAGAAGTTGCATTTGCAGCTGTCGACGATACAGTTCGATTTAGATTTCCTTGAATTATCATATCCATAACTTGTTTAACATTAACTGGTCTATGACTTGTTAGATTTGATATTGTGATTCTTCTTTCATCTTCTCTAATTTGTAAGGAATTTATACCAGAATTTGTAGAATTTGAGGTAGGATTTAATAAATCTTTAATTGTTTCGTTATAAACCTCTAAATAACTTAAACTTAAGTCAATTTTTTTAGTATCTTCTAGTTGATCTATTCTCTTAAATAGTTCTTGCATTGTCAATGGTATAATTCCAGGTGCTGCATTTGTACCAGTGATTGTGTGAGTTTTACCACATCCGGTTGCACCATAGGCAAATACAGTTGCATTATAACCATCTAAAATCACATCGATCAAAGGTTTTGTTGTTTTATTAAAAACGTCTCGTTGCGAAGCATCCTGATCAAATAATCTATCGAATATAAACCTGTGCTCTTTTATCCTCACATTATTATTCGCAACAGGTGCATTTGTGGGAGACGAAGGAAATAAATTTTGAAAAGTTGAATAAGGATTCGTTTCGGGAGGATCAAATATTAGCATTTGATCATCAACTGCATTTATGATCTTTCGAAGACCGTGGGGAGAATATTTAGTAAACCCGCTATTCGTAGCCGAATTAGAATCTACGTATACGGGATTTGGAGGTTGAGAATTGCCGGATAATGAATTCTCTCCAAGAAAAACAGGGTCATTTTTTGATACAGCAAGATGAGATGTTTCTTTACTTGTGAAAGGCCTGACTCTAACTATTGAAAAAAAAATGCCAATTAGAACAATATGTCATAGCCCAATGTATACATAAGTGGCATACCTGCTACTGTTATGGAGGACTGTTGGGAATGCATTCTTTCTCCTGGTGCGAAAAAAAAGAGGTTGAAATTGTGTTCTGAAACGTTCTAATTAATTTTTATACGTATGCCTTGTTGACTTTTGCCCCGAAACGGAATGTCCTCTGTATGCAGTTGACACGGCAACGTACATTATATGCCTACTCTTTTTTCATCTTCACCATATTTATATATTCACTGTGTATATAATCAATAGATGATAATATATAAATTTAATGTTTAGTTGGTATTATTAAATGATAATTATATTTGTCTGCAACTGGCAGCTAACGGTAACCGTTAGGCGGAAACGTGTACAATATTATGCTCCTGTAGCGATACATATCATACATGTAGTTAATTAAAGCCAGCAACAGCAGATATATAAATAACAGGCTAGGGAGGTTGCAATTATACCTATACTATATATTGTAATGATCATGGCATTTCCAGGCATAAGAGTTTTTTATGTTACGAAGATTTCCTCAAGTGTTATAAACTGGCACAAAAATTCTAGATTTCTGATCTAAAATAATAGATCATCGGTAACGCCTATATTATATGCATTCCTCGTGTTCAAGTTCAGTTGCAAGCTAGAGGCTTACTCGAATTTCTGGTTTCTTATAATTACAAATAAACCCTACGTAACAACGTATAAGCCAATAACCTCTATAATGCTAGGAATGGATGTGCCAACAACTCTCGGTTCAAATCAAAATATTGGCCCTCTTATTGAGAAAATAGATAAAGTTCAAGGCTCTCTAGATCTTATCATCAATAGTCTTGGACTTCAGAATAATCTTAACATCGAGAAAAAGACAAATGTTAATCGTGATTCGAAATGTATTGATAAGTTAAAAGTAATAATCGATGATTTGGAACAAAAAATAAATCAACTTGGCCACAAAATAGATCATAATACAAACTTGATTAATTCTCGATTTGAGCAGCAAGAAGAAACACAAAGTTTGAACTTACAATTGCATAGTGATAATGATTCTAATTCATCTTTGATATTCGTTCCATCTCATACTTCAGATCCATGGTCTGATTCTGAAGTGGAAGAATTAGAAGAAAATGAGTTTGTGAATATTTCAACTCAGAACCAATCGCCTTCACCTACAACTACCACAATAGTCACTGTAGCCGATATTGCTTGTGTTCAAGAAATCATGCCATTACCTAAACTTCACGACTGTTGGAGTTTCTTTAAGTGGAAATCGAATGTCGATCTTCTAATTAATACTCTTCAAATCGATAATTTAAAAGATATACCGCTTAAAAATCTTTCAAATGCAATGGATAGAATAAAATTGACTTCATTAATCAACATGATAGTTAACTCTATCCATCATAACAATGGTCGTTTTCAACAATTTTTTATACCTAATATTTTAAACACTACCATAAATAATCTTCTTAAAACAATAGAGAACATGTATTCTCCAACAATTATTAATATTAATAGTGAATTAACGAGGCTTAAGCATACATTCTATATAAATTCAGAGCAGTTTGAGAGAAAAAGTATATGGGCCAATAATCTTTTTAATATAGCTGAAGAATCAAATATAAATATTACAAATTTTGAAAAATTAGGTATATTGAATATTTGGATTAAAAAAAGAAGTGATTTGATTGATATTTTCAATAAAGAAATAGGTCATAAAGATTATGATGAAATTGTTCTTTTAATGATAAAAGAGATACGAATTAGTGAAGATAGGCGAAAGAATGATCAACAGTGATTTTTCCTTTTTATTCTATTCTTCTTTTAATTAATCAGATATATAAAATTAACATTAAAATATAAGAGAAATATTTAAACATTAATTAATATTGGATTTTAAAAGTTTAATGCTTAATAACAATGTGTTGGATCAAGAAAAGTATGCAAATCCATGAAAAGAAACAATAATAGCAATTATGAATAATTATAACAATAATACGTGACAAAATATTTTTCTTCAAATTTTTAGTTTGCCATTGCGTTTTCATTTATTGATTGTTTTATCAGCTTCATGATAAACTAAATAATTTGGTAAACCAAAAACATCATATCCCAATCGTTTAGCCACTTTTCCGAATCCTTCACTTTCAATTAAATGATAAAATGGAAATGTTGGAAACATGGCACCATCTCTATGAACATCAGCGTTAACTAATATACAATTTCTTCCAACACTATCTAATTGCATTTCAACATTGATATCACCATCCTTATCATAATAAAATACCATTAGGGCACGATATGTTGCTAAATCGTCTTGTCCGGTTGTTGACTCTTCAGTTAGTATATCTTCATCATCTAAGAGTGCTGCTATTTTTAAACCTTGTGAACTTTCAACCCAATTCATCATATCATAAGGTGATATATCCATTTTACCTTGATCATTTATTATTCTTTGATAAGTATTTGGACTAATAACAGATTTATTGTGCATTGCTAAATCTTGAATTAGTGTTGGTGGTGTTTCGATTATTCCACCATCAAGCCATAAAATCCAAGAAATGTCGGGGGCTATTGTAGATAATAATAGATTATTCTTTTTTAATGCCATTTCACTTAATTTTGATTTCAATGCTAATTTTGGATCAACATTTTTTAGTTTGTTTAATTGTCTTGGAGTTATATCTTCATTTTCTAATCTTATAATCGAAATATGTCGAAATTTTTTATTCTCATTTGTTGCCTTTTTTTCATATGTACGAATTGCCGTTTCTAGCTGTTTCAATATTTTATCTCCTTTTCTAGATCTTGGGACAACAATACCTAAATCAATTAGATTTTTGGGAAATTGTAAAGCTAACAAATTCTCCCAATATTTAGGATTAAAATTTTCCATATCTGTTAGGATTAGAATATGTTCTTCGTTGAAGAGTGGGTTTGGAGTATGAGTAAGAGCATTTAAATCATAATGAACAATATGATCACCTTGTAGTGCTAGTGGTCTCACTGTCTCTCCACGAGACCACCAATGGGATAGATCTCGTTCATATTTGAGAGCATTCTGTTTAATTCTCGCATCTGAGTTAAGATTTGGATTCGCTGCAGTTGAAGAACTGACATTTGAAGAATACAAGACTCGTGAGAATATTGGACCATCGCCTAAGATTAGGTATAATAGGAGCCCAAAAATAACTAGTGGAGCTATAAGAGTCACACGGCGCTGTGTCTTCCAAGAAATGTGCATTTGATAAATATTTGTATGGTAGTAAAAAAAAGTGGTGACAGAAAAATGGAAGTAAAACGACACGTCAAATTTCAACGCAATGCCAATTTCAAAGACAACGGAAAACAACAGGGATGAAAAGAAACGATGTTTAACCATTATTTATAACTCACCATCATATAAATAATATCGGTGAATTTGGGGTTTGCGTTGATCGGCAGAGTTTTTTTGCATCAATTTTAATTTGTTAGGCTATTTGTGATGAAATCTCCTTCACCACTAAAATTCTGCTATTTGGAGGTTTAAACCACTACGTTAAGAAGGATGGTGGTTATGTTCATTGTTAGATAAATAAAACATTGTAGGCTTTTACTTATAGTTTACAACTAGTGCTACTACTTGTTTAAGTTTGATATCTTGTTTGAGTTTAGTTATAATTGTACAGCACCGATTATCGCCGAAACAATTATCAGTATGATTAGTTGTTGTCAGGATCAAATAGAAAAATCAAATATACAAGGGTGGTGAAACCGACAAGAAAAGGCCCTTCATTTAAACTTCATGATCATGATATCGGAGGAACTTACACCCATTCGTTCGACTTCCTACACAGTAAGATTTTGAAAGTGCATGTGAACAAGTTGAATACATAAATTTATTATGATAGGTACTTAATATTTTTTCTTTATTTAATCATATAACAAGTCAGTATTTATAGTTGATAACTTTTAATGTATAATAGTTGTATATTGTATATATCGTTTTGAGATTCGTTTGATCCCAGTTTCCAAATAGAAATTGCTTTACTTAATTTCGGCCATCCCATAACTAATCTTCAGCCGGGGTTGGTACCCGAAGTTGTTCCATAGTATCCATAGTCCTGCGTATTAACGGGTCATACCGGTATCAACGCGGTCGAAAATAGTTGTGAGGTGACCGATAACCAGTAGTTAGCATGGCCTAAATTAAGAGAAATAGCTTTATAAGTTCAATTTAAAAATCTGTAGGTTGCAATTTTGAGATTGAAGAGACTTCAACCGCTGCGCACATATAAGTTTTTTATACCTTTTCGTTTTATTATATAGTATACCAAATGTTATTAATCCATAAGAAGAAAAATGTAATTGGAGAGAAGATTTAGAGGATTATATTTTTCAAATCTTATCCGGTTATGATCTAGCACGTGTGCACGTAGATCCTGAGACTTTAAGCCATACGTATTCCCCTCTAAAACCACCCTTTGCGCTGTCAAGTTAAGCTGACACTACATGGAAACTGAAGAAAATATCATCCACAGACAAGAATCAAACCTGCATTGTGTGTTAAATACAAATCATTGACTCACGGAAAGGTGAACTGTCCTCGACAAAGCCCTTTTAATCGGTCTATTGATTACTTGCTTCAGGATTTCGCTCTCGTTAAGTTGAAACTGCCACCGTTGCGATCTCCGGGTACCCACCATCTGTGATGAGAAAGAATGCGAATAGCGACGATGCGTTTAACGTCCGACAGAAAACAGCACTTTTTTTTTCAGATGGTCATTAGCTAAGTGGCATGGTCTACTCAAAGCCGTCGCCATTTGCAGCTGAAGCAAAAATAAAGCCCTACGGGGGGCTCGAACCCCCAACCTTGTGATAACCATATAAAGTAAGAGTCACACGCTCTACCGATTGAGCTAGCAAGGCCTGTTTTTTCTCTACCGTAAATGGGATCTAAACTAGAGGATGATGTTCTATTATAGTACTCAGGGAAGAAAGAAGAGTGTCAAGAATACACAAAAATAAGAAGCATAGAAAAAGAGGTTTTTATTTCACTATATATAGTATATATTTCCTCAGAATTTACATAGTTTCTAGTTATATAATTTAATTGGAAAATATATGAAAAGTTAAAAAATGACATAGTAGAAGAAAATATATATGCAGATCAATATACGTTACATTCTTTTCCCAATAGTTCGTTAATTTAGTAATAACATACTTTCACTGTGCTGGTATTTTTGATAAATGATAAGGGGTTTCTCATTAAGTCTGGTTTGTTCGTTTCTAGTTATAATATTATTTGGAAATCTAAGAAAGGTTTTCTTCTTCTATATCTGCAAACAACGACGTTTGAGTAAGAGAAATATATGAAGGTTCTTCTAGAACCAGGTTTAAAAGGGATTAAAAATGTAACGATTTTACACCGAATAGCATTGTAAAAGTAAATCTAATTTTGAATTAAAGTTTTGTGAATAGAATCGGGAAGTAAATGTTAAAGGACTCTCTAATCTAAAGTAGCAAGAACTTGAGGAATTTATATGATGCAATGATATCGCTAAAAGCAATAATATGGACATGCATATGCATAAGAATCATTTACGACGGATATAGTACATCGATATATATCCTTAATCATTATTATTTTAGAATGAAGTTGGGGCTTGAAAATGGAATTAAGCATCTCTCTTGTGGTTGCAATTAGACAGACGATTTAGTTATAAAAAGTTGATCATGATTTTAAATCCTACGAACTCATTAATTATAAGACCACCATTCTTTGAATATCTGACAATAGTTAATTATAACACATAACGGTGCTTTTATAACTAATTCAATTAAATTTTAATGATATGCACAGAGCGCTTTAGTGAGACAATTGGAGTTTTGAAAATTTAAAGAAAAGCTATTAATTTCAATATAGATTAAACATAAAATTCAATTTGTTATAACTGAAATATCGAATAACCTTCAAAATAACTTACATTTTAAGTCTAGCCTTTTGGAACAATAATATATAATACCCCATCTTTATATAATATATAGCCAGTTCATCGTTTAAATAGGTTTCTCTCTTTAAATTGGTTTCTCTCTTATCATTAAGTTTCAATAAAGTTCATAAGTATTAATTGAAAATTTAAGAATTTGAATGATTAAAATTGCAATATTATTTGTGATCATGGAAATCTAGTTGGCAATATATTAATTCATTTGTCGTGATATCTTATCTATCTATATATTCTCTTTTCTCTCGATCCTTTATTTCATTTCAAATATTCCATAGAATGACTTCTAGAATACTCTTAGGCGAGATTTCAAGTAATTGCAGTCTTAAAAAGCAATTGCAATCAACTAGCTAGGGTTACTGAAATATGTAATCTAAGTGAACATGCCTTCCCAATTTCAAAAATAAACAAGGGATTTAATATTAACTGTCCTAAAGTAGATAAAAGATCTGGGTGGTTCACAGTAAAGAAATATGCCAACGACTCTTTTGGTGTAACACCTTCTTGAACGCGAAAGCCTTAAAACCTTACAAAAAGAGCGGTAAATTAAAAATTTGGGGTCGAAAAAGCTCTTCCCCTTGAATCCGTCCGATAAGCTTGGTTAAAAGTTTAACAACAATATATCAAAGACGATCCTTAGAATCCTTTTGAACAAAACCTGGATATGTGTGTAACATTTTCGGTACATGAAATGCCTGGATGAGAAGAACTGGTGCCAAAGGAACAGACAGATGGAACCTAAAGATAGATTAGACTGGAATAAATGTTATTTATAAATAATATTGCAATTAACCAATAGATTTAAGAGCATCAACCAACTGATTCAATCATATAAAAAAACAAAGCTGCCTAACGTTAACAAACATAAACACATGCAACACACACTTAAAGAGATAGTATGGAAGAAGTTTTACTTGCCCTTGGTCATGCCTGAGAGCGAAGCTTGAGATATCGCAGAGTAACCATTCAAACGCTAGCATATCTCACAAGAGTGCAATTACATTAGAATCACAGGATAAAGCTTAAAGATAATATGCATAATCATGAACTACATAAATGTAAATCTAAATTAACTCATTAAACATAAAATTATTTAATCATCAACATTTATATATTTTTATTTGAAAACTTTACCATCAGCAACTTCTCTAGATTCACCATTAATGATTAAAGGTTTATCCCAAGCCCATAAATCATTGATCAATTCTTTACTTTCTGGTTTAGTAGCATCTAATTTAGTGAAATCGTAAGATTCCCAATCTGGTGCAACATCAAAAGCAGGTTTGAAATCTTGTCCTCTAACCAAGAAAGCACCAGTAATACCATTATTATTATTTTCACCATAAACAACCATACAACCAAATAAATATTTTGTTGAAGCAGATAATCTATTGAAAAAACCACCAACTAAATTATTTGACATAAAAGTTAAAGTTAATTCATCATTATATTTATAATCGACTTTCCATAATGACCATTCAGCTGGGTCATAATTTTCCCAAAACCATGGTAAAGCGGTTGGACGTGTATCTTCATTTGAATAAACACGTTTCCATTCATCTAATGGGATTTTTGATTTACCTAATAATTCCAAAGGATGTTTTGGTTTTTTTTCTTCAGCAGCCGGAGCCGGAGCAGCATCACTAGCAGGGGCGGCTTCAACTTTCTTAGCTTTTGGTTTCTCTTGTTGTGGTTGTTTTGCTTTCTTCTCCTTCTTTGGTGGAGTATATTTAATCATCTCTTCAGCAAATTCAAAATCTTTAAACGATGGACTTAAAATTGGATGAGCAATTAAAGTTTTAAACCATCTAACTATATTGACATGATTTGATCTCCATTCTTTTGATAAAATTAATTTAAAAGACAAAGAAATAAGAGTAGCAGCAAATAAATCAGCTAAAGTGACTCTTTCAGAAACAAGATAAGTATAATTTGAAAGACGAGTTTCAGCAACTGATAAAAACTTTTCTAATTTCTCTAAACTTGTATCAATACCTTTTTTATTATACTGCGTATAACCAAGAATTGGAGCAATGACACCAAAACTTGCACTGAAAATATCAGAATTGGTGAATGACAACCATTTTAAGATTTCAGCATTTTCTTCCTCAGTTTTACCAAGGAACTTGTGTTCTCCAACAAATTTAAGGACTGGAAATATAAATGAATAATAGTTAGTAATTTATAGTTATATGCAAGTTTTTTTTTTTTTTTTTTAATAAAATAACTTTAAAATATGAACATGTTTTTTTTTTTCAGATCTACATTCTCAACACGGAGGATTAAGACAGGGATAACTGTATAGAATAAAAATGTCTCATCATTTAAAAAACAATCATGATATCATATTGATAAATAAAGAAGGAAAAGAAAAAAGAAAACATACGGTAAGTGTTAATGGCAATACACTCAGTTAATTTGAAACCCTTTTGACCTCTAAAAGCAGGACGTGATTTTAAAGGAAAGTCTTTTTCAAATTGATCATCAGAACCTTCTTGGATGGTGATATCCAAGTCGTAGTATTTGACCAAATCCCTGGCGAGGATAGAACGAGGAGACTATTATATATTAGATGATGAAAACATCAATTAATACTGCAAAGAATAAACAACATACGGCGTTAACGTAGAGAGTTCCGAGAGACATTTCGGTTCAATTGTTTTTGTTTGTAAGAAGAAACTTGAAGAAATTGGAAGAAACAAACGAGAAAAGTTTTTCAGATCTGGTTGAGTCACGTGTCACGAGGGAAAACGCTAGCCATGTTGAAATATACGCGTGTGCCTGAAAATACTGCGTCTGTCGTCGTATAAGGTGGTGGATATTATGACATTACCAGAAAATGTGGCTTTTTTGTTTGGAAATATGGAAGGGAGAGAGGAGTTGGGAAATAAGAAAAGAAAGCAGTTGCAAAAACATAAAATATAATAAAACATTAAATGTGATCACGACATTGGACGTGATTGCTTTCTGTCTAGTTCTGGGCTCACCACCCAAACAACATCTTCTACGAAAAGCAATTAATCAAAAAGAAAAATATTATTAATCTATTTCCAAAAACTCCAAATTTCTTTGGATGAAATCACAAGTAACGCAGTAATTAAATATCCTTGAAAATTGTATAAAAATTAGATATAAAACTTGTATGATGGAATTAATTAATCGTCTGATCCAATAGACCAGCTATGAAAACGCCATTAAAACTCATTAAAGCTCATTATGGTTTGTTAACAATTGCAATAGGTTGAATTATTATGACATCATCATAATTAAAAGATGATAATCAAGAAATACCATCATCAGATCCATAAGAATAGTCTTGGACAAAAACTTGAATATGTTGCTCCGTTCATTTAGTTCTTTGATCGATATCATTTATCGAGATTGCCTAAGCTTAATTAGTTTATTGGCGTATACTATCTGCAATCCTAAACCTTTCAGAACATGTTATTATAGATGAGATGAATATTAAGGATTTGCAAGCGAATTGCAACTGCATAACCGTGATATATTACTATCCATCAAAACCGCATATAATAACAGCTCACCCCCAGTTTTCATATCAATGAGGTATTATATGGTTATAACTTATATTATAAGGCCTTGTAAGATTATGGTGGACGCGCCAATTGAGATCCTTGACAATTATGATTGTTTTCATGTCCAATTTCGTTGGTATACATTGTAGTAATGATAGTACCATGGCCACCAATTGTCTGGTATTTAGTTCTGACCATAATTAGTGCATTACTTCACCAAAATTAATCTCAAAATATCCTTAAAATCCTTATAATTACTATTGATGCTTTTATACAGCAATTCCACTTAAGTAAGGCCATTATTGTTACTTATTGGTCATCCTCATTACTGATTTTTCGCATCATTATTACCGGTATGGCCCGTCAATATGCACTGTTATGCAAGGATATAGAGCAACTTCGGGCGCCAAACTTATCCGAAAAGCGGTTATGGAGATGGCGATAATTAACGGCCAGAATGGCCGTATTTAAGTGTAATCACTACCCCTGCTTATAATTAGTGTTTATATTTGCTTTTCCCCCACAATGAATACAATTCCTGATGGACTTTACAACAATGTTAGTGAGAGCTTATAGCGAGTTTCTAGCTATTTTAAGTATCCGGTGGGTCTTAATGTTATTTGTTACGGTAATACATCATTACTTAGAGATCTGGAAGAGAACATTCATCTGCAGCCCTTCTAGTAAGCTTAAGCCGCTCATTTCAACTTGTAATTGCCAATTTCAAACATTTAATTGTGCGATTTGAAGGTGCCTTTATTGTAGGAATAAACCCTTTTTTGGAGGACACTTCGTTTATAAAGTTCTTGTAATTATTTGAGGATATCTTCTTAAACGTTCAATTACAACGTTAACATCAATCGTATTTTTACGAACATTATATTTTCATTAAAATAAACAAATTTGTATATTCAGCTATCGAAAAACTGTTCATCTGCAAAATTTCTCATTTATCATTAATATAACACAAATTAAATCTCCTGGATAAAAAATATCATTACTGATAAGGTGGTGGATTATCATCAAGATCACAATCATAATCATAAATATGATAATGATTTAGAAGATTGATATCAATATTACGAGATAATAAAAAACTCTGCTTTAAAATATCACTAAAATTAATACTAATTCCAAAATCATTTTTCAGAAATTTAGAAAATGGTCGAGTCGTTTTACAAGTCGACTGTGATTGGGTATCATCCTTGAGGTTGTAATTGAATTGATTTGAACTTGAATTCAATTTAAGTGATGTAATATAATCCTTATCATGATCTTTATTATAGTTATTTGTTCCCAATTTATGAATTAAAGGTGATTCTGACATTAAACGAGATAATATTGGAATTTCTAGAAATTTCCTATGAGAATTATCCTCTTCATAATTATTAGTATTAGTTGTTGAACTATTAAAGGCCACATTTGACATAACATCATTAATATTTTTGACTTCTGAGGTTTCAGATTGATTGTTTTGACATGTATTATTATTATTATTTAATTGAAATTGTTCTAGATTAAGATGAATGACTCTTCTTTTTGGTTTTGAATTTTTTGAATGTCTTTTGTTATAAAGTTTAGTTTGATGATTTGCAATCTCTGAACAGTAATCACGGACATCATTTGATTCTTTAGCCATTTTTTCATCTATTAACGAAATATCTTTTGATGTTGTTAATGATTGTTCTTTTTTTAAAATTGCTTGATCAATTGGGTTGTCATTTTTATTATTTATAAGACACTTATTGGTACAATTGCAATCTTTCCAATTTCTATTCCAATTGCAATTGGGTGTCACTAGATGTGGCGAGACTGTTGAGAGAAAATATGGTGGTAATAACAATCCATTATTTCGCATCTGTAGTAGTTGTAAAGGAACATAATGACATGTTTTATTATCCCTATATTTAAACCCATTACCGGTGGTAGTATTATCAGGAGTTGTATATTCTTTGCATAAGTTCTGTATAACAATAGGAACTTGTGTTTTAATTATCACCCTAATATATCTTTCAATTTGTTCCTTTAAACCATCTATTAATTCAGGATAAGTATCATCTATATTTGTAGAAATGATTATATTTTTTAAAGGATCATTTAAAAATTCTATTTGTGGACCGATTTTAGAATTAAAAGTTATAAAAAATTTTGACTTAATGGATATCGATGAAAGTTTAATAAGTAGTGGAATTGAAAGACTTTTATCTGTTAATATAAATTGTGGTGAAACCTCTGTGAGACATGATTTATCTTTTTTTGATAAGATTGAAGAGAAAGGATTTGTTTCGATATTAGTTGATAAATAGATTTCTAAATCTCCATCTTGATAAATGAAACTTAAAGTTGCTTTAAATTCATCATTATCATTAATTTCAAATTCCTCAACTTCGAATATTGGTTGTATTGTGCCTAACTTTAAATCATGTAAAAGTAATGGGGGCGATATTTTAGGAATATTATTGAGATGATCGGAAAGTTTGAGGACATCCTTCATAAGCTTCGTTATCCATTCTTGAAAAGAAATTTGGTCGATAGTCGACCAGTTGAAATAAAAAGACATTGATTTAAGAAAGAAGGTGATGATTCCAGTTGCTTAAGTAGTGATTAATGTGACCCTACTAACTAACTTATGATAATTATAATATCAATATAAAAAGTATATGAAGAGTAGTTCAAAACACTAAAGTGAAAATGAGAAAAGGAGAAGAAAATATATTTATAGAAATGGGTATGATTTTGTGTAAGTTATCAATATTACTATTTTATCCGTTCCGGTTCATATAAAATGGAGTTTAAAAAAAGTTGCCTGACTTTACCAGTATTAAACTTAATTAACAGAGACATTTATTTTCCCCCAATAAAAGAACTCATGATAAAATCAATCTATTAATTAAAGCCTTAAAACCTGTGGATTTTGATTGATTGATTGTTTAATATTAATGGTTAACTAATTTGGGTTTGATATTTGAGCACGGCTTAACATGGCATCAATTTTCTCAATTGCATTTTTTTCAGAAATTGTTGTATCTTTTAACTCGTTGAAGAATTGAATAGATGAAATAGAATCATTCATTATAACCGTGAATTGGATCTTAGAATTGGATTCTTCATTTTGTGAAATATATTCAGAATCTTCTTCTACTTTCTGTAAATAAAAAAAACATGAAAATGTTAAAACTATTATAATTAGAAAATATTCAAAGAGTGTCTTACTTCGAATAGAATGACAGTTCCACTAGAAGGGTCAATGTTAAATAAAAACCCTTCAAGGGGTTCCTTTTTGGCATCTGGTTTAAACAACACCAAAACTTTTTGCCCTCTCTTCTGTTCCACCTGTGATGGAGGAATATTGTAAAATGTCATGATATATTAAATACACAAAAAGGAGTAGCTGAGAATCTGAGGGTGTGTGGGAGTTTTTATGTTTTCTGATAACCTTTTTCGAAGCTTTTCTTTCCACCGACACACCGAAAAATGGAGTCCAACCCAAGACCACCGCCTATTAGACGCAAGAGCACCTTAATTCTCACCGACGATATCGAGTTCGATAAGTTGAACCTATCGAAGCAAGAGGAACATGAACCTAAATTGTTGGGACGAGCTGGTTCCGGTGAACAGATCCAGCTCCATGAAATGCACATTGATGAACCATCCCAAACTTCAACCTCTCAAGACCAAACTTCCGTTGATAATGCTTTAAATTCTCAGCAGACCTCAAATGCCTCTAATGATTCTTCAAAACCACCCGCAAATCCAAATATGTTACCGGTAGAAATTAAATGGGTTCAAGGAGGAAATAATGTCTACGTCACTGGTTCGTTTACATCATGGCGTAAAATGATTAGATTACCCAAGGTTGGTGATGGGAATTTCCTTATTTGTTTAAATTTGCCTATTGGTACCCATCGCTTTAGATTTGTCGTTGATGACGAGTTGAGATTCTCGGACTTCTTGCCGACTGCTACAGATCAGCTGGGAAACTTTGTAAATTATATCGAGGTGTTACCATTAAATTCTCCTTATTCGAGACCATCTTCACAGACTAATTTACAAATGAGTACACCTGTTGAAGCCGTGTCTTCTTCCCAAACTCCAACAGATACAGTCCCAGCTGTTCCAGGTACTGCGGAATACAATTATCAAGGAGATGATGATGAGATGGGCAATGGTTATACAAGATTTCATGAAGAAACGGCACCAAAGCCCACATATGAATACACTTCTGAAATACCTGCTGTTTTCACAGACCCTTCTATTATGGAACAGTACTATTTGACCTTAGATAATAGTAACTCATCATCAAATAGTTGGCTGACTCCACCTCAATTACCACCTCATTTGGAAAGTGTTATATTAAATAATTATAATACTGATAAGAATGCTAATAACGTCAGTGGTGCTTTACCAATTCCCAATCATGTTGTGTTGAATCATTTAGCAACAACTAGTATTAAACATAATACTTTAGCTGTTGCCAGTATATTACGATATTCGAGGAAATATGTTACTCAGATTTTATATGCTCCTTTACAGTAAAAACCATATTTATAATTAGCTATAGTTTCTTTTTGTACCCTCTCTTTATAAAACAGATAAAAGAAACTATTATAGAAATAATACAAGTTAAGAATTGAAACTACATAATGAAATGTATTGGAAATATAAACTAGCAAATCAATATTCTTCAACTTATAACAATTATATAGTCCTTTTTATCCTCCCATCACCCTCTCTTTTTAAGCTTCTAATGAAATCATGTTTGCTTGCATTCACTTGGCTCTTGCTTCTTTCCATCAGCTGCTCCTTCCTCTTCATCTTCCTCATCATCATCGTCGTCGTCGTCATCGTCATCTTCGTCTTCATCTTCTTCACTTCCGTCCTCGTAAAGCTCATCAAAGTCATCGTATTCCAGAGCGGATCCTGTAAACCAGTCAATTGCCCTTGGGATCAGTTTATCTTTGATCTCTTCACCTAATTGATAATCCAATTCTAATCTTTCTTCTAAGTCGTCTTCTTCTTCATTTTCTTCCTCCTCTTCATCTTGCTCAGGCGATGGTGGCGTTGGTGGGCTGAAGAAGTTAAAGAAAGATTCAATAGGTGTGATCTTTTCGACGACTCTGGTTTGCTTAGTATGCTTATTTCTCTGTTTCCTCTTCTCCACTGTGATTGTTAAATTCTTTTCGGATGATTTCCAATTAATCTTATCACCAGTAGCGTGATCATAAACAAACTCTCCCGTGTATCCGAGCTCTTCCTGATAATAATAACTTTTTGTAAGAACTTCATTTGAGAAATATGGATTTGATTTGAAATGGAAATTAAGAGAAAAACCTGGTGTATCAAGATATTTCAACTGTATATCAGAGAGATATACCAAAGCTTCAGTATCACGTTCTGAAATGATATCAGATAGTGGGCGTAGGTTTTCCATTGTTGTGAGCCAAAAGTTTGCAATGCCTTTGATATCAACATCCTCCTTATCTTCAGAAGTCTCTTCTTCTTTGGTTGAATCTTCTTCTGTGTCTTCCTTTTCTTCATCTTCACCTTCTTCAGCTTCTTCAATGTGGAGCGCTTTACCCTTTTCAATTTCTTCTTCTGTAGGTTCTACATCACCATTAACAATATCTCTTCTCCTGTTATATAATGGCTCATATTTTTTAAAGTATTTCTTTTCTAGTTCTAATAATTCTTTCTGGAATTCTTCCTCTAACTTTAAATGATCCTTTTGAATTGCTTCAAGAGCAGCCACCCTGTTCTTAACAGATTTGGGTAAAGAATCAATATAACCTGAATCTTTTCCAACCAAAGTTCCTAATTTTCCCTGGATCAATGAGAGTAATTGCGAAGAAGGTTCTTCAGCAATTGTAGGTTGTGTTTGTGGATGTTGCTTTAAGTAAGATCCTGTAATAGAAGCAGGTGTGTTTTGAGGTGTAGGAGCCTGTGCAATCTCACCTAATTTCTTGCGAATATCACTCATAGTTCTCTGTATAAATCTATATATTCGCCGCCAAAAGTAGATATTATGTGCCTTAAGATTAGAAAAAAAAACTTCCTTTTTTTCTTCTTCTGACTAATTCGGGAATGACTTGAAAGAAACAGGAAAGGAGGAGTGAGAAATTTTTGTAATCATGTGACGACCGGGTAAGTTCCCCCAAATATAGGTATCGATGCTTATTAACCAACACCATAAATAATAAGTAATATATTAGTTGATATTCTTGTTTTATAATTAATTTGCTATCGAAATATTCGATTTGCGACCCGTTGTACCGATTGCCGTATAATTATTTATATATCATTTAAATTAACCCCTTTTTTTATAAAAAATCGGAATTGCAAGTATGGATATCGTTATTTTGGGTGGAGGTGTAATCGGATGCACCATTGCAAGAACATTTTTACAATTGGGCTATAAAGTAACCATTATAGCTAAACATTTACCTGGAGATGAAGACATTTGGTATGCTTCAAACTGGGCCGGTGCTATGTTCCACGGATCGGGTGAAAACGAAAGAGAAAGATACATGCAGACAGTTTCTTATCGAAGGTTCATGGATGATGCTTTGAAGAATCCAAAATCTGGTGTATGCATCGTGACAATGAGAGAACATTTTGAAAAAGATCCAAATAAAGGAGATAATAATACTATGTGGTTTTCAAATCTTGTTGGTAAATTTAAAAGTTTAAAAAAAGGAAATTTTAATACAGATTCTAATGATTTTGAATATACCTGTGAATATGAAAACTTGGTTATTGATCCTACTATTTATTTGCCGTTCATTAAAAAAGAAATTGATAAATTAGGTGGTAAGTTTATCAGGAAAGAAATCACCTCTGTTGAAGGTTTATTTTCCAATTTTCCGACTTGTGAAATATTTATCAATGCTACGGGACTAGGATCCATGTTTATCGAAGGTATAATGGATGATAAATGTTATCCAGATAGAGGACAAACAGTGAAAGTTAGAACTAAAACGGATACTATATTTTATAGAAATGGAAAAGAGTATACCTACCTCATACCAAGACCATTGCAAGGCATACTTATATGTGGCGGGGTTAATCAACCAGGTAATACTTCTCCAGAGCCTGATATGGAAATAGTTAAAGATGAATTGAAGAGAGCTCATAAACTCGCTCCTCATGTTATATCTGACAATCCCGATATTGCCGGATATGTTGTGGGAATTCGACCCGGCCGAAAAGATGGATTCCGATTGGAGAGAGAAAACTTTGGTGACAAAAAGATGATTCATGCTTATGGATTTGGGGGAGAAGGTTATATTTATTCATGGGGTGCTTCTTACGAAGTTTTAAAGATTGTAGAGAAAATAGAAAAAGAAAAGGTTCTCAAGTTTGCAACCAAATCTAAGTTTTAAAATGACATCGACTAAAACTTAAAGTGACTAAGTTATGCTCATATAAATAATATTGTCTCATGTTGAAGCATTAAGAAGCAAGGCAGGAGGCGATATTCTCCAATATTTGCTTTTAGTCCATTCCATATCCATATTTAAATTCCAGAAGACTGAATATTAATTCTTCATATATCATATTTTATGTAGTTGTTGTTGAAATGTCGCTTTAAGTTGTAGAAACCTGCAGGATCCTTTATCTCTGGGATTATGAGCAAACTTGCAATTCAATTGCCCATATGTTGGAATTGACATAACCATAGCTGTCTCCAATTGGTCGCCTCTATAAGATTGTCAATTTACTGTAGATCACCAAAGCTTGTTATGTTGTATTCTTAATATGTTTGTCAATTACGATATTTCCTTACCCGGTCACATTATCTTGGGCATATTATCTAAGTTTAAATTTTATGTCTATAAACTTTCTCCTCCTAATCTAATCGCTCATCGACTGAAAATGAAATTGTTATTTCTACTGACAGTGTTGGTGACTATAGTTTATGCCTCACCAGTCCATATAAATAAAGACGATGACAACAACAATTCGGCTACTTATGCTCCCAAGGAATCTTTTGTCTTAAATTTGATTTTGTCTTGTTGTTTGGTATTGCTGGGTGGGCTATTCGCTGGTCTAACTCTAGGGCTTATGGGGCAAGATGAGGTTTACCTAAAAGTACTATCCCAGTCTGGAACGCCTGAAGAACGAAAATCTTCCTCTAAGGTCTTAGGTCTGCTGTCAAAGGGAAAACATTGGGTTCTAGTTACTTTGCTATTGGGGAATGTGATAACCAACGAAACTTTACCTATCGTGCTTGATGGATGTCTTGGCGGAGGAATAGTGGCTATTATAACCTCGACCGTCTTGATTGTGATATTTGGTGAGATTATTCCCCAGAGTGTTTGCGTCCGATACGGTCTGAAAATTGGAGCCATCCTTGCTCCTTTTGTAACGGTTGTGATGTACCTAATGTATCCTGTTGCATATCCAACGGCCTTGTTCTTAGATTGGGCGTTAGGCGAACAACATGGAACCATGTACAAAAAAGCAGGTTTGAAAACTTTAGTCACTTTACATCAGTCAAATCAACTAAACGCGTGTGAACGATTAAATAACGATGAAGTTACTATCATTTCAGCTGTTCTAGATTTGAAGGAAAAAAAAGTTAGGGAAGTAATGACTCCAGTGGATGATGTTTTTACAATGTCAAGTGATGAAATTTTAGATGAAAAAACAGTTGATGAAATATTTAATGCTGGTTTTAGTAGAATCCCAATCCATTTACCAGATGAACCAACAAATTTTGTTGGTATGCTACTCGTTAGAGTACTAATTAGATATGATCCTGATGATTGTTTGCCTGTTTCATCATTTCCTTTAGCCACTTTACCGGAAACGAACCCCGAAACTTCTTGTTTAAATATTCTAAATTATTTCCAGGAAGGTAAATCTCATATGGTAGTGGTTTCAAGTACCCCTGGTGAACCAGTAGGGGCGTTGGGTGTCCTAACATTAGAAGACGTTATTGAAGAATTAATCGGTGAAGAAATTATTGATGAAAGTGATGTTTATATTGATGTTCATAAAGCTATTAAAAGAAAAATCCCCGGACCATTATCAGTTAAAAAACATATAAATCAATATTTACATGCTGTTGGTGAAAGTCCAAGACATTCGACTGCTGTTGATAGACATATGGATGATTTTTCTGTTACTGGTAACGTTATTCCTTCTAATTTGGCATCTAATCCAATTCAAACAAATAACTCATTTGTTAAGATTAAAAAAAGTCCTCATATAGCGTTGAACTCATCTCCACGACTTTCTGTACAAAATAGAAATCTAAAAAATGATGACTCTGTTCCTGATAATTATGATGATGTTCCTTTGCTACGGGATTTTGAAAATGAACAAAAAAATACTTCTATTAATGCAGAGAACCCTGCTTTAGATTCTAATAATATTTTAAAGGAAAGCCCTTCATTAGAACACCCTGCTACGATTACACCACAAAATGAAATTTATGAGGAAAATTCAAACTATCATACGATACCAAATATAACGAGACTTATAACAGAGCTATCATCAACACAAATGATATATAACGATATAAATAATGATGATAATGATGATAACGATTATGATCAAAGTATTGGTAAAACTCTTGTTACTACAAATTCCAGATCTAACAGCATGTCCCGTTCTGAATCAAGAAGAAATTCTCGTTCTTATTCTCGTTATAATAACAAAAATGTTGAAAACGAAGTTTCAGAAGAATCCGGTGACGATGAAAATGGTGATGATGATTCAAATTACGTATCATCGGGCGGGATTATTGAATCGGTTGTAAATGTTAAAGGATATAATAAAATCATTATTGAAAATGCTATATCAGATACATCATCAGTATCTTCATATGATTCTAGTGAAGCAGATGATTATACAAGCTCAATTACAAATAACTCGGAGGATGAGAGAGAGAATGATGGAGAAGCGAAATTTATTTTTCCTTTGAAACCAAAAATTCGGAAAGGAAGTCGTGATCATGGGCATCGAAGAAGAAAGCATGGATTAAGAAGTTCATTCAAAACATCCACATCTCATGTGGCCTCACGTTCTAATTCATATGACAGTAGAAGAGGATCCGGGACAATTTTAAATGGTGTTAGAAATTTTTTAAGAGGGAATAAAGAGGACAATGAAGAGATTGAGTTTACTAGACTAGCATAATATTCATTGCCATCAATTAATGAAAACTTTGTTCATGAAGTTTTGTATAAGGCTACGTTTTATATCATTTTATGTTAAATAAGTGTATATTACTGATTTTCCTTTTTCGTTTATATTTTATGCTCTGAAGCTTGCAGCACAAGTGAGAGATTGAAATTGGAGGCTTGAGTTAATAGTGTAATAATAAATTAACTTAATAAAAATATTTTCTGTTAATAAATATTGATTGTGCGAGAAACTCATATGCGAAAACCTAAGGGGGAAATTACATCTAAATCCTAACCTTGATGCACTTTCTTTTAAATTTTTACAAACTTTTATGCAATGAATAAATACAAATAGATATATTTGCATTTGAAATTGTTGGAGATCATAATTAAGAAGAAAGAAAGAAAGAAAGAGAATCTTGGACAACAAAAACAAACTATCTGCAGCTGGTGCTATAGGGTAAGCCTCGTAAGAAGGATCGGTGACACACCATCGGTTAGCACGCTAGTTATATAATGAAAAATATCCTATACAAACAAAAATTAAGAATATAACGTTAGTGAAAATAAAACACATTTTCACATAGTTAAGAAGTCAAAAACTGAAACTTTGATTGGACTGTCTAGTTACCCAATGAAGTATTTATGCACTGATGCGTGAATAATTACCCCATATTATGATGAAGGAAAAGGTCCATATTTAAGCAGCCATCCTAGCTTCAACACAAACCAATAAAAATAAAATAAAAATGACATAAATTTTACTTTTAATTTATCTATCAACTTTGGTCATTAGCAAGTCATTTGATCTCATTGGTGAAAAATTCCAAGGATTTCAAAAGAGTCTGTGGGAGAGTACTCATATGCATACAAGAATAATCTCGCATATGCATAAAAGCCAACCTAAACAAGAATTAATAGTAAAGTTGATGATTTTAATTAATAACTAGCTATTACTATAGCTATAGAGTATAACGGAAATATCCCATGTACACCAAATAAAAAGATAAGTATACCAGCAGTATATTAAATTAAGTTTAAAATGACTAACCAATGTCAAGCTACTATCATACTAACTAGTTATGGTATACATGCATGCCAGAAATTTATATAAAGAAACGAGAAATTTGAAGGAATCTTGATTTAGAAGAAAATAAAGAAATTATAATGTTGCATCTAAATATGTATGTATATGAGAGAACTTATATAATTGGGTATAAACAATTATTCAAGAAATGATTGATGCAATTATAAAAAAAGAAAGTTAAATATAAATTCACAAAAAGCAAAGGAGAAGAGCCATGACCCCAGTAATAGGTACTACCATTTTCCCTGCACTTCCGGAAGATGAAGTGTGAGTAACAGTTGTTTTGGAAGATTTTGTAGAAGTAACCGCTCTTCTCTTGATAACAGGAGAAGTATGTTCACTAGTAAAATAAGTTCCATTGCTATAACTAGAATGAAAGTAGCTACTGCTTGATGCTCCAGTAGAGAAAGAACCTGAAGATATATAAGTATAAGTGTATGTATGTTTGCTTGTCCAAGTAGAGATTGCCCCAATAGAACATGGACAATCAGTAACAGTGATAGTGCCTGGCTTAGTTACAATAATGGTCTTTGTACCTTGGGTTATTGTGGTAGGTTCAGGACAATAAGTTGTATATTCAGATACCTCAGTTGTATAAGTAGTGTAATAAGTCTCGGGTACAGTAACTGTGTAGTATGGGATGGTGTTATTCGCAGTAACGGTCACATAATAAGTAGATGTATGATAAACAGAAGTCTCAATTGTGCACCGCTCCTCTGGACATTCAGTTACAGTTACGGTTCCGGGCCTAGTTACAATGATTGTTTTAGTACCATGAGTGATAGTTGTTGGTGCTGGACAATAGGTTGTATATGCTGGAACAACTGTAGTATAAGTAGTATAGTACGTTCCTGGAACAGTGATTGTATGATATGGGGCCGTAACATGAGCTGTAGTAGTAGTAGAAACACCAACAGTAGTATAATAAGTGGAGACATAATAAGACGAAGTCTCGATTGTACATTCATGCCCAGGACATTCAGTTATTGTGACAGTACCAGGTGCAGTTACAGTGATAGTTTTAGTCCCATGTGCAATAGTCGTAGGTGATGGACAGTAAGTTGTGTATGATTTAACGACTGTAGTGTAAGAAGTATAGTAAGTGCTTGGAACAGTTAGAGTGATTGGCTTTGTATAAGTAGTAGTAGTAGTAGGCTTAACTGTAGAATAATAAGTAGTCGTGTAATAGGAAGAAGTCTCAATTGTGCATTGTTCTTCTGGGCATTCAGTAACGGTCACAGTTCCAGGCTTGGTTACGATAATTGTTTTGGTACCATGGGAAATCGTTGTTGGTACCGGACAATAAGTTGTGTAAACTGGAACCACTGTAGTGTAGGTAGTATAGTAAGTACTTGGAACAGTTAGAGTGGTTGGCTTTGTATAAGTAGTAGTGATAGTAGGCTTAACAGTAGTATAATAAGTGGATACATCGTATGAAGAAGTCTCAACTGTACATTCATGCCCAGGACATTCAGTTATTGTGACAGTACCAGGTGCAGTTACAGTAATTGTTTTAGTATAATGTTGGAAAGTTGTTGGCTTAGGACAATATGTAGTGTAAGTTGCTGGAATAACCGTAGTATAAGTAACAGGAAAGGTGCTATAATAAGTGTAAGTTTTAGTTGCAGTAGACGTTACTGTCTTATCAGTTGTAAATACTTTTGTTGTCTCAATAGTACATGGGCAATCTGTGATAGTAACCGTTCCTGGCTCAGTTATGGTATATGTTTTCGTACCTTGAGTAATCTCAGTTGGCTTGGGACAGTATGTAGTATATTCAGTTACTGTAGTCTCAAAAGTCGATGTATAAGTATAAGTAGATCCAGAACTAGAAGTGTTATAATATTTTGCAAATGCAGACCCTGTAAGAAGAGCGAGAGAGAGTAGAAACTTCATCGTATATATATATTCTGAAGTTATCTAGCTTTAAATTTGCTTAGAAGGGATAGTAGGATTAATTGAGCGGACATTCACTTCTTATATAGATTTGTTAAAACATTATTATTCAATTAATTTATAATATCAATTATAACTATAATTCAACATTTTATCAATTATAATTACTTTTACTTTAATCATTATGACTAGGAAAAATTGATTAATTACAATTAATTCTAAAAATGGAACAGAATGGACTGAGCAGTGAGCACTGAGTACTGATCAGTAGTTCTTAGTAATCGAGGCTGTCCAACCTTCTAAAGGCTCGAGCTTAACTTCAGCATGATTATGGATCATAATTATCAATTAAACGCAAAAGGTTATGTTAACGACAAAACTTATACAATAGACATAGCATATAAGTTATAGCCCTTTTAATCAGGCCGTTGTTAAAGCTTTACATACACTCAATATTAATAATCTAATTTTCCCTCGAAACGTACTGAAATAAGGAAATATTAAAGCTTCAGTAATTAAATACAATCTCTGGAAGATCTCAAAATAACAGAAAGTAATAATAGATAAAGGGATTCTCGGATAGACTGTTGTAATGAACTCACAAAACCTTGTGATCTATAGTATATAATACTATATAAGCATATAAAGATCTTATAATATATGATTATATATTGTATTTAAATTGTTCTGGGTGAGTCTAAACTTTAAACTATCAATAGATATAAATTGACCCAATGATAGGCAATGTCAATTCCAAGATCAACTTAATTGATTAATATTATAACAACAATATTAATTATAAATCTATGAATCATGTTAAAATATAGTTATGCAATGTCCATAGGTAATAGGTATACGCATACGATGTGCACAGCCGGTGAAGAGTAAATTTACGCTTTTCTTTTTCGGGTCACCACTTTAATCAACAATGGAATATTATTGCCAGCGGGTGCTCTATAATGCCTTACACTGTTCTTAAAATAGTGCATAATGTTCCGTATATTCCAGAATATAAAATGACTTCTTAAGTTTAGTATTTAGTGTTAGCGCTCTTTACATCATACGGCCACAACTCTACGATGCATGGAGTACTAGGATCCCCAACCACTCTAGCTATACCGAAGATCTCCTTTCCTAAGTTCTGCTTATACAACAAGACTCGCAAACCCAGATTTCCTTATATTATAAATATTTTGAGGTTCAAAGGCCCGACTGTCGCCAAGCATATACTTCTCGGGATTTGGAATTTGTACGTCGACCGAACACTCGTCATTGAATGCAACACCATCCCAAACGTATTGATACCACTCCAATCTATCTTTAGACCATATAGTTCTATTTCTTTGGTTCTTCTCATCCAGAAAAGGCCTTTTACATCTGAAAATGTTCTATATCCATATTTTTTAGAAAGGTTCTCATGATGGTCTTTGTGGTGGTGCCCGAAAAAAACCGAAAGTTTGATCTTGATCTAGTGTAACTTACGATGATCTTAACAATTGTAACTAATAATAATTGACAAATCATACCAGAGTTTTTTAGTAATCTCCAAGGATGTAGTGGACAGAAAGATTCTATGGGTTAGTATGGGCTATTGTACCGCTGACGTGTAAAATCCGTTCTTAATCTATAGTTAATTATTTCATGATCAATCAAAACTAGTACTAGCTGTATATTATAAACCTTTAATTAATTGATGCTTAAATAATTTGTAAACGGCTTTAACTAATATTTAATAAGTTGAATGTTGGTGTATTGGGGAGAATATATTTACTCATTTTTAAATATTTGTTAACAATACCGTGAAATTGCCAGAATGAAAATTCCAGCAGAGCAGATTTTGATAGTTCACTATTATACCGGGTATCCTTATTTGCACTTCACGCCTAATATACTACCTAGTTACCGTTAATCAATAAATAGACCCCGTTTAAATAGTACGGGTATCAGCTTGGTTTTCCTTTTTTCATTTTGACAGTTATCATTTTGGCAACTTCACGGAGATACGTTTTTAAATTTAGTATCACCACCTCAACCCATAAGTAAGGTAATGAGTGTAAACGAGACTACTATTTATTACGTAGACTAAATTAAGTTGAGCGAGATAGGAGATAGATTTTCCTCTAGTTAGATCATATTAATATTTTCATTTTCATTGAAATTTATAATAATAATTGTATGGCCACATGGTCTAGTTTTATATAATAAAATTGATCAACAAATTAATTCAAACATTAATATTTTAAAATTGCTGATAAGTAATTTCTACTCGACGCGTAGCGCTAATAGCGCTAGCTACAATCTATCAATTATAATTGATTCAATTGAGTAAGAAGATTAATAGAGAATTGGTAGCATATATTATTCCAATTAATATCAATGGATTTACAATTTAATACATTTAAGCTTGCTTTTTGTGGAAACTACCAATTGCACTAAATTTGTGGGTTTAAGTTGCATATCCGTTACGATATTGCATGCTAACTTAGTATACGTAGATTAAGAATTTACAGGATAAGATGAAGATTTATGTCAAATACTTAACTCATTGTTACATATATTATAATTACTGTAAAATGGATCAAATGCTACCCGGCCATTGGGGCTACAATACATAAATTTGAATTCACAACAAATACAAGCTTGATTATAAAATGGTGCTTCACAATAACAAATGGGATCGAAAAGCTACAAGAAACTATCGCCAAAAGCATGGGATAGCCAATCCCCATAGGGAAGTCGCAGATACACCAATAGAGGTGCCTGATCAAGTAACAGTAGAAGACTTAGGGTTAGATAACGGATCAGTACCTGTGGAGCTGGACGAGGATGATCATGATGGGGTTGATCTGGCCAAGTTGAGTTTAAACGCCAAAGGTATAAAAGAGGAGGAGTTTCGAGGCAAGATAGCCGGTGGTAAACTGGCACGGAAGAAGGAGAGAGAACAGAAACAACAGGAACGATTAGACAACCTGGTGGTGGAGGAAGAGTCCGGTGGTGGGAAGGAAAACGAGGATCACGTGACCCCGGTGTACAAAGTTCCAAGAGATGCGGAAAAAGAACAGGCGCGGGTGCGGACCCGGCAGCAGCTGGCGAAATACGGCACGCGTGCGGGTGGCGATGTGGGGCGGGGGCCGGAGGACATTGACTCGTTTCTGGCATCGGTGGACTTGGGTGGTGCACGTGCAGCCCCCAAACGCGAACGCAGACACAGGCAGGCTGGGCAGGCTGGGCGTCCTCAAAATGCTGTTTCGGGACAAAAGTGGCTGGATGAACTGTTGCAGTAGCAACTCATCCGGGTAACAGCACCTGCACATATGAAAAATGTATAATAACATCTTGAATTTAAAACAATACCATCCAGTAGTTATGAAGTGGCTCAATCGCGGTCGCCCAGATTCGGCCTCCATTGGCTTTTCGCCTACCACCACAGAAGACATGCTGGCCACCTTCGACCCCTCCAAGATCCCGGTATCCCCGAAAAAGTCTGCAGCCCCGTGTGCGAGACTCGACAGGAACAGCTCCCCAGTCAGGATGTCAGAAATCTTGGGAAGAAGGAGAAGAGAGTCCATGCCCGATCCAGACGGACTCCCGCCCAATACTCCCACTAGTGTTCATGCCAGAAACACGTCCCCTTTAAGGAACGAGGTCGCTGCAGATTCAGATGAACGCGGTAGAGGAAGACCATCCATGGCCTCAAATAGTACTGCTGCTTCCAGGTACTCATACGTTCCTGTGACTTACAATAGGGATGGTTCTCCTCAAAGAGCTGATCTACCTCCAAATTCTGTATATTATCCGGCTCCTATTCCAACAAAATTAAAACTTCCCCCAAGGCTTAGCTCTCCAGAGAGGAAAAAGGCTAATTATGATAATCATTTTCATATAAGTGCAGACGAGTTAAATCAAAAGAGGCCCCCTAGAAGAGCCCATGGTAAGGATTTTAGAATGGTTCCAAACGATCATGTACAACAGTCATCATCACGCTCCCCACAAAGATCACCTCAACGGTCAC
Organism: Alloascoidea hylecoeti; assembly: GCA_001600815.1. Lineage (NCBI taxonomy): Eukaryota > Fungi > Ascomycota > Alloascoideomycetes > Alloascoideales > Alloascoideaceae > Alloascoidea > Alloascoidea hylecoeti. Next base: position 430,063 of record BCKZ01000006.1, read on the forward strand.
CACAAAGAACAAGTTCACCTCAAAGGATACGGTTACCAGAGAAAATGGGATCACCAGAAAGGATAGGCTCTCCTCAAAGACTAAACTCACCTATCAAAGAGATCAATAACACCATTATGGCTGGCCACACCTCTCCAAGGTCTGAACAAACGCAATCACAATCTTCATCCAGTACAGAAACTACTTCATCCTCAGTTAGCTATAATAATCAACTACCACAATCTTCCTTCACAACACCTGCAGGTTCGCCTGATCGAAATCGTATAATGAAACAGAACGATTATAATCAAAAACAGGATTTATCATCGCAACAAATATCAGATGAATATAGATTATCACCATCAAAACATATAAATTCCATAATATCAATAAATTCTAGTAATGGGAGCGAAACAAATTATGATGTTATATTACCTATTATTAGTGATTCTAGGTCTGATCGATTTTCTACATCCCCTAAACGATCTATCCCAAATTCATTTAATAATGGGAATGAACGTGAGAATTTAGGGACATCTATTGAACCAATTTCAATATCTGACTCTGAATCTGATGCTTCATCTTATTCTTTTGAAACTATCGCTTCAGAAATTCAAATAAATCGAGGTGTTAGACGGGTATCTACTGCAATACGAAGAGGAATTGATGACGATGAGACTAGTTGGGTTACTGAATCTGATTCAGATGAATATTTATCCAGTGAAGAAAATGATAATAACAAAATTACAAAGATTGTATCAATCAGCACAGATAATGATAACGATGAAGAAGATTCAAGATATATTCGATACGAAACAGTAACACCCACTGCTTCCGGTTATAATTCACCAGAACACACTATATCACCAACAAAACATATTCATTTAGGAAATGATGAAAGAACAAATGTACAACATAATCATTCTACGGATATAACCGTCGGAGCACGAAATGTCAGTCCTAGTGTTGTCAATATTAATGAGTTACATTATGGCTTAGCAAAATTAAGATTACAGGAACAACATACAAAAGCTGATTCAAACCTAAATTCCCAATCAAATACTCCTCAGCCTTCATCGATAAGTCCACAATTGAATGGTAAAAATAATAATAAAAGTAATTCATCACCATTACGATCAGGGATTGTTACAAATGATGATAATGATTCTCAAGATAAATTAAAATATTTTAAACCTGAATCTTTTACAAGAAATCCAATGACAAATAAACCAATTTTACCGAATAATTTTAAATCCAGACCATTACCTAATCCTAGGCCTACTTCTTCTTATACACCCTCTGCACCAAATTATAGTAATGCCAAAGGTCATACTCATACGCGATCAGAAGTGGTTTCATCAAAACAACAACATCATCATGATTATATGGATGATATTTGTACAAATAAGGTAACACCATTATTAGAAAAATTAAACCAAAGAGAAAATGATCATAAAACAGAAATGCAAAAATTAAAAGAACGATATTCTAGCGTAATTCAAAATAAAACAACTGCTGAAGTACAAAGAGAAAAAAATAGTGGTAATGCAAAAGATTTAAAAGAATTAGCTAAACAACGAGAAAGGGAAAGAACTATACAAATAGCAAAAGAATTTGAAAAACAAAAGAAAAGACAACAAGAAATGAGAATCGATAAAACTAAGATGGAAGAAGCAAGAAAGGCTTATATTAGACGGCCGCCACCAGCTGATGATTATTATGATCAATTTAATAAACAGGAAAGAGTTAGCATTAGGGATAGATCACAATCACGATCAAGGTCAAACTCAGGATATAGAACCAGCATTAAAGATGATAGATCTAGATCACGGTCAACAGGGGCCGGTGTTAACGATAGATCACAATCTAGAGCGAGACCTACAACACCTAAGCAGACCAACATTTCATCATCTAGGCGATCAAAGACACCAACTAGTTCAAATAGACTTCCTAATCCCGAAGATGCTAGAGGTCCGGTACATAGTGGTGGTTATAAACCTCCCAAGAATTTTAGTCCTAATACTTTGGTTGGTATGATTGATAAACAAAAAAACTTTCAACCAGATGTTGATACAGGGAAGAAGTATTTACCCACCTCAAAGACTTATTCTTCACCTGAGAGTGAAAATATTGTCAATAGAGTAAAATCACCAGCAAGTAGAAGGTATAATAATAATTCACCCAAATCTTCAGTTTCACCTCCTAGAAGTCGATATCGTGGATCAGATAATCAAAGTATTTTCTCCTCATCTACAACTACCTCTGGAAATTCTTTCCATCCTAGCTTAGGAGTACCGATGCAATATAGTAATACTTCTGGATATGTTGTGCCGCAACCTTATTATTCTGGTTATACTTATAATAATGTTGTACAACAGCAACAACAACAGCAACAACAGCAGCAACAACAACAGTATAATGCTCAATATCAGGCCCAATTACAACACGCACAACAAGCTCAACAAGCATATTACAACTATTATTATGGGAATAACAATTGACAATAGCGGTAACTAACTACAATTATTAATGTGTTTTAAGCTAAGTTTTTGTAATGTTTTAGAACTGGTCATTTATATGCTTTATTATATTTTATGTATATCATTCACATTATCACTATTATTTTAAGTTTTCTTCAATTTTTTCTTTTCATATTTTCATTGGGTTTAGCACAGTGATAACTAATATACTTTTTTTTTTTTTTTTTTTTTTAAACTTTGATTTTGTTTGTTTGTTTGTTTGTTTGTTCTAGGACTCTCCTTTATTATAATTTTAAATAATTAAATCATGTATTTATTATGTTCCCTTTGTTTCTTTATTATTCTTTGCTTAGAAAAAATCAATGCTTATATTTGGGTTTACAATGTTTTTGTATGAAATTTAAAAGATTAACATAAACAACACAGCCGTACGGTGTAATTAAGCCTCATGATAAATCTGTAATGATAATGTGTTCAAAATAGAAAAAATTATAAAGATATAAATAGAAATTTTAAATGCATATCATGGGATGTGTCTTTTCTCGGAGAAATGTTGTTGAGCATGATCGCTTTTCTGCAATTTAATGTATTGAAAGAGCAATATTGTTAACGTTGATGAATCTAATTGTGGTCCCTTTTGTTTCTCCGATGAACTTAATAGTTAAATATAGGATACATATTCGTAATCCCTACGAAACTTTTAAATTTTGTTTTATTTTCATTTTTTTTTTCAGTTGTATATATCGTACGCGTAACATAAAACTAGGCCACGATTAAATATGGTGTTTAGAATACTTTTAAATATCCATCAAAAAATTCTAAGAAATAGCCTCGCAAAAAGTCCTGAAAAAGGGCATAAAAAATCTTAAGATTTTATATGTCTTAAGATCCCAATTATAGAAATTTCTTCATGAAAAGACATAAATAAAACATATTTTTGATCCTGGCTGAAATCTGCATCTCCTATTACTTCCCACGTTTATTGAAGTTATAATTACTTTTCTTCTTAAGGAACACTTTTGCACCCTTGCGACCTCTTTCTTCTCTTCATGCGATCTTTCATAAAGACACACCGCCATTCCTCATCTTCATCTTCCCTGAGTGCACAGGGTGGACAGCCAAATGAGAATGGTCAGCAATTACTGCTGCCTAAGTCTCCCAAATTTAGTACAAGCCCACGCTCACCAGGCCATAAAAGTATCATCACATCAAAATCGAAGGAACAAGATGAACCACTTTTATCTCCTGCTTCTGCATCCTTAACATTCAACCCTGGAACTGGTCTGAAAAAGCTGGTCCCCAAAAATATATTTAAAAGGAATCATTTCAATCATAAGTCCTTGACTCCACCTTTGAAACAGACTGCTAGGTTTCTTTTGGGATCAGATATGGGGAGTCCTCCAATGAACACGACTGGCTTTGACCAGGATCTAGGACGAACTGCTGGAGTCATTTACGGAAACAGAACACATGAATGGGGAACAGGGACTGAAAGTGGTAGACGATCAAGTTTGGGAGTTCAACCACGAATGGCCTCAGAAGCCAATATTGGTCACCATGATCATGATCACGATCATTCATCATTTATTTCAACAAATCACTTACAACCTCCAATTTCATCAAATTCTAACCCTATATACGGATTTTCGTCTGTTCCTGATCTAAGAGATTTGAACACCGAGTTTTATAGAAGTTATACCAATGATGATAATACGAAATCACAGATATCAAGCCTCAGTAGCTATAATACATGTTCACCTCCTCAACCATCGAGATTATCACAGGAAATTAGTGTGAATTTAACGAAAGTCGACGAAGAAGATACGGATGAAATTTCCATTTCTAATAAAGTGTCTATTGCTGGTGGTATTCTTACGGAGTCAAAGACAGTAGAAAGTGTTATTTCGAATAATCAACCCGAAGTTAGTACTCAATTGAACATAAGCACTTCTGGAACAGGAGCTAGTTCTATGTCCTTTGAATATTCATCCTCTGATGAGAGTGAAGATGCTAAAAGTAATAGCAGTGTCTTTTCTTTTGAACAAGACCAAAAAGCTGGTAGGAATTCATCAATCCGATACTACAAAAATCAAAATGAAATGAGTCAATCTAAGTCACGACAGTCAACACAGGTTTCACCCAAGAATAAGCGAAATTATAGAGGTGGAGCACAAAAAGAATTACCACGCGGTTATATTGACCCTACAATGTTTCACGATGATGACTTTGATTCGGATGATTTAGAAGATATTATGGATATGTCAGGTGAGTCCTACGATGAAGATGACGGAGAAGTTGCGATGAACAGATTCATTGACGATGTTAAACCCCTTCCTTCTAGAGTTCAAGAACAAGTTTACAGTAATTGTGGTAACAGTTATGATTCTTTTGATCTTCACGATCCCCCTAATAGTGCTGCCATCAGAAACACCATCCCCTCCAGTGTTGAAGAATTATTTGAAGAAGATGAGTACATCCCATTGAACAAATATATTGAGATAGAAGAACAGAATATGAACTACAATACAAGTAATATCTCGTTTGGTGTTGTTCCTGTTGAAGAACAGAAAGTTGGAGATTCGAGTTTTAAAGAAGATTCAGAATCATTACGAACATCATCTACTGGATTGTCTGTAATCAATAATGAAAATCTACAGGAGGAAGAAGAGATATTGTCCCTTCTTTCATCTACTATTAGTCATGCGGATAATGATCATTATCATGAATCTTTTGAAAATGAGGTCGATTCTAATTTTTTATCACCAAAAATGCATAAGCCAACTTTACTGACTAAAAATATACACAAAAGAAATGTATCTCTTCCTCAACTTATTGTAGAATCACCTTCAGCTTCAACAGATGAAACAGTTTTGTCAAACTATACCAATTCTGAGACCAAAATATTAGATGCCTTATCCCCTTATAAGTCGGTCTCTCCTTTGAGGTTTGATAACAGAAGAAGTCTGCCAGTGGGTTTAGATGATTCAAAATTGATTAGAGATCTAGATTTTGAAAGGAATCAAATGCTGCCATTAACAATTGTAACAGACTCGAACAATATCAACATTCCGGCCCAGGATGCAAAAGCAACCAAAGTAGAAGTATCACAAACCAATTCCCTTTTGGACTCAACAAACAGTGATATTCATGCTGAAAATGTCCAATCACCAACATCCCTTATTACGCCAACCTCAACAGGACATTCATTGTTTCACGATCAGAGCCAACCCCAAATATCACCTCATCCTGTAAGCTCTGCATTTTACAGTGTACATGACAACGACATGCTTAATTTGGATTTTTCGAAGACGGACAGTTATTTAAGCACTGACTCAGGATCTGAAACATTCCAAAACGAAGGCATAAATACTATTCAATTAGAAGATACCACACTTTTTACACCACCACAAGCTCCCCAACCACCTTATATGCTGGGCATAGACGATAGTATTGGAAGTTTTGAAAGCTTACTAGATGAAGTAAACCAGGTATTATCTGATGATGATTATGATGAAGAAAATTTCTTTGCTAATTCTTTCTCTAATAAGGTACAAACAATGAAATCACAGGAACTTAATTACCCTCCCCAGTTAAAGACACAGGAAGAAATAGATGCATCTCCTACTACCGACTTGTTTTCGACCGTTGAAGCTATTCATAGAAGTAACAGTGCAAGAAAGAAGCCATCTGTGTCGAATCCCTATTCTAAAACATTAACGTTCTCATCATATAATCCCAATGTTATTCTTGGTGAGAATGGGAATAAAGTTACCACACTTTTCAATAGAGATCGGTCAAATAGTTTACCAAGGCGAGAGACTCCAACAGCTTCTCTCCCATTTAATCTAAAGAAAAGGTCGAAAACAATTTCAAACACAGAACGTCCAAAATTAAATTTGCCAAGCGATACCCCACTAGGTAAACCCCCCAAAACTGGAACTTTCAATTTCAGTGGGATTGGTCCAAGAGGGTTGATGAGACGGGCCAATACGGTATCACATACAGACTCACAAAGATATAATTTTGCGACCCCTAAGCATTTTCAGTTAACTAAAAATAGACAAATTGTTTCACACATGGAACAAGAACGACAAATTAGAATAGGTGTTGCAGTTCCACACCCAAACTCTCCAAACTCTCCAATAAAGTATCATTATGAGGGTTTAGGTAGTCCTAAAACTCCCCAAAGTTTATGTAAACGTCGCATATCTATGGGCCTTCCTCCAATAGATGGAACAACTGATATGTTATCGCCTCCAAGATCTTTAACAAAAATCCCAGAATCACCTCCCCGAAGGTGAGGTTACAATTGGGGGGGGGGGGGGGAATTTTCAAATATGTCACCTTATGGGAAAGGAGTTTCGTTTTCTTTGATTTATCTCTCTTTATGTCTTCTGAAATAACTTAAAGTCCTTCAATTTGGCTCATTCTTGTTATTCTTACTGTAAAATTGCTTATTGCTTCTGGTGATATAGATTTATATATATGTATATGGCGGCTTATTTTTTCAAAACATCACTATTGATATATATTGGTAAAGCTAGCATTCGTTTAACTTTGTATTCACATTTTTCTAATATTTTTGGTTACGTGATTGTTTTTATTGATGCATTTTCATATTTTGTTTTTCCTTTGTTTCAATATTCATATTCTTTGATTTAACTGCATATTTTAATTTTGTCCCATTAAGCTTGCTTACCTTCAAACTTACAATTGATAATATTTTTATTTCATAATAATTATAGGCATATATTTTGTAGCATTGTTCAGATATTTAAATTTAAATAGTGTTAGAAACCAGAAAACAATAAAAACGGTATACGTATAATTAGTGATTTGTAACTTATAGTTATTTTACTCAAATCTGCTTTAGTAGAATTATATATAATTGAACATAAAACTTTACAATATTGCAATTGATTAGTTATCTGCTATAACTATGTATAGGGGGGGTATTGAGTAATATATATATAAGTTGTGGCCGCTACATAAATTATAGTTAAATTAATATATGAAAAAAGATCAAATATTATAAAATAAAAAGAAAAAGCTTACTGATAAATTATGGTTATAGGTTTATACACTTTCAAAATTGGGGCCGAGTGTTTCAATAGCTAACACTTTCTAAAATCTTTTAATACAGCTGCTTAACACACGCGATCATGGACAATATGTAGATAATAATTCTCATCTAGCAGATTTGTTAAACTTATCTAACTTTGTTGTATTCTACCCTGCTGAATGACACCAATAAATTCAAAAGTGTGTTTTATACTATTCTCCATATAATGTGGTTGCTATTTATTCTATTTCACATTAAAAACCGATAAGATATAGGCCTACAGTTCTGATTAACTGTTAGAACTCAAGTCTTTCTAGCTGTTTGCTGATTAATGCTGATCCATTCGGCGTGTTACTTTCTGATCCGTATGCATTCCCGATATCTAAACGTGCCTTGCCAGCATTTAAACCATCGATTAAGATGCAAGCCTTACATATTGGGTTGATTGACAAATACCCACATCTTTGACATCGACCAGATCCATGGGTTGCATTATTGGAATTGAAATTACTAGTATACTTCTTTGATGATATATTTTCTGGTTGGTATTTAGCGACGTTTCCATTCGAGCCAACTTTTATTATATCATTAAAAGCATCTGGACCAGATTCATTTGCCATCTTTTTGGCTGCCTTTGCTTTGGCACCTTTGTTTTTATTTTTCTTTATGTTTTTGGCAAGCATAAAACTCTCCCCGGACCTTATTATGTCTATAATAGAGCTGGGTCGCACAGCTTCTAAGTTTTTAATCAAAGTCCTCGCTGTTCCTCTAAAAGCTTCTGTAGAATATGTGCATTCTGTTGAAAAATAGTCCAGCTTTTTGTAATGAGCATATAGTACGATTTCTTTTTCATACGTATACTTGAATGGTTTACTTCTTTTGATGGGTGATTCCGCAGATTGAGTAATAATTTCGGTACATCGATCCAGTCTAGCAACATCCCCTCTCAATAAATTCATCATTATAGTTTCTGCCAAATCATCTGCATTATGGCCAGTGACAATATGATTAATACCCAGCATGTCAGCTCCTCGATCAAGTGCCTGTCTTCTAAAAACACCACAGTATGTACAGTTATTTTTGTTTCCTATCTGTGAAACAATCTCATCCATACTCCATTCATATAACTCTTTATAGCTAATAATCTCTAAAGGCATGTCATACTGTATTTTATTTCTCTTCACTGTTTCTAAGGAATCATCTCTATAACCTTTGATTCCTTCATCAATACTTAATAAAACAAATTCAACTCCATAATCGTATCTTTCATTCAATGTCTTCATTACATGTGCTAATACAGTAGAATCTTTGCCACCAGAGGCACCAATGGCAACCTTTTCACCTCTATAAAAAAGATTATTTCTGATTATAGTATTGTGTATTTCTTCTTCAAAAACGTAGTAGAAACATGGCTTGCAAATTTTTTGCAATGTTTTTGGTCTCTTCATTACTGGCTTCCGGCAGTGACAAAGCTCGCAGAGCCGAGAAATTTGTAGGGCTTCTGGCATTTCTGTGAAATTTCGATATTCAAGTTTTTCAGGTTTTTCAAGTTAAAATCCTTATAATTTCGCAATTTTTACTAATGTCATGTGATACTGATTATATAACAAAACCATGACTGTATATTACAAACGTAGAGTAAATATGAGCATGTCACACACCTTTTTTTTTCTTCTGCAATTTTTTGGGATTACGTCCTCCAAGACATTTTTCATATAACCACCACGATGTCCCGTTTTTTCCAAGACAGCTTCTCCGACAGTGAGAGCGATTCATCTGAAGAAGACCTTCTCTCCTCTTCTGAGGAAGAAGATTTAAATCAGGGTTCATCATCTGAAGAAGAATTAGAAGATGATTCCGATTTTCTGGATGATTCAGACTCAGATTCAGACTCTGATTCAGACTCTGACGGTGATTATAAAAAACCCGGATATTTCTTAAAAAAGAAGCCAGCAAATGCCTTCCTAATTGGCCAGGACTCCGGTGAGAGTGATAGTGAAGATGAAGGGAAGCGTGTTGTGAAGAGTGCAAAAGATAAACTAGTGGACGAAATCAACAATAAAATCACAGCAATTGAAAATGCAAACAGAAATAATGACTGGGGTCTTATTTCTAAAGAGTTTGATAAATTAGGTAAACTTATTCAAAAAGCTCAGCAGCAGTATAAAGATACACCTCGTGTCTATATTAAATTGATTGGAAACCTTGAAGATTTTATTGAGGAGGCTTCTCAAGAGAAGAAAAAAATGAATGCTACTGCTTCAAGAGCTTTGAAAGTGATGAAGCAAAAGATCAAGAAACTTTCTCGTGAATACGAGACCCAGCTCAAAGCGTATCGTGCGGATCCTGAAAACTATGAAAAAGTGGTTGAAGAAGTAGCATCTGTTGTTGTTGCTGCTCCAGTTATAGCGACCGTCACTGATGACGACGGATTTCAAACTGTTGGTGCATCAGGTAAAGTGGAGCCAGTTGATATTTTCAAGACTTTACATACAATAGCAGAATCAAGAGGTAAAAAGAACACAGATAAACAGGAACAAATTAGCAACTTAGAGTCAATTATTAAAGTCGCTACCACTCCATATCAATTAATTAGAATATACTTGATGCTTATCCCAATTCGATTTGATGCTACTTCGAACTTGACGGTTGATTCTTGGAATGCAGCTAAGAAAGATATCCTCAGTCTGTTCAACATTCTTGAAAAGAATAACGATAAGTACAGAGTTGTCGAAACTAATGAGTCCACACTTGTCGATCTTGAAAAAGAGCCGGAACCAGCCAAAGACGGTGTACGTGAAATTAGCGGTAGTATTGTCTCTTTGGTTGAACGATTGGATGAAGAATGGACAAAGGCTTTACAAGTAATCGATCCCCATACCACGGAATATATAGACAGATTAAAGGATGAACCAGAATTGTACACACTAATTTTACGATCTCAAATATACACTGAAGTTAATCCAACACCCCCCGAAACATCTACGGTTGTTGGTGCAATTATCAACGATCCTTTAAGCAGATCACTCATTAGAAGAATTGATCACATCTATTTCAAGCCTAGCCAACTCATAATAGCTTCTGAAAAAGCTGCCTGGACCTCACTTTCATCTAAGAGCTCACAAATTACCCCTAAACCTAACTTTGAAAATCTTGGAGCGTCTTATCCGACCACTTTAATGAGTCAACTCTGCTCTTACATTTATAACCAATCAAATGCAATCTTCAGAAAAAAAGCTATTCTAAGTCATATTTATTTCTACGCTTTGAATAATGAGTATTATAAGGCTAGAGATATGTTCTTGATGTCTCACTTACAATCATCTATTCACAATTCTGAATCGGCTTTGTTGGTTCTTTTCAATAGAGCATTAGTTCAAGTTGGGCTTTGCGCCTTCCGATGTGGTCTTATTGCAGAGGCTCATCAAGCTTTACTGGAAATTTATTCTTCTTCTCGACAGAAAGAATTACTCGGTCAAGGTGTGATGAGATACAATCAGACAAATACCCCTGCTGATAAACAACGGCTTCTACCTTTCCACATGCATATCAATCTTGAGTTATTAGAATGCGTATATTTGACGAGTTCGCTTTTGACAGAAATTCCTCAGATGGCTGCCATTGGCTCATCTTTGGAATCAAAAAAGAAAACAAGTGCAAAATCTTTTAAGAGAACTTTAGAATTCCATGATAGGCAATTTTTCACTGGTCCTCCAGAGAATACCAGAGAGCATGTGTTACAAGCAGGTAAAGCCCTTCTTGTTGGTGATTGGGAGAAGGCAAGAAACCTTCTTATATCTGTCAAAATTTGGTCATTGCTACCAGAGTCGGATTCCATCAAGAAAATGCTGACTGAAAAACTACAAATTGAAGGTCTAAGAACATATATTTTTAGCTATAAACACTATTATGGAAGATTGTCTTTAACCCGTCTTTCTGAAATGTTTCAATTACCATTAAACAAAGTAAATGCCATTGTGGTTAAAATGATTTTCAACGAAGAGATTTCAGCTTCTTTGGATCAAATTACAAAATCAATAGTCTTTACTCAGGGGGTCGAATATTCAAAATTACAAGAATTGTCTCTTGCCATGGCCGACAAAGCTTTACAACTAGCTGAAAGAAATGAAAGACTTACTAGTGGTGGTCATCAATCACAACAAAATAATCAATCCACAAACTCAAATCAACACTCTTCTGGAAGTAATGTGACTGCTGCACCAGCAAATGCTGTTCTAACATCTTCTTTATCTAATGTTTTAAGAAATGGACCGGTTGCTATCAGTGGTGCTTTTAACGAATTAAATAGTAGAAGGCAGCATAGGTCAACACGAGCTTAAGTTCCAATATAATTAGATTTAGATTTATTTAGTTAATATATGGCTATATATGACGAAACATATATCTTACTTAATTAGGAACGTATAATGATAATAGTAATGTAATCTAAGCAAAATAACTTTTCCAAAGCACACCTTCCAAATCTTCTAGTTGTTCACTTGTGAAAATCTTTGAATCAATATGCCAAGTATCTTGTCTTGTTTTTTTGAAATTGCTTATTGTGCTTTTGGCGCTCTTTCCCACAATACCTGGATTTCCACAGCATTTATTAGCAATAATAGTTAGCACTTTAGGTATCCAAGGAGGAGGTGGCGAATCATAAGGGAAGGCTTCCACAAGTGCACAAAGGCCAAGGGTGGCACCATGTTTTTTGATACCAAAATCCTCCGATTGTGATCTGTCTTGTTCAGATGCAACTTTGGATCTAGTTTTGAGGATTTTTCTAAAGTATTTAATAAGTATTGGAATCTGTGAGTCAGACTCCACCTTTGGAGAACAGCGGATAATGCCAGAAATGGTATCTGAGGCCAAGGTCCTAACTTCTAACTGATGATCAAATAACGAGTTAGAGACAAACTGTATTAACTGTTTTTTCTGGGCATTACTTAACAGGAACAACTGCCTAAAATATATTGCTTGTGTCAAATTGAGTAGCATTCGCTTTTGATGCCAAGTAACAACTTCAACTTTAGAATTATCATTTGTTGAAAGCAAATGTCTTGTCGTACTATATTCTATAATCACGTTTATCAGTTTTTGTAATGAATCCTGAGGATACGCCAAGTTTCCTAAAGATTTAAATACAGCATTCAAAATATCCTCAATTTCTGTAATTTCTTTGGTGTTACTTAATTTTAAAAGAAAGGGTATGATGTAGTCTGCCACATACGGTTCCAAAAAACCTGCTGAAACTGTGTTTAAGGACTCGAAAAGCCAATTCAAAGTTGTTCGAGAGCCACACATATAATCTGACCATTGCAATTTTTGCCCAGATAAACCAATTGCATTTATTCTCCACTTTTCGAGGTTCTTGAAACCATTATTAATTTGGGTCGCGTATCTATTATCTAGTTGATAGACCGGCAACCCAAGACGGCCTTTGGTATTTGCATTGGAATTAGCCAATGTATCTAATGATAAATAGGATTCATGAATGCTAATGGAATATAGCACGGTCATGACTCCCCCAATCTGATGACTAACGGCCTGATATGGATGATTAATATTGGACCAGCAGTCATCAAAAAGACCGTCAAAGTTTTGATACCATCCGATCATGCTGACCATTCTTTTTACAAGGTGTAATCTTGAACTATCCTTAAATGCTGCACTTGAATTTCTATCAATCTTGTAATCTAAGATTTTCCTTGAAATTCTGATAATTCTTCTAAAATCAACACCCAACAAGGCCCAAGCAGAGAAGGAGTGCCATATATCAAAATTATCTGGAGAAAGATCATCAGCGAAAACTTTATTCAATAATGATATTATAACATCGTCTCTCTTTCCCGCCAATTCGTTGGGGGTCCTTTTAGAAACTAGAATCATACCACCACAAAGTTCAGCTACCGCACAATGGCAATATCTGTCATCTGATATGTAAGTCTCTTGAACAACTTCAATATATTCATCAAATGTTAACGATGAGAATCCTCTAATAACAAATTCCAGCAATGTAGAGTACAAAAGGGCTAAGCTCTGTCTGAAAACAGGTCTATCCTCCGGAGATCGACTATTCGTCTCGTTCAATCTTAGCGAAACAAATTTCTGAAGCCATTCCTTAGTCATCTTTGAGAATGAACTCTTCAAGAGTAATTCATCATCCATATTAAAATCGTATAATGGAGCGCTTACTGCGTCTGCAACAAGATTTCTGGGCCATAATAACCACCCAGATTGTTGACCTTTATCAAAAAGAAAAGTAACGTTGGTATTCTCAGTTTCTAGTTGGTTCATTTCGCTTGATATTTTCGAAAGCATTTTAAGATCAACAGTAGTGTTCTCCTTTGAGACTCCCCATACGTCGTAAATTTCATTAATATTGTAATTGTTTGCTGCTAAGCAATTAAATTTATCAACAATTGATTTCATTCCTTCGAAACAATGGTTAGAAACCTCAGGGTGTGGATCTATCGCATGGTTAATCAAAAAATCTAAAACCTCACCGCTTGTTGGGACTCCAAATCTGCAAGAAATATCGGTTAGTAGAGAAGTATTCATAATTGAAATCCTCCAGTGCGAATTTTTGACTTCTTGTATTAAATAATCGCGCAACTCTACTAGCCGTGTTACTGTTAGTTTTAGCTTCTCACTCTTCTGATTCCTGATCTTCTCTATTGTGGAATCTAATCCTGAGTCACAAGGTCTTATTAAATCTATTGCAATTTTATCAAATTCACAAATTTGAAGGAGGGAAATGAAGTCTGAATCAATTGTCTCGAATAAATGGCTTGCTGTATCAGTTAGAGGATCATAGTCGACTTGTAGAGCTTTATTCAGTGTCTTGGTGATGTCAATTAAATGTTTGGCATTTCGACTTATTGTGTGTTTCAAAGACCGAATATTAAGAACACGGATTCCACTTTCTGCAGTTTTCCAATCATCTTTGTCTAATAGTGCTTTATTTATTTCATTTATGATTGTATTTACCACAAGTGAATGTGATCCAGTAACTACTTTAAGGACAGTCTCTAATGTAGATGAGGCTTCTCTTCTAATAGTTTGATAGTTCGACATCGAAGATATAACAATATCTTTTAGTAAAAGACGATCAAGTGAGGTTAATGTTCTAGGGGTCAAGTTGTGAATTAGTCTTTCTGAGTAGTAAGCATTCATTCGTTCGGTCAATAATCCTCTGGGGTACGGTTTGGCGATTCCGGGAATTTTATGCGGTTGTATCAATCTGCTGTATTTGACGATTCGAAATTCTGATGACTTGTTTACTTTCTCTGCACCAACATCAGCAAACCATATTTTCAAAGCTACTAAATATGAATGATATAATGAGACATCACCCTCCTTATTACTTCTTAGGTAATCAAAAGCTAAATGAAGGGTTTGCCCAATTTCATCGTGCAAATTATGCAATTTTGTGTATAACTCGTTCTTATTATTCTCAACTTGATTAAAGAAATAACCAGTGGGGTAAAGTCTTAGCCGTTTCAGAGAATAATACTCATCAAAAGACTTCTCAGGGGAAATATATGAAAATAAATCTATATTAGGTTCTATTTCTTGACACTCCTCATCGTTTGGTGTACAAGATCTTACAGATGGCGTAGGGATTCCGTCTTCTATATTATTTTTTTCCGTATCTGAATTGGCGTCTTCCTTTTCCGAAGAAGACACACCTGATTTTCTAGTAGAATCCAACAGAAGCGCAATTCCAGAAACCGAACCACAAATATAATTAAAAGCAGATGTTAGCTCATCCGATGTGGTGGTTAATGAAACCTCTTTCGATACATCTGCTGATAAGATCTTCTTGATAACATCAAGACTTTCAGAAACATGTGCCGTGAAAAATTCCACTGCATATGAAACTTCGTTAACTTGAGGAATATACCATTTAAAATCCAATGCATCTGTCTTGAATCTTTCACGATCGAAATAATTATTAACAAGCTCCCAAGCTTTATTTGTTATTCCTTCGGCTAACTGAAACTTATTTGAAACAATGGCATTATCTAGGTTTTCTGTCTTTGTTAGCGTAACCAATACCTGGTGGACTAAATGGCTGGCGTAACTAACAGCTGAACCTTTTAAATTTCTCATGAGATAAAGGGATAAGTTTAGAAGTTCCTCTTTTTCAGAAAGAATATGTTGCTGCATATACCGAGCACAAGTAGACAGAATATATATGTACCAAATAAGAGGTTGATCGATAGGTGAAATATCTTTCCCGCTTCTTAGTTTGCCAGCACCATTTTCTTCGATTTCTTCTCTTATTTTATCATTCAAAGACCTGAACACATATTTCCACGTCTTTTCAACGTCAGGTGCATTCGCAATTAAGGCGCCGCATATTGGCGCTATCAATTCCATTGCGGGATATCTAACTCTATCCAAAATTTCATTCATGAACCTATCAATCGTCAATTGGCGTAACTCTGGAGATGCAGATGACATAATTGTAGAAACGGTTAATGGAGCAAGTGAAGAAAACTTGGATTCCATTGAATTTCGGCTTTTCCTTTTGGATAAATCTGGTAAATTATCAATGACAAGAACCAATCTGTCTATAAAGGAGGATAGAAACGATTCAAAAGCCCCAGTCGAAGAATTTAATAAATTGATCTCTGTTTCCTCGTCAATATTAAATGAAGGCTCAAGACTGTCCTCTGTCCTAATATTTTCCGCCGTTCCAGCCATACTATATGCATCATTTATATAATCATTATGTGCCAAAATAAATTGCTGTGCCATATCTGTTCCACACCCATCACTTAAATCATAGAATGGTGCGTACATAGATGTTATGATCAGAAAATGTAGGGC
This sequence comes from Alloascoidea hylecoeti, assembly GCA_001600815.1. Taxonomy (NCBI): domain Eukaryota; kingdom Fungi; phylum Ascomycota; class Alloascoideomycetes; order Alloascoideales; family Alloascoideaceae; genus Alloascoidea; species Alloascoidea hylecoeti. The sequence continues at coordinate 446,422 of BCKZ01000006.1, forward strand.
ATGACTAGACTTCAGCAAATCATTTGAGTCTATTGCTGGAAGAATAAGTGTAAGTAATGTAGTTAAATGGATTCTATAAACTGGTGTAGTGGTAATAAACCGTGCCAAAACTCTCAATTGTTTTAATGCTGAGACAGTACGATGACTTTCTGAAATACCACTCAAAGCGGAATATATTTCTTTTAATGCAGGAGGAAGAATAAGATCTGGTTCAAGATATCCAAGACCTTGCAATGCACTGAGTGAGGAATTGGCGGCAGATTCGTTCTTTGAGTGAATTCCTAGGAACACAGCCGGTCGAATAGCTAATACGAATTGCTTTTTTAATTCAGCGTTTAGTTTATACTTTTCGGGAACAATTATGTTTCCTTGTTGCTCATCATTCCATCTTTGAACAAATAAATCAACTGTGAAACCTAGCAACTGAGTAATGCCTTTGGTCCATGACCCGAAATTGGAAGGATGGAAAAAGGTTATAATGCTTTCCAATAATCCTTTAAATCTGGTCAAGACGCCATTCGATGGGTTGAGTGCTTGGGGTCCAATAGAATATACTATGATATGGGCTATAGATTTAACACATCCAGATTTCTCCATTCTATCCAATTGGTGCTTTCCTATAAAGTTAATTACAGCTGCTTCTGGAATGTATGGTGACGGGAAATTAGATATTGGAATACTGAGCAATCTTAAAATAGCGGTGAAAATGAAAGACATTTGCTCATCAGTATACAATCCGGAAGGCCCAAATTCGATGCTACCTCTATCAACATTATTATCGGTAATAGCTTTTTTACTTATAGAAGAAAACACATCGACAATGCGACACTCAAATGAAAACGATTTCCATCTCAAAGACCAGACATGAAATAGAGTTGGAAAATAGTGAATGATATTGAGTTTCGTACTCTCTGTATCAAAGTAAAATGGAACTGAAATGGAGATTAGAGAAATTGCACTAAGGGATGCACTATCAGATAACGGGTTAAAATTCGATAATGACAGTTCCATAATATCTGGAATTGCCTCTTTTGTAAAGAATTGTTTGGCAGCAGTGGCAAGCTTAATAAAACAGCCGGGATCCCCTTCATCATATCGTTTAAATCTGACCAGTAACTGAGGGAAAAAAATTTGTTTTAATCTATCAACTATGGGTTTATGATCTAAAATCAGACCACTAGTTTCCATTAAGTTCTTATCTTTACTCAACCTGATAAACATGGAAACAACTTTTTCGAGCGGAAGATTGTCGACTTTCATCAATGCAATTGCATAATAAACTTTTATAAGTTTTATTCGAAGTTTCAAAGGCATATCAAACTTCAGAGACATCCAAGATCTTAATTCTTTAGTCCAATGGGAGACACTTTTAACACTAAATTGTTGTTGATCGCTTCTCGGAGTAGAATCTTCAATTGTGTCATACTCTTCTTGAAGATTGAAATTAATCGCAGAAGTTTTTAAGGTACCAGTCGGATCTAAACTCATGATAGAAATATACAAGTTCCTCAGAATGAAGCTGAGATGGACCATCCTATCATATTTCGATTCAATGGGGAATGGAAGTAGCTGATGATAAGCCAGAGTTCGAGGTCTTGTGCGCTCAAAGAACGGCGAACTGGGGTCGTAAATGGCATCAAGTTCATCAGATTCCTTGACAGTAAGATTCTTCTCGAAAGATGGGTAGTTGAGTCCGTAAGTTTGTAGATTTGCCTTGACACTATCAGCGCTCGCGGTTGGCAGCTTTAGATGTTGTGAAGAACGCATGGACCCTTGATTTGTGGCCGTAGCTTTCAGTAGACTTGACATTACAAAGCTGCACAACGAAATTATTAAACTATAGCCCCTTACTTACAAATATGGTGCAAGTAAAGGTACAATCAAAAGATATGAATGCCTTTTCTAGTCCAAATAATGTTGTCCGATATATAACGAGGCCGGTTAAATAACAATAACAGAATTTGATGGAGTTCGGATGAAGGTTTATAGGTGGGTGGCGGAAGTAGCTACTAACTACAGTACATATTATAAATAAATATTATATTCTATCGTGTATTATTTATTCTCTTGAGCAAATGCCATCAACTCCTATAAATAAGCCTATAAAGAAATTGTCGTCAATTAACAATCATCAATATTAGATAAAAAAAAAAAAAAAGCAAAAACGAAATGAAGTCAAAAATAACAAGCTTAGGTCTAAAATAACAATTAAATAATAGGCGTCTCAGACAAAGACTAATAATGAAAAAATAAATATCAAAAATGTCCAAACTCATTTAACGATAACTCTGTAATCGTAGCTATAGAAATTTCATGATTTCTGTCTCTTTTGGGGCTGGAATTTATAATCTGGATGTACTATTTTATGTATCTCCTTTTCCTTCGTTGAAAACTTAGCAAATGACTCCTTTACCGATTCCTCTTCTGTTTTCCAGAGAAGGGCAACAACTTGGGAAATTGATTGATGGTTTAATTTGGGAATGTCAATAATAAGTTCATGGCGCTCTGTCACATTACTGGCTTTGTTCCCAGCCTGTTGATGCTCATAAATAAAAACAGATTCTGCAATTGCATAGATAAAAGCGGCCTGTATTTGAAACTTCCTATAAAGCATGAAGGAATTCAATGGTCTTTTCACATAGTTTAAGCCCTTATTTTTATGTTTCTGCCTGGTTTTCGAACCGCTGTGGATTCTTGAGGATGTACTGTCATCTCCCAGTAAACTAGGGTGATACACTTTTAATAGGGGGTTTTCAATCTTTTCGGTATCCTCTTCTGATGACAATTCGTCTCCGCTACTTGTACAAATTTCTAGGTATTTCCCGAATTCTCGCTCATCAATACACCATCTGCTGACAACCCCTAATCCCAGTGAATTATTTCCTTCTTTAGTCTTTAATTGATCAGTGATACCATATTTAATTGCCTTTTCAACCTTCTCTTTCACCTGATTTTGCTGGAAAAGACAAATCACCTGTTCAACCACTTGTAAATCCAACGATCTTTTCTTTGCTAGTAATTTAATTTTATCACATCTCTCAGGTGTTAGATCTGAAATTCCGATCCACTGTATATATTTCTTTGAACTTTTTGGTTGATGTATAGTATCAGTTGATGCATCACTAGTTATGATGTTAGTACTATTGGAGTCTAGAACTAAATCATATGCACTTGAAAATGAGTAATCTCTATCTACACCCCAAGTCCTTGTTTTTTTTGTAGGTTGCTCAAATCCTTGTGAAGTTGGTAATCGTTTAAGAGAAATTTGAGGATGTTGCGTATAATTAACGTTGGTGGGGAACTCATGCTCCTCCTGATTATCTGTCTGTGTTACTGTATCTACTACTTTTGGATGACTAGCTTCTGGTTTTGTGTGGGGGGTTTCGCCCTTGATTCTACTAACTAATTCCATATTAAAGGCGTTTTCTATATCTGCTTTGGAAATTATACTATTGCTAGAGTTAGGATCTGTATCAGGTTCACGTTCAGGCTCAATTTTTAAGCCTGATAGTACAGACATTTCAAAATCCTCTAATTTGCTACTAGTGAGGTCACTCCAGTGCTCATCAAAATCTGTAGAAAATGGGTTGTTTAATGAATTGATATTATCAGTGTATTTTGGGCCATATATTTCATCTTTGAGATTTAGTGGCTTAAGTTGGTAATCTGAAAAATTAAGGTTCATTTTTTCGGGGTTCAATTCAGGTGAAGTTAAATTGGAACTATTCAACGACTCAACTTGTGATATGAGTGATGAGGCAGATGACGACGAAGATGTTGATATTCGTTTAGCGTTAGTAAATAGATTGTCCATTGGCTTGGGTAAAGTAAAGTTGAAAGACTGTTGAATTTGGGATGGCATGTCTTTAGGAGAATCGGAAATATCTGGCATGATTTCATCGCCTAATTGAAAGTCAGGATCCATCATTATATCATCATGGTCGGTGTCATTCGATAGATAGTCATTAATATCAAATACATTATCAATAGACATAAAATCATAAGCTGAAATTGAGTGCCTAGTCTCTAGATCCAACTTATTGTGGAAAGCACCAGCTATAGTATCAGTAAAAACAGCATTTTGTTGTAATTGATAATCTGGCGATGAGAGGGTTCCTTGGGATTTAGGACCAAGTGGCATTTTAAGAGAATTTATATCAAAGATTAGAATATGCAATTTTTCAACTGCTAAATAATATAACTTTAAAGAGTAGAATTTAAACAAGAAGCTTTAGAAGCGAATAAGGGAGATTTCTGGGGATTCGGTGGAGTTATAGTGCTAATAAAATGCAATCTAATATGTGTTCCAAAAAGAAAGAAAGATACGTGCATCATCTCTCCATATTCACAAGTCAGTCCCTGATGGGATCGTTCTGGAGCATGATAATATTCGGTAATACTGTCCTGGGCATTACAGAAATAAAGGAAAATATGCTATAAAAACATGGTGATTTTAATGCATCTTTTACGTCGGGCGTTCACTGTTTTATTATGATGATGAGCATTCGGACTTTCTTATATTCCGTTTTGGGTATTGATTTAAATTTCAATGATGCCTTATAATTCTATTTCTATTGTTCTCTCCTGATTCAAACCCGTAGTGATTCTAGCGAATAGGATAATTAGTCAACTCCAAGTCCTTTAATATTGCTGAAGCTTAGTCTAGCTAACTGTTGTCAAATAAAGCCCCTATATATATCTGGTAATATGAGCAAGGGTTATTATATAATAATTGGTTTTCTGTCATTATACTTTTCGATAATCTATACTATTCTATAGCATATGCATAGAGCTTGAGGGATTGCCTCAGATGAATCATTATCAGATGATTTAGAGAGATAGTATTAGTTTAGTGAGTAAGTTAAAGTTAAAAATGGGATATGATTATATAATTATTATAAAGTTTATATAAGATACTTTTAATTAAATTTAAACGATTGCAATTGTGTCATATGCATAATAATCATTGCATACCGTAGTAATAGATGGACATCGATTAAACTTGCGCTTTTTTTCTAGCCACTCCAAAAAATGTCAATATTATAACCAGCCACTGAATCCTTTACAAGACCTTAGACTGTTTTTAAAATAGTGCAAAATGTTCCGGAGATACTAGAGACTATATTAGTCTATATAAAATGAAAATTTAAATTTAGCATTTAGTGTTGAGTCTGTTGACACCCTTAACCCTGTAAAAGGCTGTCAGAAGGAATGTAGACGTCAATCAGATCATCAATGATATCCTGATCTATGAAGTCCCAATAGTTTGAGAGAGAGTCGAATAATAAATCTTTCGTCATTTATACGCCATTTGGAAGGCTCATAATGGCAACTTCTGCCTTGTGGTGTACTTTATTGAGGAGATTCCATTGGATTCAGATCTGGTGAACGTCATGTCACAAACTCAATTTATTGTGATTCCGGCTCTATGGATAGTGTGTTATCCTGTTTGAGTATAGCACCTTCAGTATTCGCACCAATGCCCTCTCACAAAGATTCTATCTAAAAACATACGATGGCTCCTTTTTTCTGCTATTAGGATCCCCAACCACTCTATGCAGTGAAGCACGACCTCCTTTCCCATTCCATAAGTTCTACAAACCCATACTTTCTTATATTATAAATATTTTGAAGTTCAAAGGCCTGATGCGGCTTTCGGAGAGCATATATATTATACCTTTCCAGCTCCGGATTCTATAAGGACCGAACATCCGAGTACAACATCTCAAACGTCCTGAGACCACTCTAATCTATCTTTATATCACATCTGTTGCTTTGGTTCCTTCACTCAGATAAGACCCTTAAATGCCAAAGCCTTTAAGACCCTCATATTTTGATTTACCATCCTCACAGTAAGTTTGTTTAGCTCTCTTATTCGATAAGGTGTTACACCAGAAGAATTGTTGGCATGTTTCTTCAGTGAACTACACAATTGAAAGGTTAATATTAGGCCTTATTCCTATTCCAGCATTTGAGGAGACATGCTTACTCAGATTACATATTTCAGTTCACTTACCTAGGTAGTTGTTTGGTTGAAATTTATTTTACAGTTACCTGAAATATAGCTAGCGCTTAACGGGATTCTTGAAGCCATTTAAAAAGATTTTCTGCGGGTGTCTGGAAAAGAAAGCGTAAGTTTGCTCGATAGACGATATATTCACATCATAGCTCCATGAATATAACAATATATAGCATATACGTATACCTATGACCTATCACCTATTTTTAAATATAACCAGATATCTGCTAGTTATTATTTCACCTAACCTGTGTATAACACCGTCAAACGTATATAGATGCAATTATAGATTCTAGAATGGATTAATAAATATGAAACTGTTTATAATTTCAGCGTTTTGTCATATTCCTTTAAATTGATTTGTATAGGCCTATATACATGTGTATATAATTATATAAAGTTTATATACCTAAGTGGACTGATTCTATGGTACCGGTAAAAATTGCTGCAACAGAATTCAATTTTATCATGGATATAATTATAACTTCTTAAATTTATAAAGTTATGTAAATTTACCATAATTATTTTATCAGGAATGAGGATCCATTATCAATTCAAGACCATTAGTATTTGTAGAAGCTATACCGCTATATAACTTTGAATTAGATTTTAGGTCAATATATACTATGGCCATAAACTATTTCATATAGGCCCTATAGGAAGTTCAAGTTGTACCTAAAACCGACCGATATTCTCGGCGAATGAAACAATATGTCTTAAGTTGTCTTCGCTGTACTGTATATATGTTATAACTTATAAATTATCTTATAAGCTTATACGCATGGTACGTGTATCATACAGTTATTACAGTGCCCATGGGGATTTCTCCCTATATTAGGTGGAGACGCGAAAGGAATGCATAATATGTATTATGTAATAATATATAAATTTTAATTATATAATTGTCAGAGCTCGAAACTTAGATATACATAGAATCATAATATATAATTATAATCTTGGTCTCGTTTCTTCTTAGAATAAAATCAGATACAGTAGTAAGTACTAGTGACAGTACTACTGCTCCCTTTATACCGGTCAATGCGACCTTTTTTTTTAATGTAGATCGAGAACAAATTACAACTTAGTAAATAAGCTTCTCGGGATTGTGTGTATTTAAATTCGGTTGCATATAATACATTATATAATAATGCTCAACCGTCAATCCAATATTATTATATATGGAAGCATGGAAGAAGTAGCAAGTGAATACATAGATCGCGATATCTAAATTTAATTTAAATTTATCTGTGTGGCAGACTTTTAGGAATTCCGAATACATCGTATGCATATACTGCGGTGACCATTATAAATAAAATTGTAAAGACACAATTGCAACGTTAAGCTACACCATAACGACAGCTCTACTGTTATAGTATAATCCAATAATTTACGAGGTGCCTGAAAATTAGTAAGTCATAAACAGAATGGCCTAAATTAAGTGGAATAACTGTATTTCAATGGCTTGTTAAAGATTTTTAAGACGAGAACATGCATATAAATATAAGTTAGTTGTATACATTCAAGATCAATCTATAACTACATGTTGAAGAATCTCATACATACCTATGTATATAATTATAACTATATGAATATGCATAGAGCTAAAATATGTTACAAACTTGAATGAATTAGGTATATATAAATCAAAGTCATTTATAGATCAAACATACGATCGAGTTTTATTTCTAACAAACAATTCTTGTTATATAATCAAAAATATGCGCTTATGAATAGTATTCCTTAACCTCAAGGCCTAGGTTTAATTTATGTGAACGCCAAAAGTTTGTGATTGTAACATTGCAATTGAAATCAGTATCCAACGTTAACGATAGATCCTGATCAGATTTATATACACATATATTTGTATCTCTTAATTAGTTAAAACTTCGGAGGAAAAATATATAAATAAATAATGCTAAGTCTCCAAACTTGCGTTTTCTTAGCTTATACTGCAATCGGCTATCGAGTCAAGTTATATTTAACGTTAATTAAAAACGTTATTCGAGAAATGTCGGTAATTAAACAGAAATCGAAGCGATTATGCTTTAACAGATCATACATAATTATAATTATTATAATGAATATCGGAAAAACAAAAAAATATTAACATTAGCCCATAATTAATATATTTATATATGCGTCGGACTGGTATAATATATAACAGATTAATTAAACTTGCAATTGATTATAAGTAAATGCAAATATTGATATCTTCTATCACGATGGAAAAATTAAACCTTAGTAACGCTTGCCAGAAATCGGAACTGATCGGCGTACAACATCAAAAAACAAACACAATATTAATATCAATCTTCTCGAATCAATGCAAATTTATAAGTTATATAGTTGAAGATATAAAAATGAACATAAACTTTTCAACTGTGTGCAGCACATCCTAGCTTACATAATTTTGAATACCAAAGTTAATATCCTCTCCTCCTCTTACCCTGTCTAATTATATATATTTGTTTGGCGATTATTTTGGGGCGTGCCCCTTAAGTTTAGTCTGTATAGTGACTCATGGAATCTTATTTTTGCCTAAAATTTGTCGAGATGACTTATTGAAATCACCATGGGCTCCTATATATATCTTGATTCTCCTTTATTTAAATAGTTAACGTTACATACAACCTATATGCTAGTTCGTTTCTTATTTTCTATTGAAATAAGGAGATTAATTTTATACTATAGCTAAATTGCCAAATAACTTATACCATATTTATTGCTCCTCTCATTTTATTTCTTCGCATATTTCGAATTTTTTTATGTTGGAATATTAAATGGTTTTTAATATTAATATAAATGCATATTTAATTCATAAAGAGATTCATAATGATTTATATTTGTCATTTTTAGAGATAATATTAATCATATATTATCTCTAAGTAAGTGAATAGCTACCGGTATAGAATCTATAGATATTGTAGTGCAATATTTACAAAATGATCATGTTGTAGTAATGCATATGCATAGTGGATCATAGCCGTCCCTTCTGTTAATCAAGTCACTCCAACCAGTTCCAAATATATCTTGATAACTTATAGTAGTTTTCAAATAAATCAATAATGTTGATATCGGATCTAAACTTATCCACTGAAGCATATAAATATATAAGCTAGCTGTAATTATTACAAATATTTTTGGTTACAATTAGGGATACTGATGATTAAGCTTGGCATTGTTCTCAGCCCTATATATATCTTACAACTAGAAACCAATTGCAAATTTGCAATATACAGACATTTTATGATTGATCTATAGCGCTAATTAATATTAATATTAATTCAGGTGTGTACTTACTACTTACTACTTACTACTTAGAAAGGGAAAAACGGCTCTCTATGCATATAAGACTTATATGAAGTTTTCTTTGAATTTCATCATATATCACATAGAAGAATGTAAATAATTATATTATTGTAAAGTTTACAGAATCGTAAGATATTTAAATTGAGTTGAATTAATTATTGCTCTCCTCATAAATTTTTAGAATTCGGGAGCCTATTTTTGATCATCAACATCATATTTCCTACGACAATTAAATCAATTAATTATATTCCACCTAATATAATTATACTGCGATCGGAAAAACATCTGTAAATAATAAGTTTCATTGGTTTAAATAAAGTGATTGAATAATTATAATTATGAAACAAATGAAAATAATTAGGTAGTATCTTGAAGACTTCATATTATGGAGAGAAATTGAAATTCCAGAATTATAATTCACAACCTATTATAAGTGTATGATTGTGTAGTTATATTAGCTATCGATCGCACGCGACAATATACGCGATTAATTGTTTCAGTTTGTTATTTGAGTAAATATCAATATTATTAGTACTAGATACATATACAGGTAGCTATTATATATAAATTAAAGGAAAAACATATTCATTCAGAACTGGTCTTCATTGAATTCAAAGTAGAACCCTTAATATAAGATTATACAAGAAGCTATAAGGTATAACTTATATAGTCTATATAGCCCTACAAAAAGCTTATAGATACATGTATATGATCATGATAGTCTATGTGAAGTTACGATATTTAAATCTGAACACATGCATTTAATTTTAGACTCCAACTCATCGGAATGTCATTTTGCCGAGCCCTATATTTCCCACTAAATAAGCTTATAGCTATATGTAGACGTGTTTAAATGAAACCCTTATATGATATCAGCTTATCTCTAATTATAATATAAGCATATGATACCCTTGAAAGTCGGGATAAATTGGGTATGCTAAAATATTGTAAAGGTGAATCAGATTGAAATATGTTCACGTGGGTTGGAGGTTTCCATCAATACAGGGGATTTAAATTCATATTCAGCTGAAACATATATATATAAGATATCACAAATGCCTAGAATTACACTAACCCACCCATTTCTTTCCTATATAATAGTGCTTACTTATATGAATATTTAGTTTAAATGTTAGCACGGCTCATAATTAATACTTACAATATATCTCCATCTTGATCTAAATTATTTGTGATCCGGACCCAATATCGAAAGTTAGATTTTAAATTCATCACAAAATATATCCTCTGCATGGCCTGCCTCTAAACGCATATTCGGATTCCGAAACCTCCATATAAATATTCTATTATAAAAAAAAAAATATGATAAAACTGTTGCCTTCATTAAGTTCACATTCTTCAATTATAATTATAATTATGAAAACTACGGTTGTGGATCTAGTTAAGATTAATATTTAGATCTAGAGAACAAACGGCAAGTTAAAGAAGTTTAGGTATATATCTTGTACGTATACGTCGCATATTACTACCATATACAAAAGACATCCCAATTATAATATAATTTTTATAATATATTGATAATAGAATATGAGAACCTTATTTATAGCTAAACTATGATCAGAATTCGAATGTGAATATTTTCTTATTGAAATTAGAGACTGGTAGCGGTTGTAATCACGAGAGATTTGAGTTTCTAGATATATTAAGAGAACTAGGGCACACTATATCTAAGAAAATGACCATATATATAGGGAATATATATGAAGAATATATATGTAGATACAACTAGCTATACGTATATTTAAAACCACCACCTGATGATAATTGCAAGCTTGAAGGTATCTTAATGTAGACAAAGAAATATAATATAAGCTCACATATAGGCCCTATACCGTATAACTTGATACGTAGAATCGGACCTCCGAATAAAAACAACTAAGTGTTGGATTTATATATAGAAAAAGCCGCTTAAGGAGATCTAGATTACTTTTAAGCCTGGTTTATGAATAATTAACTAAGCACGAGGAAGTATCGATACTGGTAGTTTCACCATCAAAATTGGTACCGGTTGATCACATAACGAATCAGCCGTACGTATGAACCAAACTAATACATGTATTCCCCACATCACGTCAAGCCAGATATTTATATAATTATACAAATAGAAGTAAAAATTATATATCAGATATTATATATAGTAGCATTCAATTGATGCATAACATGACATAAAAAAAGATGGGGAAAATCTGGGGTACTTTATGGCATCTGGTGGTTACATTCAAGGTTTGAAATTGACCTCTCAAGATTATACATGGAACAATCGAAACATTCCTCATGATCAAGATATATATATACAACAACGTGTAAACTCTTGATAAACTTTATTTGAAAATACCTTAACTGAACTTTAATCATTTTTAACCATTTGAAATATAAATGACTCAGTTGGCTACAGATAAAAAAGTAATATTTCGTCCATGTAGCAAAAGAACGGGGGAAAAATCGAATGGAACAAGTGTGTTGCCTCGCGAGCTCTTCGGACCTAAATCTCATTGACGAGCACACGCCGCGCGATATAGAGTTAACTACAATTCAATGAAAGGTGACGCCAAGAAGGTCAAGAAGATCAAGAATTGCCTTTAGGTAGTATTTAAAGAGTTATGGAATCAATTAGATGAATATATTTTCGACCAATTCATCGCATCCATGCCATAGCGACTAAAACAAGTTATAGGACTATATGTACTAGAATTGTCTACAACATTGCCTCAGATTTTTGCACGCATACAAATAGTTAAGAAATAGGGTTACGTTTTCATATGCATACGCACATAAATTTTACTTTATCTAGATGAATCCATGCATATGTATTCTCCGATATTTCTCTATGAGGTAATAAATATAAACAATTGCATAAGTATTTTCTGAAGACCAAAACTTAGCGCGGGAAAAAAGCTTTTTATTTAAGTTTCCGGCACCATATAGTAATACAGTATTAATATTAGATACTAGAGTACTATTTAATAATTAGAGCCGCAATTCTTAGTTATAGATGCTACCATTTAACATAGTACCGATGTTCTCGAATTATGGAACACGAAGAAAATTTATCAATAGAAACATTATCAGTCCAATATTTGTTCTTCCAATCGAATTAACTGTTTTGTGTTCCAAAACTAGTGCTTTTATAAAACCTTATAGCTTATCATTATATGAATAACTGTTTTTTATCTGATGTCTATTGCTTGTGGATGGATTGAGGGATACATTGTCTAAGAAAGAATACTGCGCTTGATATTGATAAAAATAAATATATATTTTCTAGATCTATTGAAGCTATAAAGTTTACATATTTTTAAATTCATTAATATAATATTCAATCATCTATAACTTTTGGTTTGTTTTACTAAAATACACAGAAACGAATATAGTGGAATTGTTTGTCGTTCGAATTAACGAAAAAATTACCGTCTTCCAATTGTGCCTTGTCCTATTGACCCATACTGGTTATAACCAAAGCCATTATTGCTATTATTACCGTTAAGATTCTGACCCTGAGGACTTGGGAAGGAGTTAGGGGGTAGAGGCAAGGTTTGTTGTGTTGTTGATTCAAAAGAAGGTCCTGAAATTTGGTTTATATAACCATTTGTCTCTTGAGAAAAATTTTGAGGGGGGTTTTGGTGGAATTGACCCAATCCAATCTGAGGTAATTGCGAGGGTGAAGGTTGTAACTGAGAATTTCCATTAGATGTAAAAGGTTGAGTATATGGACCAGGAATTCCGCCACTAATACTGGGTCGTCTATTAGGAGGCGAGTTAGAATGAGATTGTGGTGAGGATACATAACTTTTGTAAGCTTGAATCCCATTAGTACCATTCATACTTCCCAGATTAGATAAATGTAGAGGTAATTGTGAATGGGTTTGTTGATACTGTGGAAATGGTAACGATTGAGATGATTGCTGTTGATATAAAAATGGTTGTTGATTAGATTGCCCATTAACTGGAGGCTGCTGTTGGTACATATGTTGTGATATATTGGAAGGGATTTGATGCTTCTGTGGAATGGTATTGTTATTGGCAGTTAAAGGTGGTGGTAATGAAATGTTTTGAACATTATCAGATCTTTCATTCCGAAACCCTTGAATGTGAGGTAATTGGGGTTGTTCATGTTTTTGTGGAATCAGGTTTGAAATACTTGGAATTGAAACCTGAGATTGATCAGCATTAGGTAATGTTAGGAAGGACTGGGGAACAGATTGTAATTGGTTAGTATGTGGTTGAAACATACTATTAGGGTTCTGTATCGTAGATGTTTTATTTTGATTCGGCGATAATGATGAAGAATGAGAAATAGATCCATTAATTACAGTTTGTGGTTTGGACGCGTTCTCTTTCAGCTCAGATTCATCTTTAATTTCTGCGGCAGGAGAAGCGGCGTGAAGTTCACTTAATCTCTTTTGTCTAGCAATTTCTCTTTCTGCCCTCAATTTCTTATGTATTTCTTTTTGTACATCCTCTGCTATGCCTTTGACTACAAGTCCCTTTTCTACCTTCTTTTTGGTTTCTTCCATTTTCTTCAGTCTTATCCTTTCTCTTCTTTCCTCCTTCTCTTTTTCTTCTTTTTCTTTTTTCAACTTTTCTTCCTCTTCTCTTTGTTTCATTTTTTCCTCTAATCTAGAAGAGCGCTTTCTGTTTACCAACAAAAAAGATTTATTTCGTTCCTTCTCGCGATGAACTGAATTCTTACGACGGTTAACCTCAGCTTCCTCAATTTCTGGAACGACTTGTGTTGTTAAAAATCTGTATAATTGCTTATTATAGGTTGAATTAGCCTGTTTTTTTTTCAATGCTGTTAAAAATATTTCCCAGTCAAAGATTGAAGCGCAAACACAATTCCAGGTTATTGAAACCGGTTCAATGTTCCAAGGATCCTTCTCCAAATTTGTGGATTCTGAGCTTTCATCTGCAATACTAGTTTCTTCTGGCTCTTCTTCCTTCTTCTCTAGTTCTTCAGAGTCTGCTTTTGTAAATAGTCTTGTGCCTCTTCTTCTTCGCTTTTTGTTACCTCCACTATAGTATTTATTTTTTCTCTTTTTCTTTAAGACCTTAGACTCTAGTTCCTCCTTAATTTCACTTGATGGAAAATGTTCAACCTTGAGATAGAGTCTGTTATCATCTAACAAATAGTATGCACCATTATCATCTTTGTCGGTAAAATCAGACCACCCAATCGGTTCAACACGGTACTCTTGATGCTCAGTTGGTAGATCATCTATAAGACTCCTGAAATACTCGGTTTGTGAAAGATAAGTAGTGAAAAAGTGAAGAGTATCAACCTATGCATATAGTTAGACATTAGTACTAGAAACGACGGAAAAATATTCACTTAGAAAGGAAAACATGAATTTTATACCTTTTCAGCATCTGAGAAATCTTCCCAGTTAGTTGAATCTTCATCCGTTCCAAATGGGTTTGAAATGGAAGGATCATAAGACACTACAGATTTATAGAATTTTCTGGCGTTGGCATTGAAAGTTTCAACCCTAGCAAAAATAGTTAGTAGAGATACAAGACATTTAAGTTAAGAAAATAACATACTTTATATTTTTGGAGCCAGTCATGGCATACAGTAAATTCACCCGTAGTTTATCAATCAAGGTTGGCGGTTGTTGGATTCCCATCAACTCTTCTTCAATGACCTAAATTGCAATTGACAGTTAGCACATCACGATACAATAAACCTAATAACAGTTACGCGTCGACAACAAGCCACTTACATCTATCTCGATGTTTTCGGATGCCATTTTAATAATAGCCGAGAAAAATCCACACCATTGGATTAACGTTGCGAACTTCCAGTTGCTTCTGAGTTGCTTCAAGCGCGAGCCAAAACGGGCCTGGGATTCCTTAGTTTCGAGGGCCAGCTCATACGTGGGATGAAGCTTAGCTAGGGCCAGTTTCGTTTCCTCGGAAATGATGGTCAGGGAGGCCAAATTTCGAGGGACGGGAGTCGGAGATGGTTTTGGCATGGTTGGGTTGGATGGGAGGAAGACTAACAATAATAACTTGAAATAAAATAATAGGTGATGCGGGTGCGGGACGAGGAGTACGCTATCCGCAGCATTCCAGCGTAAACACAGGCACTATATCAGGTACAGGCCAACGTCAAGCGGCATAATTTTTGTCCTGTTCCATCTCTTTCACAATTTTCTTCACATTCCCCATAATCCTGTAAGCATATGATGGTCGCACCTGCTACGAACACTGCTAGGATCGACACCCCCAGAAGCGTCCCCCCACCACAGTTCCAGAATGGCAATGGCCAGCCACAACCAAACATCCCGGGACGAAAACCCCCGAAAACCCCGTTTCATCGTAGATCCATTGGTGACTGGGACTTCAGCGAAACCATCGGCGCCGGTTCCATGGGAAAAGTCAAATTAGCACAGTCACGGATACGTCCAGGAACATATGCGGCGGTGAAGATCATTCCTCGTGCCGTCCATATCTATTTACGCGAACACCAGGCTTTACCTTCGCCCGCGGACCCGGCTGCAGTGAAGAGGAGACGACAAGAACTGGAAAAGGAGGAGTCCAGAGATCGAAGGACGTTCAGAGAAGCTGCTATTGGAAAACTACTGGATCATAAATACATCTGCAAGCTATACGATATGGCGGCCATGACAAACCATTTCTACATGGTGTTTGAGTATATCAGTGGTGGTCAACTATTAGATTATATTGTGTCTCATGGGTCACTAAAAGAAAAACAAGCACGAAAATTCGCAAGATGTATCGCAAGTGCTCTGGACTATATCCACCATCACTCCATTGTACACCGCGATTTGAAGATTGAAAATATTTTGATTTCTAAGAATGGTGATGTTAAAATCATAGATTTCGGCCTTTCAAATCTCTACGATAATGACAAGTTATTAGAAACATTTTGTGGTTCCCTATATTTTGCCGCACCCGAATTACTCTGTGCACAATGTTATACAGGTCCAGAGGTAGATGTTTGGTCCTTTGCCGTTGTCCTTTATGTCCTGGTATGTGGCAAGGTTCCATTTGATGATCAGTCTATACCTGTCCTTCACTCGAAAATTAAAGCGGGAAAAGTTGAATACCCAGAATCCCTATCAAAGGACTGTATTGATTTACTGTCACGAATGTTTGTTGTTGATAGATCTCAAAGGGCTACTCTACAAGAAGTTTTAAATCATCCATGGTTGAACAAGAATTATGATGGACCCCCTGACTCATATGTTCCATTTCGAAAACCTTTGGAATTACCAATAGATCCCGAGATTATTAAAGGAATGATTGGTTTTAATTTAGGCACAGAACAACAAATCACAGTAGAACTAACAAATATATTGAGCTCTTCTGAATACTTGAGTAGTGTTGAACATTGGTATACTTTACAACGACAGAAAGAATTACGAGAAAAGGAACGTGAAGATAAAAAGTCGCCTAGGCAAATAGGTGACCTATATCGTAAAATAAAAATGCACGGGTCAGGTTCAGGTTCAGATTCTTCAATGGAAAACAAATCTTCGAATTCATTTTCACATTCGTCCAGCAATATCCGGGATCCAACCAATGCATACAATCCATTGATCTCAATATACTTTCTTGTAAGAGAAAAACAGGAGAGAGATAGGAAAGAACAAATAGAAAGGGCACAAATTCTTGAAAAACAGAAATTAGAAAATGAAAGGAAAGTTTCACTCTCACTCTCAAAATCCATAACCTCTCCTCAGGAACCAAACCAGCAGCCACAACTATATTCACCTCGCCAAAGGATTAGTGTCAAAACCGCTAATAACAATGAACATGACATAAACAATCTATCTCCTAGTACATCTAAACCCCAACCCGGGACTCAAACACAATCTCAACAACAAGAACGAGTGGCTCCCCCTCCACCTCCATATCCAACGTATCCACAACAACCCCCAGGTTCAATTATTAGACTTGGCTTGCCTCATATTAGTATACCCGAAGCTGCGCATACTCCTAACTATGCACCTTTGGGGAGTCGAGCTCACCCTCCACCCTCTACAGCTGGCCCCACTCACCAACGCGCTCAATCGGTACAAATTCCACAAAAGCCTAAATTATCAATTGATTATGAACAGAAAGCCCCCCCTCAATTTTCGACAAACACTGTTAAAAGTGATCCCAAATATAAATCTATTCCAGTTTCACCTCCTACTACATTTAATCCCCCACAAAATAAGCATGTTCACCATTCATATTCTATGGACGCTGGCTCGAATCCTATAGGTTCTCTAATAAGACGTTTGAGCGGTAGAAAGCGAAAAGATATACTCCCTACTCATGTCAACACGGGAGCTTTATCTGGCACTGGCGCTGGTTTTAACTTTCCACCAGATAAAGGGCTATCTTCCCCAATCAAAGCCATTCCTAATAATGCGCCAAGTACCCCATCAACACCATCTAGAAGACAATTTACCCCTAATAATTCACTACCTGTACCAAACATCCCAGAAAATGACGTTTCATCTTCTTCACACTCAAATGGAAATACACATCAGGCTTCCGAGGAATCACCACGGTTAAATACTCATATGACCCGTACAAATAATATTTTCGCACCTCCTCCACATCGAGGAATGTCCCTTCGAGTTTCTCCCCGCACAAATCTCTCTGTTACTAATGGTAATAGTGGGGGTCCCCAATCGCAATCGGGAGTGAAGCGTACTCATATGAGATCACATTCTGTTAACCCAGCAATATTGAATCACACAGGTAAAAATTCTAATGGCAATGGTCCTTTGAGTCCCAATCCTCCCAGTGTCAATTTTAATGTTGACACTTCACAATCTCAACTAGGTGTTCCAAAACCTTCAAATAATCTTCCAAATAATACTAACCCAAGAAAAATGCACCCAAATGCAAGAGCAAAAAGTGTTGGGCATGTCAGAAAGGAATCTTTGACGTTTAAGAGGGAAGACAACACGCCACCAACGGCCGATATAAACATGTCTAGTCGAAACAATTCATTTGAACCTCATGATGAGCAATTCTATGATGTTATTTTGGAGACAGATAACGAATTATCAAGAAAACCGACAAGACGATCATTGTTACCAGCAACATCAAAGGTAGAAACGACTCCAGTTAGTATGCCTTCAATTGAGTTCCCTAGACAATTACTTCTAAGAGGATTCTTTTCGGTTCAAACTACTTCCACCAAACCTTTAGTTGTTATTCGAGCTGATATAATTAGGGTCTTAAGTCATTTAAATGTCGAATTTAAGGAGGTTAAGGGTGGATTTTTATGCTCTCACGCACCTAGTATTGAAGTTGGGGTTATTCCTCAACCAACTCAAGCTGCTGTTGTTCCTTCTTCAGTTCACACTAGCGCGGACAAAGAGTTTAGGAGCGATACATCCTCTTCATCCTCTTCTGATGATCGTGGTTCAGGTTCGTCGCATCAATACTCTTCAAGTCATCATTTATCCGCTTCAAGAACACCTACTTCATCTCATCGCCGGAAGTTTTCTATCGGTTCAGGATTTTTAGGTTATCGTAAGAAGGCATTTAGCGGATCAAACGACAACAGCAATACTAATACAAACGACGAAACCGAAACAGGCGAATCTGATCAAAGCTTAGAAAGTGTTGGCCTTGGAATTGGTGGCTCAGATATGCTTGGGTCTCACTTTGACTATCAACCAAAACAGCAAACTGCGGCACCCAGTCAAGGATCATCTACAGCTAATAATCAGCAGCAAATTTCGTATCGACCTAGGCCAAGGACTCCCTTACAGTTTGATATTTATATTGTTAAGGTACCACTATTGAATTTGTATGGTGTTCAGTTTAAGAAAAATATGGGCAATACATGGTTGTATAAAGAACTGGCTGCCAAAATATTAGGAGAGTTGAAATTATAAGTGATTTCGATAATTCTACGCTTCTAGTAATAAAAGGCATTATCTCCAACAACTAATTTCAGACATTCGCTCTAAAAGGCATTGGACTCATCTTTTTTTTTTTTTTTCGTCTTCGATTTGCGTTGCTTATGTATATGGGATAATATTTACTGGTCTAAAAGTACTGGTACTCTTTAATTTTTTAATTTTTTAATTTTTTTAATTTTTTTCCTAATTAATCTTATATATTCTGATATTTGGCCCTTATATTGACTTGCATGATAATATATATAGTAAAGATTTTCAGAATTCTTAAAAAATCTCTAAACTAATCTGTCTATCGTTTCTTTGTAACTTTAAACTCAATACATATAATTTCTTTCTTAAATAGCTATGATTGATCAGCTCGAAATTAATTAATATTAGTAATTTATCTGACTTTGGAAAGTATAATAGAAGTTAATGGCTAAAAATATAATATTAAAACTTATAGCTCTCGATTGGAGAGCCTCTAACATATCTAGATGTTACATGTAACAGCTCTTTGGCTTAGATCCCATGACGATGATAATTTTTATAAAGGATTGAATTTAGTTTGAGCCGATGGATATTACAAACAAGTTCCGGGTAAATGTTAACTTTCATTCACCCGGGAAAAACATGCTAAACTTACGGGGTGAGTCTGGGAGTATAATTGATTCCCGCATGCCTTATTATTCAACAATGTCAACGTAGAGTTCCTCACATTCAATCAATCTTGGTGATAAGTTCATCTACTCCCTCTATATTTTTACTATCATCATTACGTAAAGATTTCAAGCTACTAGTAATATTCATATAAACGTAAAGATATTTTCATTATGGTAATTCCTACTATAACCGTTATTGGTTCACTCAACTATGATTTGGTGACATATTCACCGTTTATTCCAAAATCTGGAGAGACTATGACTGCTACTCGATTTGAAACACATAATGGCGGGAAAGGGCATAATCAAGCATTGGCTTCACAAAGAACTTTGCCAATGACAGATGCCTCTTTAGATGCTCCCAAGATAAGAATGGTCGGGAGAATTGGAGATGATTTGTTTGGAAAACAATTGAAAGGTGGACTTGAAAAGGAAGGTGTAGATGTTCAACATGTTAAAGTGATTACAGAGAAGGATAGTAATGGAGATTCAGTTTCTACTGGTGTAGCCACCATTTTAGTGGAAGAAAAAACAGGTGATAACAGAATTTTGATCACTTTAGGCGCTAATGGATATCTTGTTAATTTAAACTACGAAGACATTTTCCCATCACCCACTTCTAATGATTATGTTATTTTACAGAATGAACAAACTGATATCGAAGCATCACTAACTTGGTTGGAAACTAATCGTCCGAATTATAAGTTAATTTATAATCCATCACCCTTCATTGGTTTACCTGATGAATTATGGCAGGGAGTTGACTATCTCCTCCTTAATGAAACTGAAGCTAAACAATTGGTGGAACATTTATTTAAAGTTTCTTTAGATGATGATGATGTACCAATTCTTCCTCGTGTGAAAGGGTACATTTCAAAACTTATAACAAAACTATCCAAGAGAACGACTATCATTATAACAATTGGTCCTGATGGTTGTTACTATCATTCTAATGATTCTGAAGATTATCATAAAGGATATAATATTCCTAAAGAAAAGGTTATTGATACAACTGGAGCCGGAGATACTTTCTTGGGTGCATTGGTTTCATCTCTCTCTTGTAATTGGAATTTGGATAAATGTATCGACTATGCAATCAAAGCGAGTGCTCTTGCCGTAACAAAACGGGGAGCTGCTGATGGTATACCTTATTATAGAGAGGTATTTAAAATACTCTAGAGTTAGAATACATTTAATTATATTTATATAATTGAATAAAAAGTTTTGTTAATGATTATTTGCTTGTTTTATGCTTGTTACATGAATGCTAGATTTTTCTAAATTAAAGTTGAAAATTTTAAAGCCAAATGTTTGGAACACAGCACAGATAGCAATATTAATGATGTGATGTAAATATATAGTTATAGATGTGATTCAAAATTATATGAGATTTAATAATATATTGCTTATATAATTGAAAACTTATGATATATCGATTGTAATTAAAAACTGTTAAGTATGTATCATTGAGGTTGCAGGCTTATACATAGAAAATACTATAATCTTAACTAGTTTACAGTTCGACTTGAAAAAAACGTTGAAGCATCGACTGACATCTTCATCAAAACAACTGAAGAAGCTGATTGTATTACCTATTTTCTGACAATAGTCTTCAATGATAGAAGAAATTGTTCAATTTTAAATATTTTATAATCTCGAAATGTTCTCTTTAGTTTCTTCAGAG
The DNA here is from genome assembly GCA_001600815.1 of Alloascoidea hylecoeti. Taxonomy (NCBI): domain Eukaryota; kingdom Fungi; phylum Ascomycota; class Alloascoideomycetes; order Alloascoideales; family Alloascoideaceae; genus Alloascoidea; species Alloascoidea hylecoeti. The sequence goes on from BCKZ01000006.1 coordinate 467,989, forward strand.
CATAACATAAATATATTAAACTTATAAATAACTTCTTTTTACACAATTAAAATTTCTATTTGTTTCATATGATGAAGAGAAATGAAGGAGTCAAAAGTTTTGACAAGTCATGAATCAAAGACGTATTATCATTTTATTATATGAGTATCATATATTATCAGTCAATTTTCAAGATAAAAAAATGATTTTATATATAAAATCAGATTAAATATCTCTTTTACTATTTCTTATAATATTTATTTTTTCTAGAAAAAAAGAATTGAAACTGGTTAAATGATATAGTATAATGATGTCTTTAAATGAAAATAAATCAAAGGATTCTGAATTTGAATCGAATATTCAATATGTGATTAATTCTCTAGATACAATTTCAGAAAATCACAATTCTCAATATGCTCTTGTAATTGTGAAGACAGATGGAACACCTTTATATTTTGCTTCTGATGTTCTCAAGCCATTTGTTGATAAAATATTACCAATAGGTGGTACAGTCATGGATACTAGTATTGAATTTCCTTCTTCTGTTGAGGAAGCCCTATTGACTCCAGATTCGATCGGCAGAAATAGAAGAAACTCAGATATTTATTCATTTTTTGGTTCCGAATTTTCAGGTATTGATCTTCCAACTACAAATATTGATGTCTCTATTTCTTCAAATGTTGAGGATTATCTTATAAAATGTTTTAGTCAACTTCAACAATTAACATGTTCATTAATTTCAAAAATCTGGATAAAAATCTTGGAACCTAAGAAACAATCTAATTATCCGTATAATAGAGGAGATAGTTCCAAACCTAATTGGTGGCCTGTTAATGTTAGACATCGAGAACCAGATCATTTGAAAAAGCCAGAAAGAGTTACTTTAATGATTTCAATTTTACGTGCTGCAGCTAAAAAGAAAAAAATAGGATTAATGAAAATGAATAAAATGACCAAAGAATGGAGTTTATCTAATAATGAATCACTTTCTATAAAAAAGAAATTGATCCTAGCAAGTGTCTATCATATTGTTGAACATGAAATGAGACATCAAAGACTCGGAGCAGATAAGAAAGTTGATGCTCTAAATATTATAAAAATAAATGAAGCAGAAAGAATGTTTGATAAGTCATCACCAGAAAACTCTGATGTTGAAATTTCTCAAAATGTCATTAATATTGGTTCAACAGAGACAAATATTAATTATGAATCGTTTGAGGGAAACTACTCAGGATCTTCTGATATTTCTTATGAATCTCCTCATTCATATTTAAATGGTATTTCAAATTCATCAATTTTTGGTTTAAATTCTGAGGAGTTGGATTTTGCGACATCATTGGTAATGGCATCACCATCAAGCAGCCAAATGGGTACAACTAAAATGCCGTTACACCATTACAACTTTAATGGTCAAAGGGGGGATAGTCCTCTTCAATATAGTGCATCTATATTACAGGAACATGAAATGATTCCATCGCAGCTGTTCGATGAATTGCAACAAACACAAAGAGGACCAACGTTGGGGACTTTCATTAATAATAATCATGATAATAATAATCATAATAATAATAATCATAATAATAATTTGGGGATCAATTCAACATCCCAAACGACAACCGGAGGAAATTCTGAAACTCCGCCTAGGAAGAACCCCGGTTTTCTCAAATCTCCGTTTACGAGGACGTTCGACAGTGCGCTGAGTAATTTCTATTCTCAACAACATAGTGGAAGTAGTAAGAGACGAATAAGCAAATTGACGCATGGTAGTGGTAATAGACAGCCACTAGGTACAAAAGATGCTAACAAGAAACATTTATTTGAACGGATAAGAAACTCTGATTCTTCTATTTTTAAAAATAAGAATCTTGGACATAATTCCAACGACACGAGGGCAGATCAATGGGAAAGGAAACCTTTTAAATTTGGAAGTCCGTTCAAAGAAGTTGATTCCCGAAAGTTACGGTGTAAAAGAGATGCGGAGGCAGTTGAAATGGAAGAAGAAGACTCGACAGCTACAGATGTGGACGATATGTAGTCTGAAAGTATCGATGATACCGTTTTAATAGGAGTATATAGTTAATCCGATAATTATCGGACTTTGTTTTTACTTGCTGTCGTTTAAGTCGTTTAAGTCGTTCCTCTCGGTTTGGCTAGTTAGGCGACCCGGTAGACCAGCGGGGCGTAGTGCAGATGGCGGGCTCCTGAGGCACGCGTTTGTTTGGATCAAGTACCCGACGTCTGGACGAGAACGCCCGCCGATGTCGTTTATCTTGTCGGACACGGCGTGCGCCCGTGTGCAGGTCACATTCCCGAGCGATCGATGTTCGGGTGCTGACCTCCGCGACACCGGAGAGTTGGGTGGAGTTGGGTCCGACTCCAACCGGGGCGTATTTGGTCAGCTGTGGTAATCCCGGTTTAATAAAAACAGACCACTTTAACTTTGGAAAGATATAAAAAAGCAGGCTCGTCCACTTCGTCCACAAAACCAGTTTTTTTATTCCAGCCAAACACCAAAATGGTCTCTTCTGTTCTCAACGCAACCGAAGTCTCCGCCTTGACCTTCTCCAGTCTGGTGCAAAACATCTCAATACACTACCCGGAGCTGAATGCACTGGAGCGTCTGTGGGCTACCTACTATACCTACATGGGAAATGATATTTTCGCTACTGGCCTCTTATTTTTCCTCTATCACGAGTTCATGTATTTTGGACGGTCCTTGCCTTGGATGATCATTGACCAAATCCCTTACTTCAGACAATGGAAACTACAACCGGATAAAGTCCCTTCTGCCAAAGAACAGTTTGAATGCTTCAAATCTGTCATGACCCAACATTTGTTCATCGAAGCGATCCCCATCTGGACTTTCCATCCTATTTGCAGCTTGTTAGATATTTCAATTTCCGTTCCATTCCCTGCTTGGTCAACTATTTTATATCAGATCGCAATTTTTTTCGTTCTTGAAGACACATGGCATTATGTTTTTCACAGAATTTTTCACATTGGTCCATTCTACAAATACATCCACAAACAACACCACAGGTATGCCGCCCCATTTGGCTTAACCGCTGAATATGCTCACCCAGTTGAAGTTGCTTGCTTAGGTTTTGGTACCGTTGGTTTCCCTATCATTTATGCTGCTTTGACTCGTAAATTACACTTGTTCACTGTTATGCTTTGGGTTGCCCTTCGTCTCTTCCAAGCCGTTGATTCACACTCTGGTTACGATTTTCCATGGTCTTTAAATAAATTTTTACCTTTCTGGGCTGGTGCTGAACATCATGACTTACACCATAAATATTTCATTGGTAATTACGCCTCCAGTTTTAGATGGTGGGATTATTCTTTAGACACTGAGGCTGGTCCTATTGCTAAACATGAAAGAGAAGCAAGACAGAAGAAAGCTATGGCTAGAGCTAATGCTAGAAAAGAAAGATTAGCATCTAAATCTGCAAAAACTGGATTGAAATCAAACACAATATAGTTGTTTATATATAATTATAATCTCTCTTTATACATGAGGAAATTGAAGAATTTGAAATGAATACAATAGATAAAGTCATTTATTTAATTTTTACTTCATTTTGCTCACAATACATTTTGTTAAGGTTGGTGTCTTTCTTTTCTCTTTTATCTCTATACTTTATTATCTTCTAATTCTATACTTTAAATTATAAACATACCATACATATTTGTATATTTTTAATCACAGAATATATTACATTATATAACATAAATATATAGATTAACAACATTAATTAATGTGAACGTTATTACAAATTTCAATTTCAATATCAATATTTTGCGATTTTATTTCTAGATCGATCCGATATCGATAAGATCCACCCTTACATTTTATTTTCAATAGTGGCAACATCCAAGCGCCTTTTGTATAATTGTAACCACAATACAGTACCTATCTCTCCATAAAAAAGAAATATAATCATGGAATTAAATAGGGGCACATTTATCCTGTTAATATTCATCATAATATTTCTACTACCTAGCCCTTATTCCCGAACGGCACTTACCTCAGATGATAAGAAACTAATACAAAAGTTCTATGAAACAAACCTATATGAAAGGGATGTGCTTCAAAATTCTACTTTTGAATCAGGATATGGTAATATAACTGGATTCAGATTAAGTTATAAAGATGTTTTGCTTGGTAAAAACGACTCCAGCGATTCAAGTCATTTAGAAGGAATTGGTGATACTATATTACCACCAGAAATTGAAAAGGAAGCTATTCATATTTGGAACAAAGAAACTGAGGATGAGGATGATGATGATACGAAACAGATACAAAATGAAGAACACTACAAAGTGGAACGTGAACATGAACACGACGACGACGATGATGATGATAATAAAGAAGATGAATCTCATAAGCACGATAAACGAAGTAAACTTTACAAACTTAAAGATGAAGAAGATCATTATAAAGCATCTAAAAAACGCTCACCTTTCCTTAACGTTACTGGAACGGTTAAAGGAGAATGGAAATCTTTTGATAATAAAGGTAAGAAGTTTGTTAATATACCAATGTATGTTCCAAAACCATTTTCCCGGGCAAGATCAAGTAAATTTGCAGACGGATTTACAATCTTACCAGATGATAATCAATCTGAGAAAGATACAGACAAAGGATTTGAAGATTACGATCATGGTTTTAAAGATGATAATTTCTATATACCTTTGGATGATAACAATATTGATGATGAAGTATCAAGAAATAATGGTAATATTACTGTAAATAAGGGGAAAATACGTGTTGAAGTATATGATAGTAAACGACCAATAGAAGCTACAAAGGCAACCGACACTTCATTTGTTGGAATTTCAATTACATTAAAAGACACAAAGGATTTAGAAACACATACTCTTGAAATGAAAGGTGTTCATTTTCATGATTCTGGGAATGTAATCTCAACAACTAATTCTCTTAAATTTGGTGGAATTTATGGTTTACCACATCTAATGTTTGATTCAAATCATTTTGAACTATCAAAAGATTTACTTCTCGCTGAATTAAACAAAACCTTGGAAAAAGAAAAAGAAAAATTGAATGATAAAGAATCTCTTTCAACAGCTTTAGAAGCATCTGATAAATGTGAATATATTGCATATTTACATTATTATAAGACACACCTTTCAAAAGATGAATTGAAAACAATTGATAAAGAATTAATGAATCCTATAGGAAGACCACATAAACCTATTCCAAAACTTGAAGTTACTGGACTATTATATTCACCAGATTGTGGGATTGCAATTAGTGTAAACAAAGCAGAAGGTGTAAGAGAACAAGTATATTGGGCAAAAGCAAAAGCAGTGGTTTTTGGAATTATATTTCTATTCTTAGCCCAAATTATTTTCTTTATTAGACAAATGAATGATTCAAATACCCCTTCATCAATGTCTATGATTAGTTTTTGGTCTCTTGCATTAATCAATTTAGTTGATGGGTCATTTTGTATGGCATTTTTATTATCTTCAATAATATTCGAATATATTTTCTTACCTTTAATTGCAGCAGCATTTTTGGCATTCACTTTGGCAACAGTTTTTGAAATGAGATATATGCTTTTAGTTTATAATTCTCAAATAAATGAAGTACCAATGAGTCTTGCAACTGCGATAAACAGAAACAGAGATGAATCAGTTAATAATAATAATGTCGGAACTGCTGCTGTTCCAGGTGAGCCTACATTACCAACAACAAATCCTCCACAGCCTATAACACCAGCTCCAAATCCAGTAACTTTAGTTCCAGGGGAGCAAAGTACGGCAAGTACGCTTTATATTCGATTTTATTTTGCGTTATTATGTTTCACTTTTATTGTTATAAATTCTTTGAATTGGTCAACATATGCTCGTTATCCGTTCGAGTATGTGATATTACTTTTAATTAATTCATTCTGGGCTCCTCAAATTTATAGAAATATTAAACGGGGATGTAGACGGTCGTTTAAATGGGAATTTATTTTAGCTACATCCTTTATTCGAACAACACCGGTGATATATATATGTTTCATTGATTTTGTTTTTGGTCATAGATATGAACCTATCTTATGTTACTCGATCATTGGATGGATTTGGTTTCAAATATTGATTTTAGCTTGTCAAGAGATATTTGGTCCTAGATTCTTATTGCCCAAATCTCTTCTACCAAAATCTTATGATTACCATCCAATTCTCACACGGTCTGACCTCGAGAATGGATTTGGCATTGAATTTATTGATGATAACGGTGATATCAATACCGTTGAAACTGGATCACCCCAGGAATCCAACAAAGAAACAAATGAGACAACATCCTTAATTAATGGGGGAGCATCTTTACATCAAATCAGACATGATGAACACAGTGGGCATTCAGTTGTTGATTGTGCTATTTGCATGAGTGCTGTTGAATTGGTTGTACTTTCATCTAAAGACTCTTTACATACAAATTCTCCACAGAATGTATTAGCTAGAAGGAGATATATGGTTGCACCATGTGGGCACATATTTCATACTGATTGTCTTGAATCGTGGATGAAATATAAATTGCAATGTCCGGTGTGTAGAAGTTCTCTTCCACCATTGTAAATATAGTCAGACATATGTAAACATGATTTTCATAGTTAGGGGTAGGGAATAGATATTTTACAACATGCATCTAATTTAATCAAAGAACACGATACAGGGAGTTTTAGTGATACTATTTCATTTCTAATATACTTTTGTATTACAGAAGTAATATATTTTTTCAAATTACATTATTTAACTTATTTCTTTGCAGTGAGCCTTCTGACGTAGAACGCAAGTTCTTCACCTTCCAAAATGTAACCATCACATCTACCTGATTGTCCAGGTCTTGAAGAGATGGCAGCATAAAGTCTACCAGCACCGAATTGAGCTTCTAAGGCTTGTTCGACTTTAGAGGCTTTCTGTCTTGAGGCTAACTTTCTTTCTAATTTCTTTGATTTTGGAGCAGCTTCTTCAGCTTCTGCTTGCTTACCCTTCTTCTTTCCTAAAGTATGACCGTATTGGGTTTCGTAGTATGTTCTGAATGGAGTAGCATCGATTTGGACGATGGCAGATTTTGTCAAAGTGTTTGTTCTGACTAACTCGTTATTAGAAGGATGATAGACGACAGAAGCAACTCTTGTCTTTCTTGAAACACCTTCTGATCCCCATGAAAAGTTACCAGTGTCAATTCTTAATGCACGGAACTTGGTATTACCACCTCTAGTTCGGACAGTATGGATTCTCTTGGCACCAATACGAGTGTTAGCTGGTTGACGACCTAACTCAAACTTTCTCTTCTTTCTGTAGTGGGCACGTTTGGCACCAGTGTGGGAACGCTTATGGCGTGAATCACGAGAAATACCCATCTAGAGTAAATGTTAGAACTGATTAATTTTAAATGCATAAAACGTTTAATTAATGGTATAGAAAAAAAGTGGTGCAGCATCATGAAGAGTTAAATCATAAGAATTTAATTGTTTGGGTATTAGCAATAGAATATGAAATATCATTCATATATATATTCGTTTCAATTCTCACTTATTTTTCAATAGCACGCGCACGATACTGATAAGATCAAACTATTTGTATAGTATTCTCTCATGACATTCATCCACATTTCCATCCATATATTTAAAGCGATGTATCTTTATTATATTGTTGTTTTCACTTACCTTGTTGTTTGTCGAGTAAGATAAATCGAAATCTGTATAATTCTTTACTGTGAATATTGTCTAGCATGCTGAAATATTATATGTTCTGTCAGTTACCCTACGCCATTACAGCTGTGTGACTGTTTAGCGCAATGAAGTTTGGATGTTAGGGTTTTGCCCAGCTTAAACGCATCCGCTTTCACACGTGATTTTCTGAAGTTTTCAAAAAATCTCTATATATAATGATTAAACTTCCTTTTCTCTTCAATATTATAAGAATAGGAATTCAGCAGAAAGTTATTTTTATTTACAGTGTTAAGCACTTATATAAATTAAGACTTAATAAATACAAAAAAAGAATCCACTTATATATTTGGTTTGGTTAATGGGAGCTGTTGCCCCGCTATAGCGCTAGGTTATCTGATTACTATACTCGTACGATTTATGAATACATTAAAAACAAGTTGTTTAAATTCATTTATCTTTTAAATTTGTATGATGATGAGTTAATAATTTTTAGTTTAACTTGTAAAATATATATAATATAAAAGTCATCTATTAGAGCTGGAACTATTATATCGTCCAGCAGCTCTCGTTCTCACGTTTTCCAAAGATAGTTTATATCTTTTCGTTTATATCTTTTCTCCTCAGTCTATAGTTAAACAGGGGCGTTCCTAAACAAATAAGATACACTTTCACCATTGTGTAATCTCCGGACACTCTCAGCCAGAACACCGCTGATATCAAATGTATCTAATTTAGGACATTTCTTAGCCTTCTCAACAAAATTAACAGTGTTTGAACAAACAACACGATCGAGTTTTGATTTATTAATATTTTCAGTGGCCTTACCACTTAATATACCGTGTGTAACGATAGCTATGACTCCTTTAGCTTTATGGGATAATAAGATATCTGCCGCTTTTGCTAGAGTACCGCATGTATCAGCCATATCATCAACAATGATGCAAATTTTATTTGTAACATCACCAACGAGGACCATTCGAGATACCTCATTTGCCCTGGCTCTCTCCTTATGAATCAAAGCAAAATTTAAATCCAATCGATCTGCTAAACCAGCAGCACGTTTAGCACCACCAGCATCAGGAGAGATAATGATCGCTTCTTTCTTATAACTAATGTTTTCCTTGATATATTGAACGACACTTGGTTCAGCGTATAAATTATCTACAGGTACATCAAAGAAGCCTTGAATTTGACTGGCATGTAAGTCCATAGTAATGATATGATCACAGCCTGCGGTTTGTAACATATCAGCCATTAATTTTGCAGTTATAGGAGCTCTTGATTTATCTTTTCTATCTTGCCTTGCATATGGGAAGTTTGGAAGAACCGCGGTGACCCGTCTAGCCGAGGCGGTTTTACAAGCATTTATCATAATCAAAAGTTCAAAAACTTTATCGTTAACTTCGTCTGAGCCGATTTGAAATAAAATGTAGACTTGAAAACATCTGTTAATAAGAGTATCGAAACATGAAAGGATTTTAATAAATCATACCATCTTCATCTCTAACCGATTCACCAATTGTGATTGAAATCTCTTTATTTGGTTCCTTTGAAATATCAAGTTTACACAGTTTTAGACCGAGTCTAAATATTTTTTGGTTAATACAAGAAATATTTGTTGGACGATGGGATGAGAATCGTTTGAAAACAATGAAATTAAAATGGGGTTCCCATTCTTAGGGGATATAAAAACAATTACCTTCTAGCAACAAGCTGAGCAAGACCGTTTGTTTCGCTGGATAGGAGTTTTATGGAGTTTGTGGACATGATATGGAAATTGGAAATAATTTGAAAGAGGTGTAAAACTTGATGATTCGGTTAAAACCCCAACATAGGAATTATGTAATTTATGTGCAGTGCGTAGTAAGCAAGCACGCTAACGATATTGCTTTCAACAGGAAGTATCTTCTTTTCAAACAACCTGCTAACGTATTGATACTGTGTTGTAACGTATATTGAGTAAGATCACTGAAAAGAACGTTAATAGTTCAAGTATTGTTTGTGGCGATGTCAAGATTATTAATTAAATCGAAGTCTCATAATAATTATTGAACACATTCCCAGATTTCGCATTGACTTATTTTAGTACTCAACAACATCTTTCCCAAGTTCCAACGACTTCCTTCATTTATAATTATAATCGTATTGACATGCTTTGTGATTAATGCTAGCCTAAATTCTACTATTACAATTATCACTGTAATTATACCTAGAAAGTTTATCGTCATGTGACACGGAGTATATGATCATCTCTCTTTTCTTCCTTTCTATTCCCACAAAAATGTCTAAAATTACGCCACAGGTTGCCTATGCTTTAGAGGTTGTGGTAGCAAAGTTAGAGAACAGAAAACCTGCTTCTCTTGATAGCTTTAAGGCTTTGATTCCTAACACTATTGAAGAGGCAGAATGCCCGTTATTTGTAACCTTCGATAAGATCAAGAGAAATCAAAAGCGCTTACGGGGTTGTATAGGGGTATTTTCACCACAAAAGTTGGAGTCAGGAATAGAGAGTTATGCTCGTTTGGCGTGAGTGTTGCTTCAAATAATGTAGTAATAACGACTGCTAATTGATAAATTGAATAAGTGCGTTTGAGGACCCTAGATTTCCCCCCATTACTTTGCAAGAGGTTTCAGATCTTCAGTGTAGGTGAGTATTAACAAGATATACTATGATATAATTATATAGTGATATTAACACAAATTAGCCTGACACTTTTGACCAATTTCGAATATGCTAAAGACCCTCTTGATTGGGAGATAGGCAAACACGGGATTAGGATTTTCTTCAAGATACACGGTATGAGATATTCGGCCACTTACCTTCCCGATGTGATGCCAGAGCAAGGATGGACTAAAGAGGAAGCCTTGGATAGTCTTGTTGAAAAGGCAGGAGCTTCGGGAGATTGGAAGACGTTAAATATCAAGTTACAAAGATATCAGGGTCAAAAGTCTAAGATTAATTATTTGCAGTATAAAGAACTACTATCATAGAATATTATTATAGAATATTATCATAGATCGTTATCACAGAATACGATCATAGATTGTTAAAATGTACAGCAATGGATATTGGGCTTATAATTTCGTAGAGTTGATCATGCTTGTGATAACCGGTGATAAGGAACTAAGAAAAGAATTGGTACACACCCACACCTACATGTACTTGTACTTGGACATTTAATCCTACGTCTTCTTCCTCTTCCCAAGCACAAACATTTGTCTTTAAGCTGCAAAATGGGTGTATGCTTATCTTGTCTGAAATCAGACGATGATGACGACCTACCTCAGGTATCTATCCGTACTTACTTATGCTGCTAAAGATGTTGTGGCTAATACTGACCGACCACAAATAGAACAACAACAATGAGAGGACACCACTAATAAGCGACCCAAGTGCCGAGTGAGTACATAATACACGCTATACAACAACGCAGCCGACTAATATCCAATTATAAGTTATTCCTACGAGGCCCAGAATATGGAACGGGACCAACAATTATCTAATATAGTCAACGAGACAGGCCAGTGAGTATTGTTTTTATGTTGATACTCTTGAAAAAATCACTAATAGAAAACAGCAAGCTGATTGACGTGACATCCTACGCTCGTCTACGAATAAGCCCCACACAAACAGCAAGCACTTTTGCTGTTGACGACCTGAAAAGTGCACTTGAACATATGGAACCAAATATGAAAATAGAGCTGCCTCGGCCCCTGCCCCAAACCTCCCTTTCGGAGCTGGAACGATGCGCTTTGCGGGAAATAGCGTGCAAAATAGACACACTGTTGGGCCCCAAGCCTGTCATCCAGCAGGACCCCGCGGGAGGGTCCTTGATTCTGAACTGCGAAGTTACCAGTCTTTAAAATTATATACTTATAATTAATATTAATATCATGTTTTGAGTAAATTACAGACCGATTGTGTAAATGTGGTACTGGGAGTTTAGGCCCAAAACACACTGGCGACTTTTTTGTTAGCCAACCTCCAGAAATCTCAGGAAAATGGCAAGTGACAAACGTAAGGCTGCCCACTCTCCAACCACAGGAAGAAAAAGACAACGAAGGACTTCACGTGCAGAAAACGTATGTTTTACCCTCTTTTTAATGGTCGACGTGTCACCATCTCCATACTCTTGATTTCATGTAGTTATTAATTGAATAAAGCGCGTAATGTTCAATGTCTAACCTTCCTCTTTAGCCTCTCCACACGTTTTTCTCCTCAGTGATCGATGTTGCACGCAATCTATCCGATGGGTAAGTTCATCTGTTTTTCTTTTATCTGTTGCTTTGAATTAACATTAATATACTCCCTAGTTCAAGACCAATTGCAAGAGAATTCCTGAGGCTTCCTAGCAAAAAGCTTTATCCTGATTACTACATCCAGATCTCAAATCCTATATCCCTCCATGAAATCCAAAAAAAGATAACTGCTAATCTTTATCTCACTCCAGATGACTTACTTGATGATTTTAACCTTATGTCTGAAAATGCTTCGACTTACAATGAACCTTCTAGTGGAATCGCTCAAGATGCTAGAAAAATATATAAATTTATAAAAGATCAAGTCAAAGAGTTTAAACCTGATATTCCTCAAAAACCTGTTCTCAAAAGTAATAATTCCACAGATTCAAACGCTGGACTGATGAAATCAGAAATGAAAAAAATTATTGATTATTTGGTCCATTATAAAGAAAACGGTTACGAAATTGCAGAAATATTCATGGATGTTCCAAGTAGGACTGATTATCCAGACTACTATCAAATAATTAAAAAGGTTATCTGTTTCAACCAAATCTACTCAAAAATCAATTCTGGAGAATTTAAATCTTTAGATGATTTTGAAGAAGCAACATCATTAATCTTTCGAAACGCTCAGACTTATAATTTAAGTGGTAGTCTTGTTTATATTTATTCACAAACTCTTGAAAATCTATTTTCTACAAAACTAACTAAATTAAAGGGTAAATTTCCAAAATTAGTTAAGAATAATTTTACTGAACCTGTCGAAGAAGAGGAAATATTACCACCAAAATCATCTAAGAAGTCAAAAAATAAAAAGAATCCAGGAATTAAGATCAAATTGAATACTCTTCATTCTAAATCACCAGAAGGTACTAAAATAAAACTTAAATTAAGATCATTAAGGAAAGATGATACCCATGAGAAAAAACAAACTACACCAGAAAAAGAGGTTGATCTACTAAGTCCAATAGAAGTTCGAGAACAGGAACCACCGGTGAAGGTGAAACTCGCCTTAAAATCAAAAAATAAGAATCATAGCAAATTAAAGAAGCACAGAGAGTCAGTTAAATTGAAGGAAGAAATCATACCTGTTAAAGAGGATACTGAAGTTATTGAACCTGAAGAAGTCGTTCCTACACCCCTCGAAATAGAGAATAAAGTTCCTGACACAGCTGAACCAATCGCCGAGATAGTTGACCAGCCCAATGAAATTGATAGTATCAACGAAGAAATCATTGAGGTAGTGGAAGAAGAAGATGAGGCCCCTACAGATCCCAATAAACGTTCAAAAGATAAAACTCCTCTTGATGCATATATTCAAGAAGTTGGGATATCTTCAACTAGGCATTTGACTAAAGGGCATAATAAAATAAATGGTAATTCTAATGCTGTTGGATCAATGCAAGAATTATTTGAATATAGATTTATTGCTGATGACTATATTCAACGGTCTTATGTTTTATCGTTACACCCACAAAGTAATATGATTAGTATACGCACAACTTTAAATGAGTCATTACTAGGTCGTCCTTATAATTTTGTCGTTTCTTTAAATCACGAACGTGCAAATCCATTACCAAATTATCATTATAAAGAAGGTGATCCATCTACAACCTTAAAAGTTCAATATGAATTACGTTTGAACCCAGGTTTAAATCTAATTGAATTTTTAATTCAAGTGGCTCCGCCTATTCATAGAGGAGCGTCATTACCTGTACGACAAACTGTTCAGCATAGTATTCAAAATCAGAATTTTACGGGTGATAGTACTGAATTTGAAAAGTACACATTCTGGGTACAGGCTACTTTCTAGATTCCTTTTCCCCGCACCTTTATATATAAACTATTCTTCTATACAGACACACATATATATATGTATATTCCTTTCCCTTACCAATAAGGTAGGTAATGTCAAATCTTGATACTAGCTCTGAGAATATTTTTGATTATTTAAGTAAGTCTTATTATTATGTAAATCTAATGTATTTTTAATTTTTAATTATATAATTATAAAAAGATCATTGAATTGACATCTGTAATTATCATATCTTATCTGATCATGATATATGGAGCTAGATGCCTTATAAGAAGAGCAAATTAAATATGAGTAGAAGAGCAACTAAGCTTTCTTTACGGGTATAGGCCTTATCTTCCAAATTTAAAATTCTCGCTCCAATTAATTTTTCATAGTGCATCCGGGTAACTCCTAGTGTAAAAATTCACAACTCTTTCTTAGTCTCGTTTCATTCAGATTTATAAACATGGCTTCGAGGGGAGACTTGCCATCAGGAAGTACGACAGAAAGACAATCTTACAATGCTTCGGATCTTCTTTTTTATAGTCACCATGATTCTGGGAATGATACCGATGAAACCGAAACTTTAGCGTCTGATACTGAGTCTTCATTTGGTGGATCAATCGCCCCCACCAACAGTATACAAGCAGATACGGAATTCGATCTAGAGCAATATGCTGATGACAGTGAAATTGGTGATGCCTCTGATACTCATGATGATAGAATATCCTGCTCGTAAGCACTTTGTTAAACCAATCTTTAAACCTTACCCAAACTAATTCATATTTATTTAGCTACTGTGGGATTCACAATCCACAATGCTTAGTTCGTTGTATTAACTGCGATAAGTGGTTTTGTAATGGGCGAGGAAATAATAGTTGCTCTCATATTGTTCACCATTTGATACTGGCAAGACATAAGGTGAGCATTCCTTAACTCACTAAAATTTTATGCTATGCATACGAAATTCCTAACACATGAGTATTATTATAGATGGTTGCCCTTCATCCAGATTCTGACTTTGGCGATAGTGTTTTGGAATGTTATCAATCAGGGAACAAAAATATTTTCAGTTTAGGTTACGTCTCTGCAAAATCAGATACATTTGTTGTGCTATTATCAAGAAATGCAAGTACAACTAGTGCAGCCAAAAACATGGATTGGGATGTGAGCAAGTGGCAACCTCTAATAGAAAATCGTCAATTTTTATCATGGATTGCTAATGTTCCTTCAGAAGAGGAAGAAATTAGAGCTCGACATATTACAGCTTCTCAAATCATCAAACTGGAGGAGCTTTGGAAAGAAAATAGAGATGCCACAATTGATGATATCCAAGATCAGGCTGATGAAGAAGAGCCAGCTCCGGTACTTTTAAGATACAGTGATGCTTATGAATACCAACGATGTTTTGGACCCCTTGTAAAAATTGAGGCTGATTACGATAGAAAGCTAAAGGAGGCCCAAGAACAAATCAACATTACAGTTAGTTGGGCTATCGGGTTGAACAATAAACATTTGGCATCTTTTACTCTTTCAGGTTATGAATCAACAGAGCTAAAAATAGCCGTAGGTGATGAGATGATATTAAACTACCAGAGTAATCTCGATCATCCATGGTCTTGTAATGGATATGTTGTGAAAGTTCCCAACGCATTTTCTGAAGAATTTACACTTGAGATGAAACCAAGCCCAAAACCTGTTCCTGTGAAGTGTACTACAAATTTCACTGTAAGCTTTGTTTGGAAAGGTACTTCATATGAAAGAATGCAGGAAGCAATGAAAGTTTTTGCAGTAGATCAAGCATCGGTTTCTGGTTATATTTACCATAAACTTCTTGGGCATGAGATTGCACCAATTGAAATAAAAACAGAACTCCCAAGTGCCTTTTCAATAGCTGGATTTCCGGAATTGAACATTTCACAAGCTAATGCTGTTAGAAGTGTTTTACAAAGACCATTATCTTTAATTCAAGGTCCCCCAGGAACAGGAAAGACCGTGACATCAGCTACAATTGTATATCACCTCACCAAGACACACAATGATCAAGTATTCGTTTGTGCACCTTCGAATGTTGCAGTTGATCATTTGGCAGAAAAGCTTCATAATTTAGGATTAAAGGTAGTTCGAATCATGGCTAGAAGTCGTGAAGATGTTGAAAGTTCTGTACCTTTCCTTTCTCTCTCATCCCAGATACACGCTGCTGCCAGCTCAGGTTCACACTTTTCAGAATTGAAAAAGTTGTTACAACTGAAAAAAGAAGTAGGGGAATTGTCTTTAGCAGATGAAAAGAAATATTTAAAACTTCTCAGAGCAGCTGAACGAAAAATCCTAGATAAAGCAGATGTAGTTTGTTGTACATGTATTGGTGCCGGTGATCGTCGATTGAGTGGGAGAAGGTTTAGAACAGTTTTGATTGATGAAAGTACACAAGCTGCAGAACCAGAATGCATTATACCTTTAGTTATGGGGTGTAAGCAGGTAATTTTTGTGGGTGATCACAGACAATTGGGCCCAGTTATTTTGAACAAGAAAGCTGGGAATGCAGGACTTAAACAGTCTTTGTTTGAAAGACTTATTATTCTTGGTCATGTTCCGATTCGTCTTACTGTTCAATACCGTATGCATCCAGCTTTAAGTGAATTCCCAAGTAATATGTTTTATGAGGGTAGTTTACAAAATGGAGTTACAGTGGAAGAACGGACAATTCCAGCATCTAAATTCCCCTGGCCAATACCAGATTGCCCAATGATGTTTTGGTCTAACGTTGGTCGAGAAGAAATGTCCAATAGTGGTACCAGTTACTTGAATCGTGTCGAGTCTATGAATTGTGAGCGGATTATTACTAAATTCTTTGAAGAGGGTATTAAACCTGAACAGATCGGTGTCATCACCCCATACGAAGGACAGAGAGCATACATCAGTCAATATATGCAATCAAATGGATCCCTTAGCGGCGAAATATATGCTAAAGTTGAAGTTGCATCAGTTGATGCTTTTCAAGGTCGAGAGAAGGATTATATTGTACTCTCCTGTGTAAGGTCTAACGACCAACAGACTATTGGATTTTTAAGTGATCCTCGAAGATTGAATGTGGCTTTGACAAGAGCAAAATATGGTCTTGTTATTCTTGGTAATCCTGTGGCACTTTGTAAAAATCCATTATGGCATCATCTTCTGGTTCATTTTAGAGAAAAGGGAAATTTAGTTGAAGGACAATTAGATAATTTGCAACCTTGTATGGTTCAATTAGGACGTGCTAGAGCTTTCCGTCCTAATAATAATTCTAGGACATTTAGTTTTGCTGAAAGCTCCACTACTGGTGAAAATACAAGTGGAAATACATCGGACTTTGATACTGCTAGTTTGGTCAGCTTTGTTCCCGATAATTTTGGATCACAGAATTATAAGATTCCTTCTGGATTTCCACCAAATTATTTACAACAAACTAACTTTTCCGAAGCATGGCCATCATTAGGAAAAGCCAAGGAGAAGGAGGATGCTAATGTTTTTGGGAGTAGCAGAAGTATGGGGAATAGTCTTAGTGAAAGACTAAACAAATATGTTGAATCAACACGACATGATAAGACAAAAATAGATGATGATGTCAGGAGTATTAGTACGGCTTTTGCTAGTCAACTTGGAATTTAAATTTGTCTGGTTTGGGAACTAAGGTGAACCACAGACCTATTGTAAGCCGTTTTATAAGGAAATGATTTGTTCCTTCCAATGACTCCTATTTCGTCTATATTTCGGCGGTAGAGAAAATAATGATTATAAAATATATGGGGTTTGACATATATTACCGCTAGCTATAACCGAAAACAACTCCGATTAAATAGCTATAGCCATGCATTGTTGAATTTGAATTTAGTTTCAAATATTATCCATATTATCATGTTTACACAATATTAATAGTTGGAGTACTTTGAGCAAAGTTCAAATATAATCTAAAGTTATAATCATTCATGTGCTGAACTGAACTAGTTGTAAATAACTTTATTATAAACTCTATAATTAGTGATAACATAGATTACGGTATATGGCAACTACTATATGCTACTATACGGTTAAGAGTTGTAAACCTTCTTATTGACCTTTCCTTTTACTTCCAATTGCAAAGATATAGGCCTATTTGATCTTCCACGGTAATGTATAACTAGTATTTCGTAAACACGCGCGGTTACATTTTGTAAACATCAGCAATATTCACAGCGGGTTGATGTTGGAAAATAGCGTTGTTCAAAAAAGGATCCATATTTTAATTTTGTTTACAATAAGACTGTAATTAAAGGTAATAATGAGGGAATAATATGAAACAACAAATTAAGATGTAACATGATATCGCGATCATGACCCAATGCTTATCAAGGTTTCCCATCTTGTAAGTCATGGTCGATCTACATACAAATACAAATCAAAAATATAAGTCATTTAAAGAGGGCTTATAAATAATTAGAAAGTAGATTCAAAATTCACATTTGGTGACAAAGCTTGAAAATCCTAAATACATTGCGTGGATTATCAATTGCAATTGCGCTATGGTTTTTGTTGTGATATGCACACATTATTATTATAAAAGTTGAACTTTACCGTGAAATCTATTCAAAACTTAAGTTTAAATCACATATGCATAAAAGGTACATAAATGTAAACAAAAATAGAACATGATGGGTACAAGATCTCTATTACATTTATACTATACGCTAAAGTTACGCAAATTCAATAATTTATCAATAAATAAAAGGAATAAGATACTCAAAAGAGGTTTAAATTTACAAAGATATTGAAAATATGAATCTACAGAAGTCTTTAATTAGGTTATATTAAAAAAATATACTTTTGATCTAATGTATATACTACCTAGTAACGTCTATAGAGTTAAGAGTAGAAAAATCAGAACAAGAAAAAGCAAATTAAAGACATTGAAACAATTACAAGAAAAAGCAAATTAGGGGCGTTGGGAAAACAAAACATTATTAAAATACAAATGAAGTCATATATAGATGCAAAGCAAAAAAAAAAGTATTATAGTAGAAAGACAAATTGTCAATGACTAAAAGCTCATTAAATTTAGATACTGTCCTTGTTGACATTAGTATGATATGAGAATGTAAGATATGATCATACGAAGATCAAGTGTAATTAAGGTCTAGCATTACCTCTTGATGTGGTAAAACTGGGTCTACAATCGTCATTATCTGTGTTTGATTCCAGATCTGCATCTGGATTAGTGACTTGTAGGACTTTCCGAGTATAGTCATATTCATCTTGTAAACTACCTCTTGAGTTGTTGTCATCCAAATTCATAAAGATTTTCTTAGGATCTAAACGTTGATCCACGGGGGTTTGCATAAAATGTATTAAACTGGAGCCCCCAGTGACATCAGAAGCCAATTGCTTGTGGGAACCATTTTGATTTTGATCTGGAGGAAGTGGGCCAGATTCGCTCTGTAGGTTTCTCTGTTTTTTCTTGTTTCGGTGAAGTAGGAAAAAAACGAGCGCTGCTATCATGCAGACCACAACTATCGCTACTACTGTGAAAACACCTGCCACCGCACCCTTGTTATTCAAGAATCCGGATTTTGAGTTAGATGACGACGCTGACGATGGTGACGACGTGGGAGAGACTGTAAAAGTTGAGGTAGGTTGTGTTGTGATGTATTTCGTAGAGACCACACCATCAGCATTAGTAGTTGTTGAAATGTAAGAAGTGATCCACATTGTCGATGATGATGATGATGATCCAAATCTGGGACTTGAAGTTGGACTTGGACTTGAAGCTGAGGCAGAACGAGAAGTTGAACTTAATGTAGTAGAAGAAGAGGTTGAAATTGAAGTTAATGAACTAGTAGAGCCTGAACTAGAGATAGAAGCTGAACTAGAGGTTGAGGTGGTAGTAGAACCAGAAGTTGAAGATGAAGTTGCTTTTGTGGTTGAAGACGATGAACCGGAAGACTCTTCTTGTGTTCCACTTGGAGTAGATAGCAACAAATAAGCATATAAACCTTTTTTGACGTTTCCACACTGATCCTGGCTGTATCCGGGACAGTTGTCGCTGCAATCCGAAACATCTGTGGTATCTGAGGGTGTGTAGTCGGAACACCAACAGGATTTGTTCAGCAATATGGCATAGGCATAGCCTTGACAAGTCTGTTCGCAGAGGCCATTTGACTGGTATATCGAGACCGAAGCCGAGGTGGAACCTGTGTTTTTGGAGGAGCACAAGTCCACGCTAGCCCTGACTCCGGTAAGCAGCAGGAATAGCAAAGGTAACAGCAAGAAATCCAAGTTCTGGCACATTTATTGTTTGTTTTGAAATGTTTATGTCCGCAGATTTATTATTAGCACAGGGCGTGCTCAGGAATACAATTTCGTGCTGAAGATTACTATCACACATAATCGGACCGGGTTCTACGCGGGACCAGAGCGTGCTGCGTAACTGTCAGCACCTCCTCCCCCTCAGCAACAAACTGGAGTATTTCACCAGAAAACACTCTTTGAAAGTCGAAGGAAAAAATGTCGTCCCAGTTTCCCGGATTGTCTTCACGATCCTCGTCCAACATCGCAGTGCCATCCGCCCCCATGGCGGCCGCCCCCCTGGCCATGAACAGGCCGGCCTCCGCGAAGGCGTCGCTGTATCAGGTCTGTCTCAACTTTCGGGACAGATTATACCAGGTGCCTGGCATCCAACCCTACCTGGAGTCCGCAAAGGTGATCCCCAACACCCAGGTGCTGGCTATAGGGGCCCTGCCTGAGCCCATGTCTGTTGATGTTGTCACTCTCGTCGCTCGTTTCTTTCAGTCTGGGTCTGGTCTTTGCTTTCTGATAAACGTTCTTATACCAGAGGAGCAAGTCAAAGTGGTCGTGTCTGATGATATCAAATTGTGTAAGCGATCCGTCTACAACTTCATCCAGGCATGCACCTCCAAACTATCCTACAACCTGGAGGATCTGTTCACTCTTTCACAGGTCTTTTCTATGGAAACCGCAAACATCTTGATCTGCATTAAAGCTGTTTCGTCTTTACTGGACACAATGCAAAGCCGCGGCCTACTCCTTCCAAAAGAAGAAGCCTTACACAACTTCGACGACGATATTAAGCAATTATTCGAACACGAACAGTCTTTAAATATACCTCCCCCACAAAAAGATCCAGATGCAAGGAAAAGAGTGGTTAGAGAGATACTGGAAACCGAACGAAAATATGTTCAGGATCTAGATGTCATGTCTGACTATAAAGCTCAATTAGATTCCTCGAAAATGTTTCTGGTTGATACTGTAAGTAGTTTGTTTCCTAATTTAAATACAATTCTTGATTTTCAAAGACGTTTCCTTATTGGAATGGAACTGAATGCATCTTTGCCTCCAAGATTACAACGATTCGGTTCTCTATTTTTGGAAACAAGTAAAGAATTTAGTCAATATGAAGCATTTTCCTTGAATCAAAAAATCGCAATCGATATTATCACAAAAGAAGCCTCAAAACTGCGTATAGCTTCAAGTCTGATCGACCCATCTTATGAATTACAATCTTTCCTTATTAAACCAGTACAACGGTTGTGTAAATACCCTTTACTTTTACGAGAGTTAATCAAATATACTGATGTTTCATGGCCTTATTATGAAGAACTGGTTGAAGGTAGAAAAGAAATTATGAAAGTTACCGAAATCGTCAATGAATTACAACGTATAAGTGAAAATCGAGCCGCCTTAGAATCCCTAAAGGAAAAAGTGGTCAATTGGAAAAACTACACCGTTGAAGGTTGCGGTGAACTATTACATCATGATACTGTAAAAGTTGTTAGTAGAGATAGAGATGAAGAAGAATTACAAGTTTATCTATTGGAAGATATGATCTTTCTTTTTAGAGAAGTAAATCCGAATACCAAGAAAAGTTCTGCTAGCAAGAAACGGCCGTCACATAGCCATAATTCAGCTAACTCAGTATTTACATTGGTCGGGAGAGTCGTCGTCGATAGTATCAAAGGAATAGAAACAAATACAGAGCCAATCATTACAAAGTCTGGAAAGACAAATTTATATGAAATCTCAATATTAATAAATGGTATGCAAGGAGAATTTGTTCAGAAATTTAGGTTCAAAAATGAAGAAACATTTAAACAGTGGGAAGATACATTACAAAGATTAATCGAAACAAAAGAAGAAGCATTAGCGCAACTTCAAGCTCAAAAGGCAGCATATAATCAACAACAACAGCAGCAACAACAGCAGCAACAAGCCAGATCTTCAAAACCACTACCTCCTCAACCTCCAATGTTGAAAACTTCATTTAACACCAAGGAAAAAGATGATTATCAACAGAGTCGGTATTCACCAGGGGAATCACCGCTAAATGGATACAGACCCAATAGAATAAGTTCTAATGATCCCAATATGCGATCACAACAACAACAGCAACAACTACAGCCTCAACATAATTATCAAGCACCTCCTTTAACAAAGTCTTTATCAACTACCGGACAACAACAATTCCAGCAGCCTCCAAATTTCCAACAATATGATTTTAGAGGTCGATCCGCCAGTCAGCCCAATATTCTTGCTCATGGTATTCCTAATGTGAGTGGATATTCCAATGGCTCAACTGAAGGTCCCCATGGGGTTCATGCAAATGCACCTCCTCTGCCACCGATACCTACAAGAATAAAATCTAACATTGACCTAGGTCAGCAATTTAGAAATGGAAGTATACCCCCATCTTTACCTCCTCCACAACCTCCTCAAAATACATTAAGGGCTAATTATAGTCTTGGAAGAGGTAGCAGTATTGCAAATATTTCTCAAACACATTCAAATACTTCATCAGTTTCCTCAATATCAAACAATCCAAGTGCGCACGGTTCATCGAGTGGCTTAACAAATGATACCACTTTATCGACAATCACCCCAATGAATACACAAAATTCATCAGAATATTATGGTGGTGGTACACCTTCTACAATATCTTCTGGCTCACAAGCAACTGTTCTTTCGACATTAGTACCAAATAGTGAACAAAACCAAGTTCATACTAAATTGAGATTTGAAAATGATACATTTACTTTAATTATTGCAAAAAATATTACCTTTCAAGATTTAAAAGCAAAAGTTGAAAAGAAAATTAAATCTCGTCTATTAACATTACCTTCAAATCCAAAAATTAAATATGAAGATGAAGATGGTGATCGTGTAATTCTTCAATCTGATGATGATATCCTTATGGCTATCGATATGATTAGAGAACTAGCGGCAGATGCTAATGGACAACCTGTTTTAACATTGTGGTATATATGATAATATGGTATTCGTCATTGTAGAGGAGTAACAATGTTATGAATCTAATAAACTTTTGGTTCTGTTTAAGACTCTGATTTGTATGGAAAGTTTTGGTAAAAACATTCTCGTCTACTTAAAGAAAATTTTATATATCTTCTTTTTTTTTCCTTTGTGTTATATTTATAATTGTTATGGTTTGTTCTTTTTGTTATTGTCTTTTTTATTTTGATGGCCCATATCAATTTAATAGTTTTGATTTTTGCTCTCAATGCTCTGATATATATTGTTACTTATTTTTTTTTATTTACATTGATATTTGACCTTAACTCATCTATTATGAAAAAGGTCATTTGAAATGAAAGATAGAACTGTTGTTTTGTTTTCATTAATGCGATATAAATACACCGGTATCCCTTACAATAACTAAAGTCCATCAGCCATACCTCTATATATGATGTTTTTCATATCCGTGCGTGTTCCAAGCTTTCAATTATAAGAATCTAATTTTATAATTAATAAAAGTCGGTTGATTCAGAAATCGACATGAACTAATGTCCCTTTGTTCCTGACTACTTTCCACCGCTTTATGCTATGCTGAGTTAGGTTACAAATAGTTCAATAATTACCCTTTTAATATAAAGTTCATATATGTAGAATATACTATAATAGCCTTACAACTATAACTTTTTAGTGATCATACATGTTTCAGCTTAACACTAATTTCGTATGCTTAAGCTTAATTGTATCTGTACTTGAAATTTTATCTCTTATTATTAGCAACTTGTTAATTAAGATAGATAAATTCATTTATAATCTGTTAGGATCTTACCACAAGCTTCTTACTATTATAGTATTTATTAATATTGTAATTACTTTTGACAATATGGACTTATCATGATTGCGACTGGTATTCAACCTAAAGTCTTATACGAGTCAGACTAAAACAATACAGAGACAAACGGATTAAATAATGTAATGAACAATAGTTGTAAGTAAATGTTATTTTATTATATTATGCTTGCATTTTATGTGATTAAACAATAGTCTGTATAGTATTAGTTAAAATACTTTTAAATTCATTTCTAATTTCATTGTCAATTATCTCCAGTAAATATTCAACATTTTTTAACTCACAAACAAGACCAGTTTTTAAAGAAACAATTCCTTTTTGTTTATTACCCTTATTCCATATTGAATTGATGGAATTAGATTCAATAATTGCTTCATCTCCTTGTAATCTTGGTATATGAATCACATATTTTGATGCGTTTCTACTACGTAGAATAAGTTCAAGAATAATATTCCGTCGTTCAGGGAATTTATTATTATTATTATTATTATTATTATTACTAAGGGTCGAATTCACAAAGATTGAATATATGAGTTTAAATTGAGTTGAATCAGAACACAAAAAAGCAACTGATAATTTATCATTCATATTTTGATTGTCATTTTCATTTTCATTTTCAATTAAATTATCATCATCTTGTAAAGCAACCAAATTTTTTGAATATATTTTTCTAATTGAATTAACTAATGGCATTGTTAATTTTAAATTTTTAATTAAACCATTTAAACCAGAAGTTTCCAATGTTTTCTGTAACATCGGTAATAATAATACATGTGGATTTCTATTATTAATTTTTAAAATATCTTTATCATCTTTTCCTTTTTCTTTATCTTTTGATATATCAATTGTTAATAATTCATTTTCATATTTAAAAGTGATTTTATTTAATGATGCTTCAATTAAATTTAAATTCATTGAATTAATTGATTTAATTAATATGATTAATTTTTGTATTGAAAATAATTTTTGTTTTAATTGATCAAATAAATTAATTGAATTTTTAAAAGATTGAAGATTATTATTATTAAAATTTAATTTTAATTTAAAACAATCTTTTATATCATTATGTTTAATTGAATTGTTATTTTCATTTAAACTTGAACTTGAAATAAATTCAACTTCATTATTTGTTGTTAAAAACCGACTTAAATCTATATTTAAAGTTCTTCCAAATACTATTATTTCTGATGATGGCCATGAACTTGAATTTTCAAATTTGAATATAAAATATAAGGAAGAATGAGCCCATTCATTTGGCATTATTGATTGCATATCCATTACCAAAACAGATTCATTATTTTTCACTTCAAATGGTAATTTGTGTTGAAGTGAAGATGTTGAAGAATTAGAAGCATTAATATTTGTTAATAAATTTTGTGAAGAAAAAGCAGTATGTAATAATTTATAGCCAATATCATTTCCTTTTAATTCATCAATTATTAAATGAACCATTACACGACTTGCAACATAACCAATTAATTTTTCAAATATTGAATAATTTATAATTTCATCTTCTTCTTCTAGTATAATTTCATCAATCCATTTAATAATCCATGTTGAACCATCTAAATTAAAATTTCCAATCCACCAATAAATTTTTGAATCAATACTTGAAATTTTTGAAATTAAAAACCAACCTAATGGCCAATTTGATCTTCTGAAATAAAGTAATGTTTTCGGTATTGAATCTATTGTTTTTGAATATTCTTTTAAATTTAAATTACTACTACTTGGTAATATCGAACTAGTACCAAGATTATTATTATTTGTTGTTGTTGATGATGATAAAGGAGGAATAATACTAAATAAATTTGAAAAATTTTTCTTTATATCATTTGATTTAATATTTAAATTTGAATTTATAATCCAACCAGTTGCATTAGCCATTTTAATAATTTCATTTTTAATTGTATTTAATCTTAATTTTAATAATAATTGACCAGAGAATGATAAATCAGATAAATCATTTAATTGTTTTTCAATTAAAATCATAAATTTATCATAAGAATTATTTAAAAAAATTAATTTTCCTGAATATTTTTCAATTGTTAATATTATTTTTTTATGATTTGTTAAATTTATATAAATTTCATTTTCTCGATCAGTTGAAAAATGTGCAAACATTTTCCCATTTATATTATTTTTTTGGTTATTATTATTATTATTATTATTATCTGATTGAATTTCTGAAAATAATGAATTATAAACATTATGTAATAGATCAGAAGAATGTAAAAAAGTTATTGTTTCTAATAACCATTTAACATCTAAATTTCCATTATTAATTATTATGCCATGATCTTTATTATTAACCAAAACATTATCTTTAAACCATCTAAAACCTAAAGTATTATTTTTAGTTACACCAATTTCAATAATATTTTTTGAGTTTGTTCTTTCAATCCAATATCTTAATATAATAATACTTCTTTCTGGATAATAAGTATGTTTTATACAACCAGACCATAGACCAACACGTAGTTTTAATAAACGTTTATGAATTGTATATAATTTATAAGATATTGTAAATTTATTTAAAATCTCATATAAACCAGGTAAACCTTTTTGAGATAAAACTTCATTACATGTTATTTCTAATCTTTTTTTATTTGAATCTGGTAAATTTGTCGAACCATCTATTAAAAATCTAAATTGTATTAAAAAAAATGGAGAATTTATATTATTATCAGCAATACCTAAATCAGCTTCAAATTGTGAATCAACATGTAAAGTTACTCTACCATTTGATATTTTATAATTATAAAATTGTTTAGGTAATTCATTTGAATCTAAAAGAGATAATTTTAAAGATAATAATATATTTAAATCTTGTTGAGTTTTCATTATAATTTGTGGACTAAGAGGTTTTAAATCAATAAAACCATGTGTTGGTAAACTTGGTCTACCTTTTTTCAATACTTCAATAGCAGTATTTATATCCGGATTTGGTAATTTTGCACCAAGTAAAGAATTATTCATTGATTTAAGTCCCCATATTAAATTTTGAAAACAATTTTGTTGACCTCGTAACCATCCTAAAATATCAATAATTTGAGATATTTCAATACTATTAAACGCCCATTTTGATAAAACATATAATTTTATGAATTCTTTTCTTGAAAGAACTAAAAATTCAATAAATTTTCTTTTTTTAATTTGGTCTGAATTTGAATGTGAAGAATCAAACGTTTTCAATAAAGTTATTAAATCTTTATATGTTTTATTTATTAAATTTGAAACGATTTGTGAAAATGGAATTAGATTTGTTACTATATGAGGGATTGAAGGTTGTTTCGATATGCTACTTTCCGGAGTAGCAACTTGAATCTCGTTGGGAAGCGATGAGGGAAGAGACGAAGACCCATTTGACGAACCGTTCGAAAAAACGTTTGAGAACCCATTTCCAGGCGAAGAATGAGAGTGTAAGTCCTGATGGGCAGCAGAAAAGTCCACAGAGGTCATCATTAATAATCCAAACTGATGGTGAAGCAAAAAGATGGTTTTGTGTTAAAAAAACACCAAATCTGTGGTGTCTGGGTGTTTTGGCCATAAATCAATTTTTTCCCTCCTTTTTTTTTCTGCTGATTTTCCCCTCCTCAAATAAATAAAGAAACAACAATAAAATACAACAATGTCAGAGTCTTCACACAATCAGGATCAATCAGACGAGACTGTTTCGTCCACGCTACGAGCTCTCGTTTCCACCAAGGAAGCTGGGGTGATCATTGGAAAAGCAGGGAAGAACGTTGCTGAGATCCGGGAACAAACAGGTGTTAGAGCCGGTGTTTCCAAGCCAGTCCCCAATTGTCATGATAGAGTACTTACAATCACTGGGTCAATTGAAGGAATATCGCGTGCTTTTGCCCTATGTGCGTTGGCATTGGTGGAATCGCCACCGACGAATCTCCCTAGAACACTTTCACCTCCTCCTCCACAAGGGGCAATTACTATCAGGTTACTTGTACCTCATACGCAAATGGGCAGTATAATAGGGCGTCAAGGAGCAAAGATAAAACATATCCAAGAATCATGCAATGTTCGAATGGTTGCTTCAAAAGATTTTTTACATCAAAGTACCGAAAGAGTTGTAGAAGTTCAAGGAGAACCCGGTGGCATTTTTGAAGCCATTGGAGAAATTGTCAAATGTTTATTGGAAGATCCCCATCAATCCTCGGGTACAATCTTATACACTCCACATGCACATTCATATACATCATCATCGTCAAACTCCCATCATCACTCATATTCAAGAAGCAATGGTAATATCAGTCTCCCAAGTCCCTTAAATGAATCCAGCAGTCCTAATGGAGGTAACGCTGGTGGTAGTGATGAACAACTAGAAGAGCATATATCATTCCCAGGAGATATGGTTGGATGTCTAATTGGTAAGAGAGGAAGTAAGATACAAGAAATCCGACGGGTCTCAGGAGCCAGGATTTCTATTGCACAGGAGAATGACCAAGAATCTGGAGAAAGAAGCTTCACAATTACAGGAAGTGCGGCAGCCACGGAACGAGCATTAAAGTTGCTGTATGATCAATTGGAAGAAGAAAAGATTAAACGAACTCAGCAGCAACATTCAGACGAAGAACACGGGGATAGTCTCGAGCCTCTTGTCGGGAGTGTTGATCAATTGAAGATTTGATGATAAATCAATAAGACAAGTACTGTTTTGATTGTATATTTTTTATTTATTTCCACTTTTAATTTTTGTTTACTATGAATTAATTTATTTAGTATGATTAATATTAGTTGCACCCGTACACCCGTCCCTGTTTAAGTTTAAATTTGAAGTTGACTTATGTAGATAGATTTTCTTAATTAAAAAGCGATGGGTTCAGCCACAGAAATGGATCTGGACGAAACCACTCCAACCCCGGAGACGAACTCGGAAATGAACTCAGAGACGGATTCTCTGCTGAGGGAAATGAACGAAAGGGCCCAAAGTATGTTGAAATTTTATTTTTGTGTACTCACTGGCCAAAACTCTAATAGAATAAGAAATTGCGCTGTCTCTGCCGGACGACGCTACTGCCCGTTTAAACTCGATGTGTCTTCATCAGCCAAATAATCGTTTTTCGCAGGCTCACAGAAACAGATTCGCACAGATGGACTCCATCGCTTCTCATTATTCGGTAAGGTTCCGTCCCAGGCCTCCGAACAGATCCTTCAGATCCAACAAACCCAGTAATGACGTGACAATGACCGACTCCTTCACAATCACTCCAGACGGTAAAAGGGCCATCAACCTTCATAATAGACCAGCAAGTCCTTCAAAGAGAAGAAGAATCAAAAGTATTATTCACGAAGATGTTTCAAGCGGTAAATACGATATTTTTGGTAATCGTGTATCACCTTCATCTTCTTCGTCTTCTTCTTCTTCTTCAACGAAACCCCCTCCAAACGTTCCTGTAACAAAGCCTTCTCTTATACCCCTTCCAAAGAATACATCTTCTACCATCGAACAAGATGATAAAAATATTGATTCTGTGATTGAAAGATTAGCTTCTCTTCCTTGTGCCCCTAAAACTATCATTAAAGACTCGTCCATTCAAAAACCTTCACGCGCATTAAGTTTTAAAAAATTACAATCTTTACCAAGCACCCCTAAATTAATTAAAGAACCTTCCAGATTG
Source organism: Alloascoidea hylecoeti (assembly GCA_001600815.1). Classification (NCBI taxonomy): domain Eukaryota; kingdom Fungi; phylum Ascomycota; class Alloascoideomycetes; order Alloascoideales; family Alloascoideaceae; genus Alloascoidea; species Alloascoidea hylecoeti. The sequence goes on from BCKZ01000006.1 coordinate 497,455, forward strand.
CCAACTTTGACAAAACAAAAATCTATGGAATTACCTTTGACTACAAGGCCTTTAAATTCGAGTTCCCGTTCAACTTCACCCACAAGATCCAAGTCAACTACTATGAATATTTTCCCCACAACAACGCATAATCCCTTTCAAATTCCAATTACTCCAAAATCAAAAACAAATTCCGGGATCCCGAGAGTATTACATTCAGCAACTCCACGGTTACCTTCTGAATTTCAGAGATCTCGTTTTTTACATCCAGATTCTTCTTTATCTTTACAAAATAATAATCCATCTTCCCCAATAAGACCAATCTCTTCAAATGCTATGACTAAAATACCAACAAGAAGTCCTAAAAAGCCACAATCATCATTATCATCATTATCATCATTATCATCATCAAAATCTTTACATACGCATACAAAATCAAATTCTATATCGAAATCTTCAAAGCCGAAATCTTTTTCTTCCTCTTTGTTTGCATCTGGTAATACTACACCAAAGAAAACTTCATCATTTAATAAATTATGGAAATGATTATCTTTTTTTGTTGATTAATTAAATATAGTGTCATCATTTTTTTTATTCATATTTATTATTTTCATATTTATATATTTTCAAATACATATATATATAGCATCATAATATAAACTGTTAAGTTATTGATCGTTCATAAATATTAATATTTGGTTAAGGTTCGTAATGTAAAATTAGGTATCAGGGAATAAGAAATTCGTCCAAATGAACAGCCTAGTTGGTATGAAAACACAGATAGATTGACCCATCTTCACAGAGTGAATTCCATGTTTCGTGTGCAAGGATGTATTCTGCATTAAAGGATAGTAATTTGCTATAAATGATAGTGAGATAAATCTTTTGTCTGCTACGTTCAATCCTAAACTCCGATAAAATATGTCCTCGGGAAGAAGATTATCTGTCATCGATTTGGTGAGTGGACCTAATGAACAGGTGAGTTTCTTCTTTATCCTTGGAAACACTATATGGGTTTTAACTCATTTTTTACATCTAGTCCCCATTAATTCGAACCCGTACTTTATCAACGTCGGGAAATAGGCCATTCAAACTCCCTTCAAGGGTTGGGTCAGTTTCCGCAGGAGGAAGACGCGCTTCATTTTTACCATTGATTGAATCATATACTTCAAATTTAAATAGAGCTGACGTCCTTCATGAATTGAGACCTTTTAGGTTAATTGGTTTAAGCCGGAGTCTTCGAGATTGGGATAAATTGAAGAAATCTGATGATGAATTAAATGAAGCACCTAAAAAGCTTCGAAACTTTTATGATAATCAAAATGAATTGATTGAAAGATATTTATCAATTGATCGTTTATTAGATTCAGGAATTCAAATAAATATGTTAAAAGTTTATGATTCAATTTCTCATAATAGTAATAATTCAAGAACTAATCAAGTTCCAGGAAATGTTGATCAAGAAAGTTCATCTTTTATACCAAATAGTCAAGAAGATTCACAAACGGTTTATATTGCAATTATGATTAATTTTGCAATTAATATTTTTTTATTAGGTGGAAAAGGTGTAACTGCTTTTTTAACAAGTTCAATGTCAATTATTGCTTCTTTAGTTGATTCGTTTTTAGATTTTTTATCAACGTTTATAATTTGGGGCAGTAATCAATTGGTTGAACATCGAAATTGGTCTTCAAGAAATAAGTGTAAGTTATGGTTTTTTTGTTAACGTTTATTTAACACAGGTTATCCCTAACATTAACTTTTTAGATCCCGTTGGTAAAAAACGTCTTGAACCAATTGGTGTTCTTGTCTTCTCAATCATCATAATTATATCTTTCGTTCAAGTTGCATCTCAATCCGTTCAACGATTAATAGATGGTACTAGAGAAGCAGTAGCCGTTGGATTTTCTGCAACTTTAATAATGATCGTTACAATAGTTGTTAAACTTATTTGTTATGTATGGTGTAGAAGTATTAATTCATCTTCTATTCAAGCACTTGCTCAAGATGCTTTAACTGATGTTGTTTTTAAGTATGTTTTATAATTACTCTCTTGTTTTTCTGTGATACTAACATTAATATTATTAGTACTTTTTCAATTCTAATCCCATTGGTTGGTCATCATTTTAATATATGGTGGTTTGATCCCTTTGGTGCTTTAGCTCTATCAATCTATATAATCATTTCATGGGGCCAAACGTATGTATTCTTTCCATTATCACCAAAAAGTAATAATATTAACTATTTAAATTTACAATAGCGCTTTTCAACACATTGAAAATTTAACAGGTGCAAGAGCAGATCAAGAAGATATACAAATGATTTTATACTTGGCAATGAGATTTTCAGATTCGATTAAAGAAATTAGCATATTAAATGTTTATCATGTTGGTGATGGATTAAATGTTGAAATGGATGTTGTATTTGATGAAAAATTGGTATTAAAAGATGCTCATGATTTAGCTGAAACTTTACAATATGCTATTGAAACTTTACCAATGGTTGAAAGGGCTTTTGTTCATTTGGAGTATGTATTCTTTTTTTTTTTTTTTTTTTTTGCATTAAATTTAAAGTTGACAATTAATTATATCTAACCTTTTTATTTTATCTGTTTAGCTACCGTCCTGATAATTTTACTGGTCATGTTCCTCAATAATATAATCATCAACTATAATAATTGGAATCACTACTTACACGAACGTAATATATAGAGAAAATCCATTTTATAAGATATCGATAGTAGTTGTAAATCTTTTAAAAGTTTTTCACCATGGTCCACTGCCATATATAAACCTCATGATCATGATTCATGACTATACAATTACATTTAAACTTACAAAAATAAATAGAGAAGAATAATTAAACAGTTTTTATTAAATTAAGAACATATGACTATTAAATTTACTCAATATCCTTCTTAAGAGTTCCCAAGAAAGCATGTTTTTCAGCAGGTGTTTGGAATCTACCTTTACCAAATTTGGAAGCAGTATCAATCCATTTTAATTCAACCTTTTCTAAAGCACGTCTTGATGTGTCCTTGTATAAAGATTTTCTTAATGTTAAAACTCTCTTCTTAATACCTGGAGTAGAACCTTTAACAATGACGAAATCATTATTAATTTCACCGTATCTAACGAAACCACCTAATGGAGTAATTGTCTTTTGAGTTCTATCGAAAGCAGTAGCACCACTGTTTTCATCACCAGCTTTACCAATTCTGTAAATTTTGTGGTTAACAGAAGTTCTGTGATGATAACCGTTTTGACCGGCACGGGCAACTGTGGTTTGAACGTGGGCTGGATGCCAAGCACCAATACAGGCAACTTTTCTTAAACCTCTGTGTGTCTTTCTTGGAAGTTTCTTGGTACCCCATCTGTGTGTAACACCTTCGAAACCATGACCCTTGGTGACAGCAATAACGTCAATCATTTCGTCTTGTTCAAAGACGGCATCGACAGAAACGGTCTTCTCGAAATGATCTCTGGCCCAGTCAACCTTTTCAGAGATTGAACCACCATTGATTTGGATTTCAGCCAAATGTGCTTTCTTTTGTGATAATGGAGTTTTTCTAATTTGAGTGTGTGCTAAAACTCGGATGACAGTTGATCTCTTCTTGATGCTTTCTAATTTCTCAGAAACGGCAGCACCACCTTCAGCGTATTGTGAAGCATATTTGGAGAAAGCCTTCTTCTTTGATTTGTACCAGTTCTTGTAGAAACGTCTTTTAACTTCATCAGAAAGATGTTCGGCCCAGACAGTTCCAATTGATCTCAAACCTCTTGGGGTTTCAGCATAACCAACAACACCGACAACAACAAGTGGTGGAGTGTCGACAATTGTAACGGCTTCAACAACTTCACGCTTGTGCATCTTGGAACCAGGTCTGTCTAAATCTCTGACAATTGTAGTCATACCAGCTTTGTAACCGAGGAAAGCAGTCAAAGCAACAGATTTAGATTTATCATCTTTTGGGAATGACTTAACCTTACCTCTGTGTCTAGCAGCTCTCTTTCTTGGGCGGAATCCAAGGGATCCGTGTCTTGGTGCTTCAAACTTTCTGTGAGACATTGTTGTTGATGTGATGAAGATGGGAATTGCAAAAAGAAAAGTTTCAATGTATATTAATTAGAATCTATTTCTTCATTGGGATTGTGACTGCTGATAAACGTGTGAGCCCTAATGTGCATGATATTACCCGGATGTCATTATCACGTGCTGATTTTTTAGAACTATTTGAACTCTATTTATAAATTATATATCGTGAATCAACGGAATATTAAAACTATTTCTACTGAACCCCAGCAAAACCAACAATCTAAACTAATTAAAGAACGATCACCACCTCTTCATATCACAACCTCCATCACACTTAGCCCTGGAGGAAGAGATATCCTCTCATGTAAGTATCCCCATCCCAAACATCTATAGAGATAATTAACTGATTAAATTGGGCACTTTTATATATATACCTTTTCTGCCAGATTTGCCTTCAACATTCGAATTACGAAGGAAACAGTGGAAATGATAGTTTTTGGTTAACTCCGTGGCCATATTATGTTCAAATCATGTTGTTGGAGGACAATTTAATTCAAAACATTGCAAACATGAAAATTACCCTGTCCAGTTTGTAATGGTGAGGTTTCAGTTATTGGTTTAAATTCAAATGTATTAATTTTTCACCCTATTATTAATAAATGTCAATAAATATTGATATTTACTTATAGCTACCTTTGGAATTAGCTCCTTATTTCGAGCCTTTTACTCGACCTTTGGAATCTTTATTCGCATCAGCAAAAGTAGGTATGCAATTCTATTAACAATGGTAATAACATTGATATGAATAGTTTCAATACAGCAATCTTATAAATCTAATAAATCATCAAAAGAGAGTAATTATGATATTACGTTCAAAAGTAACTGATCAAAGCAAAGTAATATTAATGAACTTGTTATGGCCAGAGCTCGAGATTGAAAAAAGTACTAGCACTTTTCAATCCTAAATTTTATATTACTATTTATTTGTAACTGGTACACATAAATAAACTGCAATCTAACTAAAGATTATTAAGTTTCATATTAGATTTTTTTTCATAATGAAAATCTTATTAATTTCTTACCAATTATATTGCCATTAGCAAATTTCTGCCCGTATAACTTTTCGGTACCAGTGTTGGAAATCCAGATCATTAATTGTAAATAATTTACTGTTCCAGATATAATTATTTGTTATTCTTGTTCATATCCTTTATTTCATATCAGAGTCTCAATAATTTATGATGCTGTTGAAGAATAACTATGAGCCACTGTTGTAAACCGAAAACATAGCTGAGATATCCGGCCAAACAAAAGCCAAGGTAAGCTCCGGGAATATACAAAAAAGCCCACATTGGGTCAAAATCTTCGATGGCAGAACTTGTATCAACAGAAAGGGCATCGGTTGATCCGTTAACGCTGCCAGAATTAGCCTTTAACGTGGCGGCGGAGACCAAAATAAGACAGGTACTAACAATGGTAAGAAATAATTTTAAAATCATGAGTGGTGATAGTGAAGAGGAAGAAGAAGTAAATAATTTACAAGAAGGTTTTATTTATACCTTACATATTTACTATTATTATGTATATCTAGTTATCAACTTCATCATTAATGGCATTGCAGGCCATTTGCAATGGCTTATATATATGTAAAAATTATAAATGAAGTTTAATTGCACGTGATTGAGATGAGATGCATATGCATATCATCGTATAATATAAAAAATCCCAAACCTTTCAGCCTTGAAACACCTATCATAAATGATCAAATTTCAGAGTCTTCAAATTTATTATTACATAAAATAATATGACACTTTTATATTATACATCTGGAAATCCGTATGGACATGAATCATGATCAATGCTCACTTTTATTGCTGCCAAAGCGGATGTGAGGATATGAAGCGCAACAGAAGCTGATGTTATATTAAATGTATATTTAAGGGAGGGATATGCAAATAATGTAAGCAAGAAAACTGAAAAATTAAGAAATAAAATCTCTCTAATACATGATAAAAATATGTATTTTTTTTGAGTCAAGACGTCAAGAACAATGCCGATTATAAAAATAGTAATTGGGCCTATATAAAGAACGTAGAAAAGTATGTCGCCGGCACTCACAAAAGAACTTTTCTCTTTAAATGTCCCAATTTTTTTTTGAGCCCTAAGATCTTTCTTTGGGGTTGGTTGTACAAAATGATTTTTCATCAAAATCAGGAATATCCAAATTTTTATCATTGTTAATTACAGTTGTAGTTGATACATTGGACTTTGGTGAATCTTTAATGGCGTCTCCCGATTTTACCATCGTTTTATCTGAGTGTACCATTGATTCCTTCTCTTTCTTGAGAATATCAGACTGTGGCAATTCAGGATCATCACTTGATCTATAGAAGTATTCAATTCATCCAATACTTCATTTAAATCAACTTTTGATGATGATAAAGGCTTTGATTTAAGTTCATCAATTTTATCATTCAATTTATTATTTTTATTTGAATAAAATAATTATAAACCGGTAATTCTCCTCTTAATTCTTTTACAAAAATCTTTATATTCCGGATTATAACCAATAAATTCACAATTATTTAAATATGATATTTTAGCATTGATTAAATCATAATTATCTTCAATCCAAGTTGATCTAAATAAATTAGTTTTAATCTTATTAGAAATTTCTTCATCCATTTTTGTTAATAATAAAAACTTAGAATCAACATCATTAAAAAATTCAATAATTTCATTCTTATTCATATTAATATTTAATTTTTTTGATAAAAGATATTTATAAATTTCAAATGAATCTTCTAAACCAACTTCATCATATCTTTCAACTAAACATTTAATAATTCCATTAATTGTTTTTAAATTTCTAATAATTATTGAATCTTCTTTTGATAAACTATTTAAAATCATTGAACGTAAAATATGAAGATTTTTTCTATGAGAAGAATCAGATACTTCTGATATTTTATAATCAAGATATTTGTTACATAATCCAAGAGCTTCTGCATTACATTTAACAGAGTCGATATAGTTATCAATACCTCCATAAGACTCTATATCCTTCAACTTAATAATTTCAGGATGCGATTCGAATGAATTAACATTATGGTCAGTAGAATCGATATCATTATGAACAGACTCAAGAGGTGTCATCTCCGACGAAGTAGATGCCAAATCATTATCAAAAACCTCATCCGAAACAGAAAATGCCTTGTTCAATTTTGTTTTATCATTATTTTGGAATTCATCGTTGGGTTTCATATTTGTGGGGTAGTGACTTTTCTGAAGAAGCTTTATTAAATACTTTGGACTAATTGTTAGTTTAAATTATCTATTCTTGATGGTTGAACTGAACACCAAGATTATAAATTTAACAGAAAAGCCCCATAATAATAATTTCAATAATTCCTTGTAAAAAAAAACGTTTTTCGAGCACCAATTCCAATGTTAACCCCATGACCAAATTTTGGTAAGGTCAAGTTTAGCTGGAAAATGTAATATGGGCATGATAATATGTCCCATTGTTCATAGAATAGTCTAGATTTTTTTATAAAGCTACATTTTTAGTGAAAAGTGAGAAATTGAAAAGATATATCATATTTTATTATGCGACTTCAGCACAAATTTAATTATTTAAAACATTCTGAGCATGTAGAGATCTTCTATGATTCCAATATCGAGTGATTAAAACGGAGTTTAAAGCTCGGAACTAGGAAGTTCAATATCAATACAATATGGCTTAGAAGAACCCACAATACTACAAGAATTAAAAATAAAATTAATCAAAGAAGATTTAATTCTGAGATTAAACAGATTAAACAAATTATAATGATACTATTTATAATAAATTATATTGGTTTATGGTATAAAAATCACGGTAGATATAGTTATATACATATGTGTATTGTATATTATAATCATGAAAAAGAACAGTATATTTAGTTACTGTATAAGCAAAGTTATATATTATACGTAAAATGTAAAGTTAGTATGATTTTAAAGAGAACCTTAAGCTTTATAAATTAAGCCTATGCGATAATAGTATATCATCAAAATTGCTATATAAAAATGCAAAAATGTTATAAAATTTAATTGATATAAAAAGGTCTATTCCCAGATTAATAATGATGATTTATATTTTCTGTTTTCTGTTTTTATTTATTTTTATTTCGTTATACGTTATAATATGTTTTCGTTCATGTGTGATTTTTTAAAGACCAAGTGATTTCAATTATAACAATTTTTCTTTCTTTACAATCTTGATGATTTTAATTCCTATTGTGAATCATCAAACATACCAAGAACAGCTCTAATACAAGTTCCATCATGCATATAATCAAAAGCTTTATTAATATCATTTAATGGAACACGATGTGTTATAAATTCATCAACATTTAATTTTCCTGTAAGATAATCTTGTACTAAACTAGGTAATTGAGTTCTACCTTTAACACCACCAAAAGCACTACCTCTCCAAACTCTACCAGTAACCAATTGGAATGGTCTTGTAGAAATTTCTTGTCCAGCAGCGGCAACACCAATAACAATTGATTGACCCCAACCTTTATGACATGCTTCTAAAGCTTGTCTCATAACATGAACATTTCCAGTACAATCAAATGTAAAATCAAGACCACCATCGGATAAATCAGTTAATTCAGCAACAATATCTTTACCTTTTGGTAATTTTGTTGGATTTACAAAATCAGTTGCACCAAATTTAAAAGCCCAATCTTTTTTATCATCATTAATATCAACAACGATAATTTGTTTAACATTTCTTGCTTTTGCACCTTGAACAACAGATAAACCAACACATCCAGCACCAAAAACAGCAACAGTATCACCTTCTTGAACATTAGCAGTAATTGTAGCAGCACCATAACCAGTAGTAATACCACAACCTAATAAACAAGTTTTATCAAAACCAGCAGATCTATCAACAGCAACAACAGAAATATCAGTTACAACAGTATATTGAGAAAACCCAGAAACACCCATATAATGTAATAAATCTTTTCCTTTACATTTAAATCGAACAGTTCCATCAGGTAAAAGACCTTTACCTTGAGTTGCTCTAATTTTTCCACATAAATTAGTTTTACCAGATTTGCAAAATTTACACTCTCCACATTCAGGAGTATATAAAGCAATAACATAATCACCAACTTTAACATTAGTTACATCATCACCAACAGATTCAACTACACCAGCAGCTTCATGACCTAAAACAACAGGAAATTCACCTTCAGCATCTTTACCGGATAATGTATAAGCATCAGTATGACAAACACCACAGTTAACAACTTTAATACGAACTTCATGGGCTCTTGGAGGTAATACTTCAATTGTTTCAATTGATAAAGGTTTTCCTGCTTCCCAAGCAACAGCTGCTTTACAGGTTATAGTTTTACCAGCGGTTTCTGACATTTTTTAAATATAATAGTAATTGATATAAATAAGAAGAGGAAGAAAAGAAGAAAAGAAGAAAAGTAATGGATTTTATAATTTTTCAAAGCTTCAAGGATTTTAGAAACGGTCGGGGTAAAAGTTCCTAAAACGGTAATAGGATGCATATGCTTAATTTTCTTACAAATTATATTTAGTTAAAAAGTAGTAAAATGTTACTATCATATCAAGTTAAATAGTATTATTAATTTATATGATTTATCAAATGGGAAATGATTGGTTTGTTTATAAAAAAAAAAAAGTTATATATATTGCGATATATGTAAGGAAAATTTGCTAACATAAAATAATTAGTATAAAATCTATAAAATTTCGGCCATTTATTCTAACTTTTGTTTATAGAGTAGATCTGTTCAACGTTGCGATATGATTCGATGATATCTAGTTTATCAAATGTGAGATGACTGGTTTTTTAGACAAAAGGTTATGATTACGATGTTTGTATACGTATTTGCGAAGATAAATAATATAGGAAATAAACTAGTCAGGTTTATGTAACTTTCGGCCACTTATTCCAAATTAGCGATTTGTTTCATGTGATAACTAGCTAGTGGGTTCAATAATGAAAAAAAATAAGGTTATGACATATTTAAAGTAGAAAAGTTTGACCGTATCTACCAGGTAAATAAAAAATAACTATATAGTCAATACTATACAACTTTCGACCACTTATTATACCAAATATGCGATCGATGTAAATCTGTTCAAACTTGTGTTACTAGTGTTCAGTAATATATAATTTATCAAATGAGAAATGATTGTGATAAATGAAAGAGTTATAGCAAAATTTTTAACGTAAATAATTAGTTGGGTCTATATAAAATTTGGCCACTTATTCCAATAGGTTTGTTCAATAATATAATTAAGATTCATAAAATAGGAAATGATTAAGAAAAAAAGGTTATATGTATAGTAAATTGGCTATCATAAATAATTGTAGAATGAATTAATTCATACAAATTTTGGTCGTTTATTCCAATTTTGCAATATAGCGTCTGTACCAGTTGCAACAGTTTGATACTCAATAATGTCAGAATCAATGAAATTTCTCTTTTTAGATGTAGATGGTTTATCAGTTAATAAATGACCATATGTATTAAAGTTTGATGATGATATAGTTATTTCTTGTGATATTGTGTTTGTATTTAAAGGAACAGTTGGGTAAAATACTAATCTACCAAAAGGTAAGTGTAAAGGTAAGATTGGTATATCAATATTAGTATAATTATTAAGATGATCCATGTTTATATCTGTATCCGTATAATATTCATTTCCAGTTTTAGTTTCAGTTTCAGTGTCAGTTTCATGATTAAGATCATGATTTTTAAGATTAGATTCAAGAATAATAATTGAATCTTGATTTATTGTAACAGATTTATTTACTAAACTTATGGGATCAATTTTAAAAACTTCAATATGATATATAGTATTATGATTATTATGATTATTTTGATTATTTTGATTATTTTGATTATTTTGATTATTATTATTATTATTATTATTATTATTATTATTATTATTATTATTTGATTTTAATTGTAATTGAATTATATCACCTTTAGTTAAAACAATAAAATTTTGAAGTAATCTTTCTTTAAATAAATGAGAATTAAAATCATTAAAATTATCAATTGAGGATAATATTTTAAGGAAGATTTTTTGACCTATTGGTATTTTTAAAGAATTAGATTGTAAATGAATAATTGAAGAAGGTTGTAATTGTAATTGATTCATTAACCATAGAGGAAGAAATACAAATTGAGTTTCTGGATCATCATTGTTGATATGACAATGGGTATATCGATGGATTCCAACATGGGTTGATAGACGTAGATGAGGATTTATTATTTTAAATACAGGATTTTGAGGAAATGAATCTAAGAAAAAGTGAAAAGTGGAGATTAGAATTTGTTAAGAATATGAATATCCAAGCAGTAAAAATAAATACATACTGTTTATAATTAAGTCAAAAGAGGTTTGCGATAAGATTATCATACCGGTATAATTTGCCTCCTGTTTCTGTGGAAGGGATAAAGAAGATAAATCGGATACGGGATAACACATGAAACGTTTTAACATTTTATAGAATGTAATATTTTCATTAATAATAAATTGTTTATAGACTGTGGTATGCCGATTGATGTAATGTATGGAACACAAAAGGAAAAAGAAAGTAAGGTTGTGGATAAGAAGGATTTTCAGAAAATAGGCACCACCCAAATTAAAAATATCATCATGGCGCCTCATGGACAAGCCACGGTAGGTACAGACCCCCATTTAACGGAGTGACCACTACGGATAGCATACTAATGACAAGACAGAGCAAGTTGAAAATGACACTCAAGATGAGCATCAACCGGCTTCGAATGAATCAGCAGAAACAGAGCGCACTTGCCAAACAGCAGCGCCGATCGATGGCGGAGCTGCTTGAGCAGGGCAAGGAGGAGAGCGCACGGATCCGGGTGGAGAACATCATCCGGGAGGACATAAACATCGAGCTGATGGAGATCATGGAGTTATACTGCGAGCTGCTGTTGGCTCGGATGGGGCTGTTGGAAGCCAAGTAAGTAGCCATGTTAATGCTGAGCACGGATGGGCCATTGATACTGACAGACACAGGGAATGCGACGTTGGGCTGGAAGAGGCTGTTTGCTCCATCATTTACGCAGCTCCACGCACCCAGGTCCGGGAGCTGCAGCAGGTCCGCGACATGCTGATGATGAAGTTCGGCAAGGACTTCGCCATCCACGCCATGGAAAACGCCGGCGGCGTGGTCCCGGAAAGAGTCACCAAACGCCTTTCTGTTGAGCCGCCCTCGCGGGAGCTGGTTTCGTTGTATCTGATGGAGATTGCGCGCGCCTACAGGGTCCCGTTTAGCGACCTGCACGACTCGGATGGCAGCGACGGAGGGGACAAATTCGCCACCCCCGTGGCAGAGGACGCGGTGTCGGCCGTCCACCCCGACCCGACCGAAACCGAGCCTCCCAGGAAGCTTCCTCTGCGGCAGCCTCTGCGGCCGAAAAAAGTGCCCAGCGCAGACGACAAAGAGCTGGACGACCTTAGAAAAAGGTTTGATGCGCTGAAGAAGTTGTGAGCTAATAAGTGATATCATAATTGAATTGTATGTAATTAGTAAAGGCCAGCCGAGCAGCCGACCTGTCAACAATAAATTACTGCAGTAGATTTAATTGTCGACGTAAATCTAAACATCCTTTTCTTTTCCGTCCCATCCTTTCTTTTTGCAGAACTGCCCTATTCGCACAATGGACTCAAACAGTGGAAACCATCTTCTTTTGGGCTTCATAAATTCCGATCATTTCTCTTCTTTTAAATGCGTCGCATATCTCGAAAGGTACGCTTCGAACATAGGAATTCACCACTACATTTGTAACAAGTTGAAGTCCTATGAATATAACGAAATTGAATTCTTCGTCCCCCAACTCTGTCAACTATTAGTCACCGTCGAGACGGAAAGTATGGCTTTGGAGGACTTGATACTCTCGTTGAGCCAAGATCACCCCCACTTTGCCTTATTGGTACGTCATAGTTCCATTTCCATTTCCATTTATATCCATACTCATATTTATATTCATATTTATATTGATATATTAACTGTTTTATAGGTCTTTTGGCATCTACAAGCACACAGATTAGATCTCTCGGATGACCCCCAATGCTACGGTTTCCAAACATGTCGTAGGGTACTAAATCAACTTCAATATATCTTATTTAAAGGTTTCATACCGCGTGAATTTAAAAAATTTAGAGAAAATTCAACTCCAGCCTTAGTTCTATCTTCCGCTATTGCCTGTGCGGTTGCCATGCCTTCCATTGGTGATTATATTGCTCCTATCGCTAAATCCCAAGGTAAAAAACAAAGAAGTTTCGTGTTCCAAATATTAAACCACATTAAGGGGAAATCAAAGCTGATTTCTTCTGCTACATTGCCAACACCATCATCATCAAATAACCAATCACAATTGCAAAGAGTTGGCAGTACTATTACTAATCCTGAAGTCAATAGAAATCAAAAAAATCCTAAATCCACTCAATTTATATCTTCAAATGAAAATGATCAATTATCCTCTCCTAGACCTTCATCTGTTAATTCAATCGCTACATGTTCTGTTTCTTCAACTTTTTCAAAATCAAAATCTGATCAAGATCCTGATTCGGATTCAAATACTGATCGTGAAGATTTAACTTCTTCAATTACAAATTATAATAGTAATAACAATATCAATATCAATATCAATAATAATAACAGTAGTATTATGAATAGTACTATGAGTCCTATAACACCAAAATTTAATCGTAATAGCATATGGCCACTTAATCAATTACCTTTTTATTCAAATGTTGATACAAATTCAACACCTGAATTTTCTAATATTCCTCAATTTCAAGATCCAAATGATTTAGGAACTCCTAAATTAGAAGAACAATCATATTTCGACTCTTTCATTCCAACAAATACTTCTCAAAATTTATATAATCAACGTTTATCTTCCCCATTTCTTAATTCACATCAAAGAACTTTATCATCATCATCATTATCATCAAAAACAAAAATTCAATTATTAAAAACTAATTATTTTAAAAATGAAACTCAATTTTTAATGGCTTTAGAAACAATTGCAATTAGATTATTAAATGTACCAAAAGAAGCAAGATTATCAACTTTAAGAGCTGAAATAACAATGCTTAATAAAGATTTACCATTACAAGTTGATATACCAATTTTATTACCAAGATCAAAAAAATTTTATCAAAAACCTTTTGGAAAATTAAATAAAATTGTTAGAATAAGTCCTGCTGAAGTAAATGTTTTAAATTCTGCTGAAAAGGCACCATTTTTATTATTAATTGAATATTTAAAAGATGATTTTGATTTTGAACCATTTAATGATGAAAATTCTAAAATTTTAAAAAATTTATCAAAATCAAATTTAAAATTAAAATCAAATTTAAATAAAAAAAAAAGTAATTCAATTTCAAATTTTTCAAATTATAGATTTGATTGGGGATTTTCAAGTCCTCAAAGATTTCTTAATGAAGAAAAAATTAATAATAATAATGATAATGATAATGATGATTATGATAATGATAATGATAATGATAATGATATTTATGACAATAATGAACATGAACATGAACATAAAAATGATCATGAAAAAATTAATACGGATTTAAATTTAAATTTAAATGATATTGAAGGTGGTGATATTGGTGATATGTCCGTTGTTAAATTAACAAATACAATAGAAGAAACTATTAAAATAAATCATAATCTTAATAATTATAATAAAAATGAAGGATTAGGTATACAAATACCACAATCACCAACAACACTCGAACCTTCAGAAACAGAATTAACAAGTCCTTTAAGATCAATTTCACCAGATTCAACAGATATTGATGCTACTGAATTAGCTACACATATGAGAATTGCAGTTACAATGTTATCACAATTAGAACATAAAAATCAAACATTATCTTATAATGAAATAAAAAATATTAAAACAAAAATTATATCAAGTATGAAAAGTATGCAAAATCATTCAGCTTTTACAAATTTTGATGTTATATCTTCTGAAGTTGGTGATAGAAAATTAGAAAATGATATGAAAACTGGTGGAATTGCTTCAAATAAACATCATCATAATTCAAGTAATTCAAATAATTCAAATAATTTTAACAATAATAAAAATAATTATTATTTAGGTGAAGATTGGACAACAAAAAAAGAACGTATTAGAAAGGAATCAATTTATGGTCATTTACCAAATTGGGATTTATTCTCAGTTATTGCTAAAACTGGAAATGATTTAAGACAAGAAGCTTTTGCTTGCCAATTAATTCAAGCAATGTCAAAATGTTGGGAAGTTCAAAAAATCCCTGTTTGGGTTAAACAAATGAGAATTTTAATAACTGGTGGTAATACTGGTTTAGTTGAAACAATTACAAATGGTATTAGTATTCATACTATTAAAAAAGCTTTAACAAATTCAATTGGTTCTAATCCAAAAGGTCATATTCCTTCATTAAAAACACATTTTATAAAAACTTTTGGTAATCCATCTTCAATTCAATATCAAAGAGCAATTGATGCTTTTGTAAGGTCATTAGCTGCTTATTCAGTTATCTGTTATATCTTACAAATAAAAGATAGACATAATGGAAATATCTTATTAGATAAAGCAGGTCATGTAATACATATTGATTTTGGATTCATGCTTTCAAATTCTCCTGGTAGTGTTGGTTTTGAAGCAGCTCCTTTCAAATTAACACAAGAATATTATGAATTAATGGGTGGATCACAAACATCTGAAAACTTCATATTATTTAAAAATTTAGTTCGGGATTCATTTAAAGCTTTAAGGAAAGAAGCAGATGGAATAATTATATTATGTGAAATGATGCAAAAAGATTCAATTTTACCTTGCTTTATCGGTGGTTCTTCTACTTCACAACAGTTAAGGAGTAGGTTTCAATTACATTTAACCGATGCTGAATGTGATAACTTTGTTGAACAACATTTAATTCAAAAATCACTTGGAAGTTTTTACACAAGATTGTACGATCAATTTCAATTGTCAACACAAGGAATATATAGTTAATTAAGTTTAATGTATATAGAAACACCCGAACACCGGCCAATATAAAAATGAAATTTTTTCTCCTCTTCTTCTTTTTTAGATGGCCATCGACGACGGTCCACTCAATCACCAAAATATTTATGATGACTGTTGAAACTTTTGAAAATCCTGCTAACGCTTTAAAATTGCTCGATGAGTATAAATCTCGAGATGGTCTTGATGTTCATACCTTAATGGACTCAAACATCAGAGGTGGCTTAACTTATAATGATTTCTTATTACTTCCCGGAAAAATAGATTTCCCTTCTTCTGAAGTTTCTGTTGAATCAAAATTGACAAAGAAAATTTCCTTAAAAGCTCCTTTTGTATCTTCTCCAATGGATACCGTTACTGAAGCTGAAATGGCTATTCATATGGCTTTATTAGGTGGTATTGGTATTATTCATCATAATTGTACTGGGGAAGAACAAGCCGCAATGGTTAGAAAAGTCAAATTATATGAGAATGGATTCATTTCTGATCCTGTTGTTATTTCTCCTACTAAAACTGTTGGAGAAGTTAAGAAATTAAGAGAAGAATTGGGCTTCTCCGGATTTCCTGTTACTGGTATGTTTAAAAATTTTTTCACTCCTATAATTAAAATTTTTATTTTTTTTTTTATTTTTTGATTATAAATGGCACCGAAAAATTTAAAATGATGTTAAACTTTTTCATAAACTTTCGTTCTTCTGTATTGATCAAACGATCGTGAGGATACTTTTTTTTCTGATTACTTTTATTTCGCTCCATTTATCATATATATGGAATATTTTTATTTTCAAAAATAATTTTTTTTTGCTTTTTACTAACACAACTTGTGACTCTTTTTTAAGAAAATGGTGAATTCCCGGGAAAATTAGTTGGTATCATAACCACCAGAGATGTTCAATTTCATGAAGATCCATCAACTCCTGTTTCAGAATTAATGACAACAGATTTAATTACAGCTCCACATGGTGTTGACCTTCTTCAAGCTAATGATATCTTACGTAAATCAAAGAAAGGTAAATTACCCGTTGTTGATGGTAATGGAAACATTGTTTCCTTATTATCTCGTACAGATTTAAAGAAGAATCATAATTTTCCTTTGGCTTCTAAATCCCCTGATTCAAAACAATTATTAGTTGGTGCTGCTATTGGTACAAGACCAAATGATCGTGAAAGATTGGCCTTGTTGGTTGAAGCGGGTCTTGATGTTGTTATTTTAGATTCATCTCAAGGTAATTCTGTTTTCCAAATTGATATGTTACAATGGATTAAGAAAACTTTCCCCAATCTTGAGGTTATTGCCGGTAATGTCGTTACAAGAGAACAAGCTGCTTCTTTAATTCAAGCCGGTGCTGATGCTCTTAGAATTGGTATGGGTTCTGGTTCAATCTGTATCACTCAAGAAGTCATGGCTGTTGGCCGTCCACAAGGTACTGCTGTTTATGCTGTTTCTCAATTTGCTAATAGATTTGGTGTACCAACTTTAGCTGATGGTGGTGTTCAAAATATCGGTCATATTACTAAAGCAATTGCTCTTGGCGCTTCTTGTGTTATGATGGGCGGTATGTTGGCTGGTACCACTGAAGCACCTGGTGAATATTTCTACCGTGATGGTAAACGTTTAAAGGTTTACAGAGGCATGGGCTCAATTGATGCAATGGAAAAGACTGGTTCACATGATAATGCTGCTACTTCAAGATATTTTTCAGAATCTGATTCAGTATTGGTTGCACAAGGTGTATCAGGATCTGTTGTTGATAAAGGATCAATATTAAAATTTATTCCTTATTTGTATAATGGTTTACAACATGGATTACAAGATATTGGTGTTGAATCTGTTAGTGAATTTAGACAAAAAGTTGACACCGGGTTTGTCCGTTTTGAGTATAGAACTGCTTCTGCTCAAGCTGAAGGTGGAGTTCATTCATTACATTCTTATGAAAAGAGATTATACAGTTAATTTCTAAAAAGACAATGATTATTATTACTAGTGATATTGTTTATGCTACATTATATATCGATCTGTAATTAATAACTTTAATGTTTGGAGACTTTTTTTTTTGGAGAAATAAAAAAATACTATAGAAAAAGGACATTGAAAAATTAGATATTAGATTATATATTCCACATTTTGAATATGAAAATTTAAAAAGATATATATATTTATAATTTATATTGTAATTGTAATTGTATTATCAGAACTTGTGTTTATATACTTTTCTTAAAGAGCTGATGAACAGCTTCTAATATCTTAACTGTTACACTGAGTAATCAATAACATTTCAAAATATAAATTGCTATCTTTGTATAAATATTTCATTCATCAAAATAACTAATATATGCTGCATATATCATCCGGTAATAACAGAACAGAAAATTAGATGTGTGTGCAATATTTATCATCATAACCGAATATTTAGTTTAAATAGTGACCGATATTGATCTTTTTTATTTATTCAATCATTGACAATTTTGGAATGCATTCTTAATTTCATGTATATTTTATCTTAATTTGTAATCAAAATGTAAATAAATTTGCCATATATTATTTGACTTAAATCAACACTACAGTGCATTTCTATGTTGTCCTATGACCTCTAGATTTGAACTATTCAGAATCAAATTTTGAGCCAGAATCTAAAAGATCTTTCCACTACATGCATCCTCATTGGAAATTAAAGGATATATATCATTTTTTTCTGTTAAATAAGTCAATTACCTTTTGGTTTAATATCTTTGACCACTTCAAATGAAATTTTAACTCTGACAATAAATTTGAAAACTATGTGGACGCTTGTACTCCGTTTTCTGATACATCTTTTTTATGGTAAATCTATACCTTATGAGAATTGTCTGGTCTGGTAGTGGGTGCTCTGTTTCTGCGAATTAAGAATAATATTTCAAGATCCCCTCTTGTCCCAGATTTGTCATAAATATTAAAAAGTTCAAACAATCGAGCTATTATTAAAGAAATTTCTTTTCAATGAGAGATTATCTCTTCCTTAAATTTTAAATTATATATATATTTTTATAGCCCACAGGGAAATATTTAAACTCGAGAGGCATAAATTATATAAATATCAATATCGATTTTATATGCTCTTATTGCATGAAATTCTTATATAATTAATATTGAAGAGGTCAGGTTCATAATCATTCTTTCGTAATTGATTAAAATCATTTTATAGGTAAATAATCTCTAGTTTTTAATTCTACTCATAGGTAATAAATATACAAGTAGTATATCAATATTAATTCAACCATAGGATGCCAAATTTAATAACATCAACTAGCATCCATTTTTCTAGATCCCTGGATAGTTATGTGAAATTATGAATATAGAAGTTAACAAACCTGCGATAAATTGATAAATAGATAAATATAGATGTGATACAAATTTTATTTGCAAAAGAGAAAATTCTTAAAAAGTTTCAGGATTTGTTCTCGTCTAGCTATAGTAAATTTTTTAACGAATCCTAACTAGCTAACATAACATAACAGAAATTTCAATTGCAGCTTGAAGTATTATAAGTAAGTTAAACATCATTAATTATAGAAATATTAAAGGGATCAAGATTAGAATACATGTTTGCTAACGATTAAGGAATAGCTGATTACTAATTAGATTTTAGGAGCTTAGGCTTCAAATTCAGACATTAAAACATCACACTGGACACAAAAATACAGACAAAAACTAAACCACCATGTTTCCAAGCGGATTTAGGCTCTATTAATATCATTGCTGAATTATTTTTGGCGTTATGTGACTTATTAGATACATGTCCATGACCAGCAGCAGCTACACCGATTGCACCTCCAGCTGCTGCACCACCTACTCGTCCACCCGAGCTCGATCCACCATTTGAATTAGAGGGAGTTTTGGGGGTAGTTCCACCTGAGCTCGATCCAGACCCTGCTTTTGGAGAGTAAGGGGGAGGAGGGTCATTGTTTCCACCTTTTGTTCCTGAACCAGAAGAACCACTATTTGGAGTATATGGTGGAGGGGGGTCATTATTTCCACCCTTTGTGCCTGAACCACCCTTTGTGCCTGAACCAGAAGAGCCACCCCTACCTCCTCCATGGCCACCTCCGCCTTTCCTCTTAACTAAAGATATAGCTACAGGATTTCCTTCCTCATTTGAAGTAAGTTTGCTTAGTGTTGCAGTAAGTCCGAGGGATATGTGAAAAATAAGTACTAGAAGGAATAACTTTTGGATGGAAAATTGCATGAAGTTTTGGATTTTAAATGATATATATAAAAGAGTATCAGTAGGATTTTGATATTTATATTTCTATATAAATGTTACATCTCCTAAGTTGCATAAAAGTTTTCCCAAAGCAGGTCGGCAGCAGTGCAGCATGGCCCCAACGCAGATCATTTGCGAGGCTGTTCGTAATTTGCTGACGCATCTTGGGTGCAACAGGGTCACCAGATAAGTTATATTGGCTCTCGGCCCAAACCTCCGCCGGCGAGCTGTTAAGACCGAGAATTCCAATTTACGGCTCTTGGTGGATGACGTAAGGAACAGGCGAAGTAATCAAGTAATCCTCAGTTCACTGATTTTCACCTTAATTTGCACTTAATTTTAACCTTAATATCAACCCATCGACATCCGCATAGCATAGCCTAGCTATATGTTCAAGTCACCACTTTATAACTAATATCGAAGCCGTATGTGAAGGAAGCAGAAAGAAAAGAAATGCATGTTAATATACGAAATCGGATGTGTCAATCGTGTTTGATTATATCCAACTAATATGTAGTGTAGCTAATCTGTAACTGAAGTTCCAAAATCCTGATATCGTTACAACTATAGACATCAATAGAATGATACAGAAACCGAAGACAACATATAGAGATTGGACTATAGGCATAAAGAGTAGATATTCCCCATAATAAAACTTATCCACTATCGGCAAATAGCTGGTAGACTTATAGAAAAAGATGAAATTGAAAATTTACTATTTGTGTCTTATTATTATGTTATAATTATCATTAATTACCGCATTACTATATAGCTGGGCCTTCAAATTTATTCCTATGAAACTTCATCTTATTCCCGATCAGTTCTTTATTAGATTCGATAGATATATCTAAAAGTATTTATTTAAGATTTGTTTTTGCATAATATATTCCTTAAATATATGCATATTATTAATTTCGCACTATACGTTATATAAATGATAATGAATTATTATGAAGTAGAATGATTAACTTCTCCATATCTTATCACCAGCTACTTATAACAGTCAAAGTTATATGCTTTGAAATATCAACATCTTGCAAATTCAATACAACCCTTCATTGCACAGCGGTAGCATATTAAAACGGTGCACGATTATCAATAAACAATGATCATTATCAATAAGCAATAATATCGAATTAAATGTAAAGGAACTCATTATCCGAATATTCTTGAGGACATTATTATGTCTTTGTCACATTTTAACACTACTTTAAGTGTTCTATAAATATATATTGTATTATCTAGTTTAGGGAGACAAGCAGAGATAACTTAGTCTAGTTCTTGACAGACGTCTGTATCTGTTTCCACTTTTATTTTTTAACTTTTCATATATTTTCCAATTAAATTATATAACTAGAAACTATGTAAATTCTGAGTAAATCTCTACTATATATAGTGAAATAAAAACCTCTCTTTCTATTCTTCTTATTTTTGTGTATTCTTGACACTCTTCTTTCTTCCCTTCTTATGTACCTAGACCACCTTAAAAGTAAATTTTTTTTTTTTAGATATATTTTACTTTTTCAAGTTTTTAGAGATTAGAATCCCCCAATTAATCTCATTTAATATTTGTGGTGGTGTCCCTGCAAATCTAATATTTTTTCTTAGCTCTAGTGCCTTTTTGATCAAAGCCCATTTTTTTCTATATGGCACATATGTATATTGTATTTTTACTATGTTATTGATAGTTTACTTAACACTGAGAAGAATTTGACAGGCTGTCCGAGCGGTTAAGGAGATTGACTTGAATACATTAGTGTTATCAATTGGGCTTTGCCCGCGTAGGTTCGAATCCTGCGTCTGTCGTTAATTTTTTTGAACTTTTGGAAGCTGCATTGTCCTGCCGCCACTTCGTGGTAGTGATCGAGCCTCTTTTTTTTATTTATCTAATAACCTTTTATTATAACTGTAAAAGTTTATACGTAAATAGTATTACGCATACCAGTAAATTGCTCTACTATTCAAATAAATTAAATAGTTTAATTTACCCTTTTAAAATAAAGTATTTAATATATAAACATATTATACATATCTAAATTGTAATTGTTAATGTAGATCTGATAAAAAAGAATTTGTGATAAAATGTCACTTTTAAACGTTAACTGATATGCATATCTATTTATATTCGAAAGAAAACCCGTTTTTAACCAATTTACGATTCTCATTATATATTTTCATGTTATTGTATCAAGCGCAAATCAGAACTTGCAATTGCCATTTCGATTCTCTCCTGTGTATTATATTTTCTTCAAGTTCCATGTGAAAAAATATTGTAGCTGATTTAGGTAGCAGTTAAAATTATTTAAAATATCTTTCGTGAGAAAATTCGGGTTAATAGTCGAAATTAAGTGGTTTATTAAGACACATAAAAGTGAATTTCAGTCAATATTGTTTATCTTTTCAGTTTATTCCATTGGCTGCTTTGAAAGATATTTATCTATATCTTTAGATCTATCTAAACTTACGTATTTTTCTTCAAGCATATATTAAATTCACATATCTTTCATTACGGGTATCAAATTTCACAGCTTAAGAATTAGATGTGTGTAACGTAATATTTCCAGTAATCACTACTGTATTTGACTTTAAAATAAAACTAAATATTAATATTAATGATAATGATAATAATTATCTATAAGATCTATGTAAATATGGACTAAATGACATGCGAATTATTTATAAATATAACATAAAAAAAGTAAATCAAGTTGCCTTAGTAAAAAACAAGATATAAATACTAAGCAGTAGTAAAATATATCTATAGTAAAAGCCTAGTTATATAATCAATTTTTAATAACCTTCTCATCACCTGGCTTTGATTCAAAGACTTTAGATGGTTCTTCATGTCTTTCTTTTCTTCCTCCTTTAAACCAATTTTGGAAGTCCAAGATTGATTTCAAACTCCATACTTTAACTCTGAACAAGTAGTACATCCCCAACATTGCAACTACATTGAAAATGATATAGACAAACATGAATCCAAAGTTTCTCCACCTATAACTCCACCTAATATTATATGCTTCCATGACCGTTTCTTGTGAAGTATAAGCACAGTATTGACAATTAGAAGTTGCGCTCACATCCTTCACATAACCACCATTATTATCAATATATGTATTTAAGAAAGCACCACAAGTTTGTCCTTCTGGAGGTGTAACAATATTATATTCTGATTCCCCGCATACAAGTTTACGATTGTGAACTAATGGYGAAACAAATGATTGAACAAAGTATGTGAAAGGTGAAACTTTATACATAAACGTCCAGAAACCAGGCATCAAATTGTAGGGTTGCAAGATACCACAGAATAACATTAACATAGGGAAAATTAATGAATTGATAACAGAAGCTGATGGGACGTTTGGTGAAAAGTAAATAATCCAGAGACCAAAAGTAACATAATAAATTGGGAACATAATAACAAAAACTAAGAAAAAGTAACCACATTCTTGTGGTCTACCAGAGAAGTGAGGACCCCAGTAGAAACAAGCCCAACAGATGAATTGACAAATCATACACCAGATAATTTCCCAAGAAGCTTGTGCAAGTAGCAGAGTTGACCAGTGGAAAGTGTTT
This sequence comes from Alloascoidea hylecoeti, assembly GCA_001600815.1. Taxonomy (NCBI): domain Eukaryota; kingdom Fungi; phylum Ascomycota; class Alloascoideomycetes; order Alloascoideales; family Alloascoideaceae; genus Alloascoidea; species Alloascoidea hylecoeti. Next base: position 521,390 of record BCKZ01000006.1, read on the forward strand.
GAAGCAGATTCACGGACTTCAAATAATTCTCTAGAAGCATAAGCAAAAACGTGAATTTGATTAATCATAGCCAAAGCAACAATCAACATCATGAAAATGACAAGTAAAGGTTGAGAAGCACCAGCAACTGTATGGTTAATACTAATAAAAGAAAATCCAACAAATAAAGAACAAACAATAGACTCGAAGAATTTGGCAAAAATATAAACAGGAGACCTCCAGAATTGAAGACCAGTTCTTCTGAAAACACACCAATATTGGGTAAACCAATTAGTTGCAAATTTGCTTGTTAAATTATGTTCACCAGTGTCAGCCTTTTGTCTCATTGGTAAATCGTGATGTAATTGAGTAATAACAGCTGTTTCTTTTGCAAACTCAGGAGAAGTGATCCATAAATCATGCCAATCACTAGATGCAGAAGCTGTAGCACCAGCGCCGATACAATTCAAAATATACTCTGCTGGATTTTCGGATACACCACATTCAACACCAGATTGTCTTTCAAAATATGATAACATTGTAGATGAATTTGGACCAATATCTCCAAAGTAAACTGTCTGACCACCTTTCTTCAACAATAATAATCTATCAAAAACTTCAAATAGTGTTGCAGATGGTTGATGGATAGTACATAAGATAGCTTGTCCCGAATCTGCCAAAGCACGTAAGAACTGAATAATGGACCAAGCTGATTGAGAATCAAGACCAGAAGTGGGTTCATCAAGGAAGAGAAGTAAAGATGGCTTCGCAACAAGTTCAACACCAATAGACAATTTCTTTCTCTGTTCTACATTCAAACCACGACCAATTTTACCAATAATAGCTTCCGCATAATCTTGCATACCTAGAAGATTGATGATTTTTTCTACATATTCATGTTTCTCAGAGATCGGAACTTCAGCTGGTTGACGGAGTTCGGCAGCAAAACGTAAAGATTCTCTCACAGAGTATTCAGCTAAATGTAGATCTTGCTGTTGAACATAACCGGTCCTTCTCTGGAAAGATGCATCTATTCCTCTACCATTAACAAGCATATCACCAGTGATAACTCCAAAATTTATACGTTGTGACAAAACATTCAATAAAGTGGTCTTACCAGCACCAGATTCACCCATAAGAGCTGTCATCGTACCTGGCTTTACGTAACCTTGGATATTGTTGAGCAATTGTCTAGTGGCACCTTCATATGGAATAACATAATCAACATTTTGCCATGAGAAAACATCTTTCTCAGCAATAGCTTTCTCAAGATCTACACCAGGTCCATTTAAGATTTCAATCATTTCATCACGAGTCGCAACACGACTATCTGCTGTTTCTTTATTAGTATCAGGCATGAATCCACGCTTAAAGAGTAACATATCACCACCAGCAGTTACACTTTTAACGAACTCTGAAAATGCCACATTAATAATAGCAAAAGCAGCACACCAAGCAATATTGATACCAAAGTTTCTCCATACATGTTTAAATTCAAAACTATAGTTATCCTTGATATAATCTTCACCGGTAATAAATGTTTGACCTGGTTTACTACCAGTAAAAGCACACACCTGATTAGAAGCAGAAACAGATTCATAACCCGTGCCTGAAGGAACCACCTGATCACAAGACATCTCTCGATGGTGAAATTCAGTAGCAACCAAACTTTCCAAACTATATCTTAAAGGATTTATCCAATTGATCCATTTGGCCCAATGATGCATTTCTGGTAAAGGAATAACAAACCCCGTGTATATACAAAGAATCAGAACTGTGAGACCAGCAACAGCATGGGCTGTCGTACCATCTGTAGTCAAAGTAGCCACAATTTTGAATAGGAACGACATACATTGTTGAGCCTGAAGTAAGAAAGCAAAATACATAAAAAAAGTTCCTGCAGAGTGTCTCAAGTGTGGCATCCAATAGGTTGTTAATACTAAAATTATAACTGCAACAATTTTGGTTGGAAATTCAGTGATAATCTCTTGTATTGCTTCAGCAGATTGATGATACATTGAATAACTCTTTTGCTTCAAAATAATAGGACGAAATGAAAAAGCATGGGAAATTTCTGCAAGGGAAGTAGCAGCACAGTAAAATAAACAATAGAATAAGATACCACCACGAGAAAAAGCACCAGATGTTCCTGACGGGATATTCCAATAACACGAACCAATAATCAAACCTTTAATAATAAATGTACTAAGATAGATAAGTTGATATGAAATTTCACCATGTTGTCTTTGAAAACCTCTTGTAACCAAGTGTTTGATCTGTGAAGGATAAGAAACAACAAAACGGGATTTCTTTCTTTGAAGACTTTCTTTTCTTTGAGCATTGACTGCTTCCAATCTAGATTTGGTTTCCTCATATGTATGAGAACCTGTATAATCATCATATTCAGCAAGACATTCTTGATATTCAGGAGAACTTAACCAGTATTGCTCGAATTCTTGAGCTGTAGTTGGGACTTTCTCTTCCATACCCTTTTGAGGAAATCTACCATTAGGATCGGTAACAGATGTTAAAAATTCAGGAGTAGTCATTCTTGAAGGACAATCCCAACCCATCCTTAAGAAATAATCTTTGGCTTTTGTGGCAGGGCCAAAATAAATTTGTCTACCAAGATATAGGATTGTAACTTTATCGAATAATGTGTAAATATTTTCACCAGCTTGGTAAATTGCAACAAGAGCAGAGTTATTTAATAAATTCGTAGCTGTACGGATAGCCTGGGCGAATTCCAAAGCTGTAGAAGCATCAAGACCTCTGGTAGCATTATCCCAAGCATAAATAGATGCGTTACAAGCTAAAGCCTCAACGATAGAAACTCTCTTTCTCTCACCACCGGAAACACCACGAACGAAATCATTTCCTACTTTAGTATTATATGTATGGCGTAAACCAAATACTGTACACCATAAATCTCTCATTGTATCAATATACTCGGGACGATTTAAACCATCGACTCTTGTTGCAGGAGTTTTCATCTTCAAAGCGAAATCAATAGTATCCTTAACTTTCAAATGAGGGAAATGTGTATCTAGTTCAGGATTATAAACAACGTATCCTTTATACACCTCCATCATTTGTTCTTGGCTAAGACCATCGTAAGAGAATTCTCCCGTTACAGACACAAGTTCTGAAGTTTCACCAGAACAACATTTTAATAGAGTAGAACAACCAGCACCTGGTCTACCAATAACAAAACACATTTCACCAGCTTTGACTACACCAGTGACATTTTCGATAATATTTCTCACGGGTTTCTTTTCCCTTTTGAATAACTTTCCAGGGAGACTAAGAAATCCTCTTGCCATTTCTTCAACAGAAGGACCATATGCAGCTGACACATCCACACCAGTTGCAGTAAGCCCTTTGAAAGCAACACCAGCCGCACTATCTTCAATTCCTTGTTCGAGACCCTTTGAATTCAAATAGTGGAGTAAGACTTGAAGATCGAAATCATCAGGATCCACTTCGAAACGACCTTGAGCAGCAACACGTCTTGATAAAGACCTAGCTAAAGATTGGATTCTTTCAACGGCGTTTTGATCACTTAAAACCGTACGCAGATGCTCGGAAAAAGCCTCTTCTTCGTTATTTCCTTCCAAATCTCTTGTTTTTGAACGACTCATTGATAAATTATTTTTGGGTTTATAAGAAGCAACCTCTTCATTATCACCCTTGAAACTTTCTACAGACGAATCTGAAGCCATTTTGCTAACAGGATCAATGTGTTAGTATCTATATTTAAGTTTAAATTGACACTTGCAGTATACTTACCATTAACTTATAATTGTGATATCAATTGCAATGAAAAATGAGAATAGAAAATAGAGTAACGAGGAAATCCAGCTGCTTATATACATTTGAAATAAACTACTGTTTAGGATGAGTATTAATTTCAATTAGCAATCTTTGAGTGAATAAAAAGATAAACACTAGAATAAGTATCAAAATAAGATAAATGCAAATAATTTTCGGTCAAGGTTAGGCTTTAAGCCGGTATACATGCATACGCACATACCTATACAACCAACTGGATTTCTACAACGGAACAATTCGGCGGTTCTGATCTGAAAATGAAGTCATAATTGGAACTATGCCTCTATTTTTTTATGAACATATCTGTATTTTCGGTTTTCACCAGAAGATGGCACAGTGTATCTACACTGAAAATGTTAAATATAAAAAATAATAATGATAATTAATTTTGGAGGATAACAAGTATATTCTTTTTCTAACGTCAACTACTGATGCTTAATTCAGATTCAGCAGGTGGTAGTTGTTATCCGCCACGGCCGAAATATGTATCGGCAACCGTATTATTTTCAGCCGGGTTTACATATAATAACACGGCTGTCATTAGACTCCTCCTTTTTTTTTGTCATAATCGATGGAACGCCTTTCTATATTCGTGTGAATCTGCCGCAGTTAGCAATCGCTAATTACTACACATTCACTTGTTTCTAGATGAATAATAGCTGCTCTTTTCATTCCCACGTAACTATAACATAATTTCTTCAATTTACAACCGATAATATGTAGATGTTTATACGAATATAGCTAAATATTCCTAATTATTACTGATATTCATATTTATAGGTACTTGCAATTGCATACGGGAAGTAGATGTATAATGCAATATTAATATAAATAGTTCTTTGTTTAAATTTCTGATCGATCGATATCTCCTCGACTTCTTCAAGATGTGATTACACAGGATCTCTGAAATTGAAAGCGTTGAGCAGGAAAGCCCAGATATTACATATATTTTATTATGTAGGTATTTTCGCAATTTTGTATGATAATTAGAACAATAAACTATGTAATACGTACAAAACTGTATATTAATATAACGCCAGGTATCTCTGGAGATATGTTTGCGGTGGTGACACAAATCTGACTTGCATTGAACAGTTGAGTTCTGCTGTTAAATATTAGCCTGATGTTTAGAAGCTATAGAAAGATTTTACTAGTATTCCTAGGACGATTAAATTTTGTCATAGCTAAAGAAGAGTATATCCTTACTTATCATACTACATCTGCAGGTATCTCATCGATCTTTGAAAGTGCGTGTCGCACTGCGTCCTAAATATAAGTGAAGGCTCAATCGGATCTTCCCCACATATTCTATTCCTGATGACTGGACCCAACGGAAGACAAGGTTAGCAATTGTTTTAAATTTTAATGCCAGTTTCAATTGAAAGTGCATAAACATCTATGCAATTGGATAGGCCGGAACCTTTAAGCTGAAAAGTATATGATAACGTTGAACAAGTCACATGACCATTAAACATTGAACCCGGAAGAGATCTACCAAACTTACGGATTACATAGATTATATAGTTTAGATTTTTAAGAAAGAAAAGCTTTTGGTCTTCAAGAGTGGATTCTTTAATCCTAACAAGTTATTGATTGGACTGAAAAAGTGACAAGTTTCAGACAGTTCATCATTTTTGGTTGAGTTATTGTCCATTGAGTTTTCGGCTTCCGAGATATAATTGTGAGAGTCTGCGTTTTCTTTTGATAGTTGTTCCCTTTTATCTTTAGCAATTTCTATTTATGGTGATGATATATACACACACGCATTCTAAAATATACGCAAGGTTGAATCTTTTACACTTTTTCGTACTTTGTATAAATGCATCCAACCTTTCAAATTATGGCAAAGAACAAAAAATATCTAAATGTTGTTATTGAAGGATGCTGTCATGGTGATTTGAATAAAATATACGATTCCATAAAACGTCGTAATAAACCTGTTGATCTTGTCATCATATGTGGTGATTTTCAAGCCGTTAGAAATGAACAAGATTTAAATTGTTTAGCTGTTCCACCAAAATATAAAAGGATGGGGGATTTCAAAGAATATTATAATGGTAATAAAAAGGCACCTTACTTAACTATTTTTATTGGTGGGAATCATGAGGCAAGTAATTATTTGTGGGAATTATACTATGGAGGATGGATTGCACCACAAATGTATTATATGGGTGCAAGTAGTGTTATTAATGTAAAAGGTTTGAGAATCGCTGGATTGTCGGGTATTTGGAACCAAGCACACTTTAACTTACCTCACTATGAGAGAGTTCCCTTTGATAGAAGCTCAGAGAGGTCGATTTATCACATTAGAAGGTTTGATGTTACTAAATTAGCATTAATAAGGAATGGTTTAGACGTTATGATTACGCATGATTGGCCTCAAGGTATTGAACATTACGGGAATTTAAAACAACTTTTATCAATTAAAAAGCATTTTAGAAGAGATGTTGAAAAGGGAGAATTGGGATCTCCTCCCGCAAGGGATTTATTGAAATTATTGAGGCCTGCCAATTGGTTTAGCGCTCATTTACATGTTATGTTTAAAGCAATTGTCAAGCATGACAGAGGGGATAAAATTACTAATGGAAACTTATTAGATGAAGCTAAAATTAATGATGATGAGATTAGTATTGCTTTAGATATGGTGGAGGATGTGCATCAAGGGAAGATCAATAATGATGAAATTGAATTAGATCTAGATATAGAAGAAGACTCACCAAAGGTAAATTCCAAAGTCACTGAAAAACAACTTGTTACTGGAAATGACACTTCTGGAAAACAGATCAATTCAAATGAAATTGAGTTAAATTTAGATGACTTGAATGATACAGATGAGAAAAGGGCATCATCACAGAAACTAGATTCTAAGCCTTTGAACAACAATGGATCAAACTTGGATATAGACAATTCACAAAATTCTAACACTGAAATAGAATCTAATACCAACAAATCTGGTGGACTTTCGACATCAACAGAAACAAAAACAGAAACACTGGAGAATTATAAACCTCCAATAAATGAAGTTCAGTATTGGGAAACGACACCCAAATCTTCAGTAACTCATTTTCTAGCTCTTGATAAGTGTCTACCGCGACGTAACTACCTTCAATTTGTTCAAATACCAATAACATCACATTCCCAAACGTGGGGTAAAAAGCGAAGACGATCCTCTTCTGCTTCGTCAAATTCTTCATCAAAATCCAATAAATCTTCAGACACCCCAAGATTAGCTGGATCTCTAACATATGATCCTGAATGGCTAGCAATTACACGTGCAACACATAAATATTTTAATACCTCTTTGACACCCTCTTCTAACTCTGGATCAACTCCAAATAGTTTATTACAGAGAATCCCAGATATTTTAACAAATTCAGATCCTGTAGAATCAAAAATTGAACGTTCAAATCTGTTAAAATTAATAGATGATGAATTGATTTGGGTTAAAGAAAATATAGTTGATAAAAGTCTTCTTGGTATCCCAATGATTATTGATAAAAGCGCACCTTCTCATAGCAGTGAATTCCAAAAAAAGTTTAATACAAGAGAACAACCACCAGAATATAGAAATAAAATGACAGATTATATTTGTGATTTATTAAAGATTGATAATAAAGTATGGAAAGGCGATCGTTAGCTACAATTTCTCAAATATATTAATAATATTTGTATAAATAGGATACTAAGATGCACATATTTGTTAAAGTATGATGCCATGTAACATTGTGGTTAAAGTTAGTAATTTATTATTCATAATGTATTTATAAATCTATATCCATCTAGTTATATATTATAATACTCAGTCTCGGTTATTTACATGAAAAGAGTTCGACGTTTAAAACAATTGTAACTTTAAGTTATACTACGCTGTATATAAAAATCATAATCTAGATATAGTTAGTGGAAATATAAACACATACGGCTTGTATTTATATCTTTGTCTCATAGCTTCAGTCTATTCGGCGGTGGTTGATAAAAGGAAACTAAATTTTACGCGTCCCATTTTTTGGAGGTTTTCACTTGGCCAAGGAACCTACACCTACGGACTACAGCGCTCAATAAATAAATATAGCTAGTTTATCTAAACTTATTAGTATTAAAATTAATAACTCAGTATATAGCTGAAATAAAACAGGTAATAATATCGTCCTTGATCGCGATCGGAAGTGCAAGTAATACTCACAAGTTACAACTTGATATAAATTGTTATTAACCAAAAATTTGTAATCCTGTATCAGCAATATCTTCTTCTGCTTCATTACCACTTTCACCTTCAGAATTATCATTTCTCAAATTAACTTTTTGTCCAAGTAATCCACCAAAGAGTTCATCAATTTCATTATTATCCATGGGGTAATAATCTGGTCTTGGCGGTTCATAATTTTGTAATTTCTCTTGAACAGTGTATCTCAACTTTCTTCCTTTTGAAGCTTTTGTATCAACATTTTTCTTCACCTTAGTTTTTGACACTGTCCATTGTAACGTATTTGAAGCATTTGTGTCAACCATACGCTTATCGACCAATTCGCGTAATAAGGATCCATAGAAGTCGGAATCATCAAAAATATGTTCATTTTCATGAAGATTAGAATCGACAATAATTTTGGTACTTTTCTTTCCGTCTGTTTCAGTCGATACATACCCAATTGGAGTTATACCAGCTCTATTGAGCCGCGAACGTTTTATTAGACGACTCATATCAGCAAGACCTGAATTAACTTGAACAGCCGCTGATTGATTAATAGTTTTAAATTTTGAAGAATTTAAGGAGCCGCTTGCAGACTGAACTTTTTGTGACCATCTTGTTAAAACAACATCTCTATATGCTTCTAATTGTCTATCAAGATTGGAAACATTATTAAATGCAGTTTCCAAGTTTCTCTTTTTCGATATTTTTGGTAGTTTATCTTTCGATGAAACAACTTTATCACTTACCATCAGTTTTTTCCTTATTTTAGTTATACCATTTAGTAATGAATATAAATTATCTTCAATTTTTGAAAGTGAGCCAGTATCAATATCATCCTTAATCCTTGATATCGTAGATAAATCCATTGGAAATGTATTTGAAGCTGTAAGTGATTTTTGAAAATTTATCCTTGCATCTAAAATATTTTCAAAAACATTATGTTGATGCTTGGCTGCAAACCCCTTTTTTATATCGGTTATGGTTGAGTTTGTTATTCTATTAATCATATTTTTATTTTCTGATGTTATTAGCTCTTGTAATTTTTTTCTCTGTTGTACTTCAGTTGCCGATTTATCAGTAGCAAATTTCTTTGTATCTTCATAATTATCTTCTATTTCTTCATCTTCAGAATCGGTTCTCAGGGAAATTGAACTATCACTTTCAGAGCCATTCTGACTTCCCTCACTTGTGATATTACTCCCAGTATCCGTTGAATTACCATCATCATCATCTTCTAGTTCCCCGGTTCCGAATAAATCTTTCCTTGAAACAAGTTTCCCTGTGTAATTTTCACCTAATCTAACGCTGCTGTCCCTCAATTTACTCTTCCCAACTGTTATATAATGCTCAGAAGCTTTAGCATCTTCGTCACTATCTGAACTACTTTCATTGTGTTCGAATATTTCACCATCTGACTCATCTACATCAAAACTAAATGTAGAAGTATGTTTGGATTTATCGACCATTTTCAAAACCATCTTTAATATTAGCTTTTAAATTGTCGTAAAAGTGTTTTTATAGGTTTTTATAGGTTTTTATAAGTTTGCATTATAAAGATTTTTTTCAACCATCAACTCCGGGTAACTTTAAGGTGAGATGCGGGTGTATGGGTGATTTTGGGGAAAATCAAAAAAATATGTGAACAACTTTTGGGAAAACCAAAAAATTTAATACCCCTCGCGTAAAATGTGACCACAACACCAAAATCACTTCAATTATGTACCAAAGATGACAGAAGGTAGATAAATGGCAAATTTAAATCTTTTTATCTCTGCTTATTAACTATGTAGTAAGTCTTAGAACTTCGTGGCCATACAAAGGGTCAGGTTTGCATATAAATCGGGTGAGCAAAAGCAATAAAAACTTGCCTTATATAGATGCATACATGCAGATATCAGATAATATATTACTTCATATGGTATTATAATTGCATTCATATTGTTTTAAATCTAGCTTCACTAAGTAATATACTAAATAAACGTAAAACATTATAGTACGCGACAACACCAAAGTAACATTTTAACTGGGGATGCCATTTACAGCAGAGTCCAAGATATCTTTAAATGGTTCAATGTATCAACATGTATGAAACTTAAACATTATATCTGTAACATATTATGGAACTAAATCTTTGATTATATTTATGAAATTGATTCAATTACGCATAGTTCTTCCCCCACAAGGAACTGTTCCTTTTATATTAGATATTTCTATTCTAATCTCTAACTAGTGGTGTGGATAATAAAGCTTTATTTTCGTCTGTTCTATTTTGCTCCTATTAAATATTGTGTGAAATGTCTTAATAGAGCCTCGTTTTTTATAATTACAATCCCTTTTCGAATGGGTTCTGAAATAAGGTTTAGGTTACTCTATATTATTCATGAAAATTAACTTCATTGTGATGGGAAATTTTAATGAGTAAAAGTTGATGTGCATTAATATTTATTTTTCAGGTTTAGGATCTAGATGATTTTGAAGATAATAAATATAAACCAACAGTTCTGTTTTTTCATTGAACAGTTTAACAGTTTAATTATAGAACTCTAAAAAGACATGGACACTTCAAATCCTGAACAACCTTCGAATTCTACAACAGAACTCGAGGAAGTTTGCACGCATGGACATCTCGTACGGGTTAGAGAACAGGTCCCTTCATGAAATCTCCCCACATATTCAGAACTAGAGATAGTCAAACAACAGGAGTTGGAAAGTGTCCCACCTTATACCAAAACATCAGTGAACACCCATGATAAAGGCTACTATGACTCGAATAATGAATTGGTTCTGTATGAAGATAACATACTATCAAAACAACAAGCATCATGGACTAGTTCTGTTAACATGAAAAAAATAAAATCCAGAAAACAAAAGCACAAGACACAGATGGGCACCTTAAGCATAGACCATGATCATTACAGATATTCTTTAGAACCACCATCTGTACACAGACCTGGTCTACAACCAGCTAATGCTTCTGATACAGAAAAAAAGAGAAGCAGAAGACTTTAACTCCATATACTTATGAACATTACAGAGCTTATGTGAGCGAAAAGTTTGCAACGCCAAACAATTCTTCAAACAGGAACCCCTGATAATTCAATTAATAGCGATAGATAGTCTAGAATTATTCCTTTTTTGAACCATTTTAGTCTCAAATCTGACGATTGGAATAGTCAATCAAGTAATAATTCTGGTAAATAAAGTATTGGATTTGCAAATACTAATTTTAGTGGTCAGTCAAGTAGGCTAACTATATTATATTCGAACGCATACGAATATTACTCGAATTCTTATTCATATTATAGTGATTAACTATTCTTTTATTATTCGTTATTTCTGTTGCTGTTCTTTATTATTTGTGTGCCTATTATCTCTATATTTTAATCTTTAATCAAATATATTATCCAATAAATTACTGCTCATATTAATATTGACTTAATAGTAAAATCTTATTTGTGCGCCAGTCACTCTGAAATACAAATTTTTAGCATTCATGGACAGAATGGGGTGACTCCGTATAGCAATAAGCATATGATCGTGGGATGATAAGTGTGGCACATTTAGTTAGGAGGATCAGACTTAACTTTTCCTTCTGCTGGAGAGACCCAATCTCCGGGAATATAATCCAACATTGTGTAACAACAGTAATCACTTAAGTTCTATCCCTTTCATTCACCATCTTTCCGCCCAATTCTAATAGTTGGAGAAATTTTGATATGTCAAAGATAATTTATATATTAAAGAAGGATAATGTAACTATGCATCCATAATCTTGATTTATACATTCTGAGATGTGGGGTCTCCCCGTTTTGTCGAACTTCCTTCCTTCAGTATTTTCCCAAACTATATATAGCTATATAGAATAATGTCTTTAGTCCTGTCACAGTCTATTACAATCATGTCCTCGTTCGATATGAACTGTGTGTAATATTATAGAAGAAAACCATCTGTAGTTTCACCACCAATTATAAATGGATCTACTACTGTAATTGACTGCTAATTATATCGAGCAGGTAGAGTATTGAGATATGAATTTGAGCAGTAAATTTTTAATTAATATATGGAAGTCATAATGGAACACTCCATTAGTACCAGCATAACTGGTTGTAGCATCTATTTTATTTTTCTACTGTTCAGAATACAATTAAATATTTCAAAGTGGTGGAGGAGTTGGATATTTAAGATAAACGAAACCAATAAAATCTGATTCTAACCAAATACAAAAACGCTGCAAATATTATAGAATGCTGCTAATCCCTTAGATAATTGTTACTATGCTTTATTTTTTTATTAGTTCTTGATTAAAAAGTATTTGGGTGATGGCATAATTTAGTCATGTCTTCGATAAATTATTTCTCCAAACTGGTGATAATGTTCAAGCTTCGCTAACCAAGTTTAGTTATATTAATGGACTCCATCGAATTCCTTGCTTTTGAATCACCCTTCATTTAGCCAGAATGAAATTCTAATTTTAAATAGAACTACCCAGTTGAGATGCATATGGTTAAAGATTTAGGATTCGGCCGAGTTGGATTTGGTATTCTTAACTGTGGTAGGATCACAAGATGGAAATATAATCGTCAAAGACATAAAACATCGTTATCTATTTATAAGTATAGTTATTTAAGATAAAGCTAATCTTTGTTACCAATCACGGCATGATCATATGAGCATAATAGTAAGTAGCAAGGAAAGAAAAGCAGTATTATGGGAAGGGGAAAATGGTTAAATGAAGAAGGTTATCAACAAACGACAAATTGCGATAAGGGCACCATATATCTCATTCATAATCTAGAAATGTTGGAATCAAATTCTTCTACTAATTTCACAACACCTTCAGCAGCTCCATACGATGATTGGTAACCTGCTCCACCTGCTCCGTAATTGTGAACAACTTTCCCAACACCAATAATGTATTCCTTTTCCAATCTAATATTTCCTTCTCTGTAAGGTCTTAAACCGACTTGGACCCTTACAATATCAATTTCCTTGCCTCCCTCTACTAACTCTGGAGCATATTTGATCGCTCGTTCAATGGTTCGCTTTTTTAAACCTTCATCTGGTTCACCATCGTAAACATGGGGTAGAAAGCAACCTCCAATAATTGTTCCACCTTCTTTCCTAGGCATCATATAGATTGCTTCGCTTGGATAGTCTTTAAACCCCCCTCTGTAAAAAAGCCTTTTTGAATTGTTTCTTAATAGAAGAACCTGTCCTCTAACTGGGTAAACCTTTTTGTCCTCTACACCTCCAAGTTTTCCAGCTAGTAGACCAGTACAATTTATAATAACATCAGGATTCGAAACTGAATGGTGGTAGTCATTTGCTTCCCTAATGTGATTGATATGAACTCTTTTATAAACCCCTCCCAAATTGGAAATCTTGCTAAGAAGAAAATTGAGGTAAATTGACGTTGAAATGACAACTGTTTTGAATCTATAACCGAATAAAATACCATCATCTTGAAGTTCTTTTTTTGGAAGTATTTCAAAATCTTCAACAAGGTCTTTATACCAAGGGAGTTCTCTCTCTACGGTATTGTCATCCTTATGAACCCAATAGTCTTGGGTTTGAATACAGATTCCAGAGGCTGGCTCCTCTCTGGCGAGTCTCATCAACTCCGGATAAGAAACAGCATCATAATGTTGGAGTCTGTATTCATCCTTTAGAGCGAAACTCATCCAATTCGCGCCAGCCCATGGACTTGTGTAGTAGAGATCTAAATCACCTGGTAGATGTCGAGCAATAATTGTAACATCATGACCTTTCTTCAAGAGCAAATAAGCGGATGTGAGGCCATAGACCCCAGCACTAGAATATTATTAGTCATAACTACACTACTTTTGCAGAAGAATTTATCACATACCCAACGACAACGATTTTAGCCATTATTATCTTAGTTAAGAGTAAATAATCGATTAAATTGATATATAGAAGGAAAGAAGAAAGGGATGCAAAATGTGGTTTAAATAATGCAATTATACCTCAATGCTTCAATTTCAACTGGCCATAATTTTCTTAAGCTTGGAGAATCTGATGCAGATTGATCAGCATAATTATAATCCTACTTAATCAGGAAATATAGTATTCAGTTATTTGTTAAATTTTTGAAATAAGATTTGCTTCAACTAGGGTCCCTGGCCTGAAAATGATATTAATGGGAACGTGATTAATATTAAATTAAATATCATAATTACCAATCACAACCATGAATATAAAACTCCGAGCCGTTTGTATGAAGGTAATTAACTTATATAAGTATCTGATAATCATACGTTAATTATTATCGAAGGTGTGCCGGTATAATTATAAGTAACAACATAGTATCTATGTTTGGGAGTTGTTTGAACTAGGACGACGTCAATTGTCAATGATTTGATTTAAATTTACAAGTAACGTAAACCGTTACCAACTTACCATCAAACAAAATACCACCCGAAATCGACACAGAGACTAATATTAAAAGCAATATTAATCAATATCTAGGTATAATAAAACGGCGGTGATTGAGGGCTACAACTCAACTCGGGTCCCCTACCCGTTAACAAAATAGAGAATAGATATAACCGTACGAGCTCATCAATCGTGATATCGATGTAGGCTATATACATCATATCTACTGTAACTTATTATATCCAAACTTGAACTTGCTTTCATTAATGTTTGCTTAAATTCAAATTTACAGATGTTAATTAGAATATTGCGGCCAGATTTAATTAAGGCAACTATGGCTACTATTATGCAGTATAATGATAATTCAAGGTAAACTCATAAATTATATCGATAATTAAATATATTTTTATTCATTCTTTTAGCTAAATTATAGGATCATATATTACGTAGAATATATATATCATTTTATAATGTCTGTGTTGACTTATAATTAACGTTCAAAATGGTATATTAACGATAAAAACGACCATTAACAGTTATAAATGTTTAGATATTAAATATCATAAATAGAAAAACTTTCATCGATACCACCTTTCCAACTCAAGTGTTGTTGATCAGTAATTAGATCATTATCAGTACATGTAGTTGGATTATTATCAGTAATTAGATCATCATCATAATTCATTATTATGTCAGATAGAGAGTCTCTAATTGATCTCGAAATTTCAAGAGGAGCAGTAAAGTCAATTGCAAATGCCGTTATAGCAGATTTACAATTGGTTTTATTATTAATAATACTTGATTCATCAGGTATTCCCTTAATTCCATGGAATACCTGATCGAGTGCAGAAGATGATCCAAATTGTTTGTCAAAAATTCCAGTTGTTGCATTATAAACCAACTTCTTATACCTTGATCCAGGCCCATTAAATCGTGTGTACACAAATGGTGGATCCATGCAACCAATATCAGAAACCTCCGAGACTTTTGGAAAATTAACATTCAAGCCAACTCCTGGGTGAAGCATTTTCTTTCCATTATCAAAGAGTCGAAAAATATGGTTTGTCAATTCGACTACCTTTCGAGCGTAAATATTAGCCGAGAGGTTTGGATCATTAGATAATCCATCCAAGTAACTGCTACTTGCGTTGGGTGGTTTATTAGAACCTGAAAACGATATAGCAGGAACATTTCGTGCTATCCCATTGTATGCTCCAGCAATAGTTCCTGAACTAGTCAAAGACATTGGGCCTATATTATTCCCTTTATTCGGTCCTGATATTACCAAATCAATTTCAATCTCTTGAAAGTATAGGGGGAAAACATAATCGAAGGCAAATGCAACACAAGCAGCTGTTGTTCCATTAAAGTACCAAATATTTTTATCCCCTTTATCATGACCCCAGGATGGATCTCCTGCTTTTAGGATTCCGTATATATCATCTCTCTCTAAGGTGGGTGATGATGGATAGACAAATCTTCCACCTTGTCCCGATTGATCTGTAGCAGGTGCCACCAATATAACATTGTGTCCTTGATTTCTTAAGGAATTATAGGTAGCTCTTATATTCGTCGATACCCATGAGTCATCATTTGTCAGTAAAATATTTTTTGGTATGAACGTGTTGAGTGAAGTTAAGGAAATGAGATAAGAAAAAAGATGACGAAACTTCATATTTCAGTATCTGTGTATCGTATCCTCCGATTCAACAATAAATAATGATATTTTTTTTAAATTTTATAATTGTTTAGAAAAAAATAATGATGCTGTGCTTTAATATTCTACAATATACATTCCAACTATAATTTAGTGAAACAACATTAACGTTTCCCCTAATTAACCAACTTACACGTTTCAAACCTATTTATGTATCATATTCTTATAATTATAACATTTTAGTTGTAGTTCAGAATCCATAAGGGATAAAAATATTATACATAAGCTTATGATAATGTTTATGCAGTCATCCCACTTAATCTAGGCCATGTGATGGACTAAAATTTAGACCATGCTTTAGGCGAAATAATTGGCTTCGTGATGATGGAATGATCAGCGTCGTAGAACACTAATTTTGGGCCACCTTCAATAGCCACATTTTAATTCTTCTACATGCATATAGATACTAGGAACGCATATTTAGAAAACCACACAATACCTTATCTCAATAAGTGAATGCAGATGTGTGCTGTAATATTTCCTCATGGAGTATTATGTAGAATCGCATGCATATCTTCTGGAGACCAAAATTTCGAACGGGAGAAAAAAGTTTAAGTGGCCCGCAAAAAGAATTCAAAATCAAAAATATAGTGATTACTTTCCAAAACTAACTATGCATCATAATATTCATAAAATTTTACAATATAAATGCCACTGAGTTATCGGAGTAAGATTCTATGCACGGTGGGTTTGTGGCTACCCAAATTTAATGCATATGCCATTACCTCTGAATTAGTAAATATAAGTTTTAATTTTTCATATACTGGAATTATGTGTTACCGAAAACATTTAAATTAGCATCATTATATTGCCTCCGATACATACGGCTTGCTACATTATATACATGTGGTTCACAGCCGTCTTTCCGTATGCAATTGCATTATCTATTGTAATTTGAACTAATGTTAGAATAACGTAGCTCTAGGATTTAAAAGAGAAGCTACATTTGCCCATTAGCAGGTGTATTTATAACCGTTGATTGTTACTGCAGCTGATTCACACCAATGAAAAAGCGTTCTAGATTTATTAGTAATGGAAAGCTGTATTATTATATGTAAAATCGGCTTAAAAAATTGGTTGCCGACACTAACGTTAACGATTCACACACAATTTCACAGTAACCATGCCATGGTCAGCTTAAGGTGTTGGAAAAGGAATATACCTGTTATCTTTTAGCAATTATTTTTATTATGTATTTGACATCTATAATATACAGAAATATATATTGTGTCATTTTCCGACAAAGACCGAGAGGACAGGAGTATTCATAAAAAAAATAGAGGCATAATTCTAATATTTTATCTTCATTTTCAAGTCAGCAATACCGAATCTTCCCGTTGTATAAATGCCATAATTATAACTATTTCTGAATAATATCGGTATATGTGCAGATAAACCTCGGATTAACCAAAATTATTTACAAAGAAATGATTTTGATACTCTTTTTTATATATTTTATTATTTTATCTTTTTATTCACTCAAAGATTGCTAATTGAAATTAATACTCATCCTAAACAGTAGTTTATTTCAAATGTATATAAGCAGCTGGATTTCCTCGTTACTCTATTTTCTATTCTCATTTTTCATTGCAATTGATATCACAATTATAAGTTAATGGTAAGTATACTGCAAGTGTCAATTTAAACTTAAATATAGATACTAACACATTGATCCTGTTAGCAAAATGGCTTCAGATTCGTCTGTAGAAAGTTTCAAGGGTGATAATGAAGAGGTTGCTTCTTATAAACCCAAAAATAATTTATCAATGAGTCGTTCAAAAACAAGAGATTTGGAAGGAAATAACGAAGAAGAGGCTTTTTCCGAGCATCTGCGTACGGTTTTAAGTGATCAAAACGCCGTTGAAAGAATCCAATCTTTAGCTAGGTCTTTATCAAGACGTGTTGCTGCTCAAGGTCGTTTCGAAGTGGATCCTGATGATTTCGATCTTCAAGTCTTACTCCACTATTTGAATTCAAAGGGTCTCGAACAAGGAATTGAAGATAGTGCGGCTGGTGTTGCTTTCAAAGGGCTTACTGCAACTGGTGTGGATGTGTCAGCTGCATATGGTCCTTCTGTTGAAGAAATGGCAAGAGGATTTCTTAGTCTCCCTGGAAAGTTATTCAAAAGGGAAAAGAAACCCGTGAGAAATATTATCGAAAATGTCACTGGTGTAGTCAAAGCTGGTGAAATGTGTTTTGTTATTGGTAGACCAGGTGCTGGTTGTTCTACTCTATTAAAATGTTGTTCTGGTGAAACTTCAGAACTTGTGTCTGTAACGGGAGAATTCTCTTACGATGGTCTTAGCCAAGAACAAATGATGGAGGTGTATAAAGGATACGTTGTTTATAATCCTGAACTAGATACACATTTCCCTCATTTGAAAGTTAAGGATACTATTGA
>BCKZ01000006.1:544449-614911 GCA_001600815.1 Alloascoidea hylecoeti
CCATTAGTTCACAATCGTAAACTTGTATGCGGGGAATCAGAATATAATATTGTTACACCTCCAGAAGGACAAACTTGTGGTGCTTTCTTAAATACATATATTGATAATAATGGTGGTTATGTGAAGGATGTGAGCGCAACTTCTAATTGTCAATACTGTGCTTATACTTCACAAGAAACGGTCATGGAAGCATATAATATTAGGTGGAGTTATAGGTGGAGAAACTTTGGATTCATGTTTGTCTATATCATTTTCAATGTAGTTGCAATGTTGGGGATGTACTACTTGTTCAGAGTTAAAGTATGGAGTTTGAAATCAATCTTGAACTTCCAAAATTGGTTTAAAGGAGGAAGAAAAGAAAGACATGAAGAACCATCTAAAGTCTTTGAGCCCAAGCCAGGTGATGAGAAGGTTATTAGAAATTGATTATATGACTTTCAGTAAAGATATCTTTCACTCCTAATTATATTTATTGGGATCACTTGATTTACTTTCACTACTTTTTTTATGTTTTTTCTTTATAAATAATTTGCATATAATTTCATTAGTTCTCATATAGATAGAATATAAGGTACAACTTATATAAAATAATTATAATCATTAATATTAATATTTAGATTTTAAAGTCAAATACAGCATTTGCGAAAGTACTGTGTAATTGTTACATAATTCTTAAGCTTATAATTATGTAAGTTGTAAAGACTGATCATGAAAGAGATTTAAATTCATGATATATGTAGGTATAGGTATGAATTCCCTTTAAAGCAAACAATGGAATAAATATCAGTTCATGATTCGTTGAGACGATCAATCACCTTTTGTGGAACGTCAGCTTTTGGTCTGTGTCCTCCTGTAAACAAAGTACCTTGGCTTTCACACACAACATTATGTGGCTTATTGATTTTTGATAATGGAACTATTTTGTTGCCCATTTTAACACAAAACTCTTGACCATTACTGAGATGCTGAAGGGGATCAGAAGCGCTACTTGCTGCAGGTGTAGCTGATTGTTTTTGCTTTTCGGAAGTAGACATCTGGCAAGAATATGTTCCAATTAAGCAGGAGCTTATTATGATAAAAAATATGTGTAGTTGGAGTATTTTTTTACTTATGATTAATGTTTTAACTGAGAATGCTCAGGTTGGATTATAATTGTTATAAATTGTAAAACTGTGATGGATCAAGATTCCGCCGGAAGATATAAAACATATCTTCCGGACACATCAGATATTTCATTGTCCAGACAACGAAGTGTTACAGGTCTGTTATACAAAATTTAAACCTCCTCACCAAAATATATAAATCTTAAGATATTTCAGAACCTCTTTCATTCGCTTCAAAGCAATTGTCTGATGTCTTACAACGGCCAAGAATCCTCAGGATTGTATTCGGGGGTTTCTCGCTTAGAGAAAGTCTCTTTAAATGATAATGATCATGACATCGATGTAATTGATCATTCGCGATCTGATTCTTCTAAGGAAAATGTACACCCTGATACTTCTTTATCGAGCATATTTGAAAATTCTCTGACTATTCACGAAAACCTGGACTCTCCCTATTCAGAACCTCCTATTAAAGATGGAGTTATTGATTTCGAATCTGATGCATCGCAAAGTGAATTTTCTCATAGTATGAGCCAAACAACTCATGATCACGATCAATATAATAATGATCCTACCTCAAATCCAAATGGTTATTTCACTTATTCAAGTAATACTAAAGAGCCAGCCCGTACTGTTTTTGAAGACGAATACAGTCAATATGAACATGAATCAACAGCAGGAACTACTAATGGTCATGAAACAGATACTGAAACTACAACAACAGCAAGTGCAAATATAAGTGTAAACATAAGTTCAACTGAGTCAAGCCCAACAGAAACTTCAACTCCAACTCCAACTCCTGCTCCAAGATATTATAACCATATAAACAAATCAAAATACACAAGACCATCGTCCTCTCGATTTATTCCCAAAAAGCCAGCATCCCAAAATTCTTTCCGCTTAAAAAATATAACAAATAAAGCACGATCCAATTCAGTTCCTGGACCAATAAGCCTAAATATGCGGTCACGTCCCCAATCGCCCCGGAAATCTTTAACGAAAATAAGTTTAGATGAAGATCCAAGTAAAGACCAAATCGATATCGATAAGATTGATTCAAAGCCTCCATTGCCACCACCAGAACCAACTCCATTACGGTGGAAACAACCAAGGGCTCCTGAAACGATTGGAAAATCTTTAAGACGACTATCCTTGAAGCCAACATTCAATGAAAGTAATGATAACAATATAAATATTAATGATAATAAAAATGCTACTAATAATATTAATAATACTAATAGTGATTGGGATAAAATGACAACTGGTTTTAGTATTGGTGATTCCAAAAAAATCGCCGAATTAAATAATAAAATTCATGGTTTTCAAATTCAATGGAAATTAATGGAGACAATTTTACGTGAAGCATTGGAAGAAATAGGTACGAATGATACTGAATTAAAAGATAAGTTCGTTTCAAGATTAACAAATATTCAGATTCCAAGTGTTGAATCCAGTCCAAAACCGTTTGAAGATGATTCTGCTTTAAGAGATGAAATATCATCATTAAAGTCTGATTTAATTAAAGAAAAGGAAAAAATGGATGAATTGATGAAAACAATTCATAATCAAACACAATTACTTGAAGAGAGCGATATATCATTTGAATTAATTGATAATATAATTGATTCATTATTATCTTGGCAAACTGATAATCATTTACCACCAAACATGCAAAATTTACTTGGTGGTAACGCTAATGATAGGTTAAAATGGATTAAATTATGTATTAAAGAAAAGTTCAATGATTATAATCAGGTGGTCAACGATTTGTTAGAATTGGGTCAAAGAGTCAATGAATTGGAAGATTCTTATAAAATGAACTATAATTCAAATCCAGATCAAAATTCGAATCAACGTCGATATAATTATCGTCCTTTAACCCAACAACAACGTATAATAACTCCACCAATACAACAACAACCTCAATATATCCAAGTCCAATCTCCTGCTCCTACTGCTCCTCCTCCTACTACGGTTCAGTCCCAAACTTTATTAACACCTGCTGGTATCTATCCATCAACAACCAACATAACATACCGGCATATTTACGAAGATGATACAAGGAAGGATGACAGAGGTATTCGAGATTTATATATAGAATTCAGAAACTTTAGATTACAAATGGAATCCGAAAGTTCAGCATTACGAGAAGTCAAAAATTTATTGAGTAAAGAATTAGATAAAACAAGTTCATTAAAATCCGAAAAAGATTTATTAAAAATTCAGTTAAATGATCAAATTAAACTTAATGAATCAAGAACTAGTCAAATCAAAATTTTACAAGAAGAAAATAATCATTTTAAAAATAGTAATGATAACAATAGATCATTATCGTTGTCGCTAAAGACAGAATATGAAAATAATGAAAGAGAACTTAAATTGAAAATTAAAACTTTAAAATCGGAAAAGGAAAATTTACGTGAACAATTACGAATTTCTAAAGAAAATGAAAATGAATTGAAAATGAAAATTTTTTCATCTTCGAATAATGCTCAAAATAATAATAATAAGTATGATGATAATCAAATTACGAATATTCTAAAGAGTCAATTGGATGAAAAGAAAGATCAAATAAAAGAATTAAAACTTAATCTTTCAACAAAAACCAATAAAATAGAAAAACTTGAAGAAACAATATCTCAATCGAATAAACAAATAAAAGATTTAGAAACAAATATCAAAAATTTAAATATAAATATAAACAATGAAAAATCAAAATTTAATAATTTATTAGAAACAAATAAATTAAAAGTTAAATTATTAAATAAAAAGGAAACTGAAATTAATGACCTAACAAAAAAATTAAATTTAGCAATTGAAAAACAAAATCAATTAATTATTGAAAGGAATAAATTTAAATCATTAAGTGATGAAGGAGAAGCAAAAACAAGAAAAATTGAAAATAATTTTTCAAATATAACTACTGAAATCGCACGATTAAAAATTCTCAACGAATCATTATTATTAAGAAAACAAGCATATGAAGAAATGCTAGGTAGACTGGATGTCCAACATAAGGCTTCAATTGCTTTTTATGAATCAATCGTTGAAAAGCTACAATTGGTTCTAGATGATGATTCTGTTACTACGGTCATGTCGAAAATAAACCTTCTTGTTGAAATGGATGTTAATGACAATGATGATGATAGGTTTGATTTATCCTTTAAAATTAGTAATTATATCATTAGTGCTTTAGACACAGTGTTATCTGAGCATTTCTCACAAGTAGAAGAATTAAATATGCTAAAAGATACGGAATGTGAAAACATCGAAGAACTTAAAAGACAATTGGATGATCAAGCAAACGAAATGGATAGATTGCAACAAGAATTAGAATTGGCTAATGAAGAAATTGAAAATCAAATTAATATTTCAACAACAATTGAAAATGAAAATGAAATGGCCATGACAACGGATGATGAAAAAATGATTAATTCAAGAACAAGACTCAGAATTGATGACTTAAATAGGCGATTAAAAGCTGAAAGAGAAGCAAGAAAATATGAAAATGATGCTGCTGCTTCAAAATTAGCTGAATTGGAATGTGAAAATGAAAATCAAGAACAAAAATTACGAGAAATGGACTCAGAAAATCGTGCTTTACGTCAAAGATTGGCAGCTTTCGGTAGTGGACGAACAAACAGTTTTTCCAGAACAAGTAGTCTACGAAGTGTGAGAAGTAATAGATGATTTATATAATACAGGGGCCTATGAACATATTTTGTTATTTATTTGTATTAATAATTTTCACCTGACTTTTTTGCCTTCAGTTGCAATTTTGTTATAGTTATATAGGCATGTCTTTGTTTTCCAATGATATTTAGCATTATGATTAATTTATAACTAAAAAAATTTTCAATTTTTCTTTATTCACATTTGCTCGTTAATTACACAATTCACTCCTTCAAGTGTGTTTTTTTTTCACTTGGAATTCACCATATTGGAGAGGAGTTTTCGTCATTTTAGTATAAGAGTTTTCGGCGTATTGGAAATTATGAATTAGTTTCCTGAGTGACAAATAGTTAGCTATTTGGATACGATTTATTTCGTTACATAATTGACATACATTTTGTCACTATTTTCAACTTATGTGTGAATATTATTTCACGGTAGTGTAGAATGAAATAAAGGAACTCGATTGTTGATTATTCCAGAATTTCGATGAAGCATTTCCAGATGCAGATGCAAGCCCCAAAGACAATATAGTTTTAGCTGATAAGAAGTATACTATACCGTTTAGCTTCGATATTCCTGAAAAATTATCAGAACATAAATGCATAGATAACTTACTACATAAGCGTCTGCCTCCTAGTGTTACTAATAACTTCCCAATTCCATTTTTGTCTACCAATATCAATAATGATACTCGTGACTTCACAGAGTCCTATTCTTATACCTTCACTGAGGAATTCCAAGAATCAATGCCAATTACCGCCGATGAATCACCATACAAAGTCGAAGAAAAACATATGCGCGCTTTGTGTCGAATCTCTAGAGGTCAAGAAGCAATTTTTACTGAAGATTTAAGAGCAGATATTATTATATAGATAGTACATTTGGTATTAAAATCGTTTATTCTATTGAAGCAGTTATTGAAAATAAGTGTAAGAATACATCTTTAGTAATTTCGAATCCGGAATACAAGCTACCAAAACAGCAACATGGACCACGGGCCATATATTTGTGGATATCCCCTGCCTTCGATATCATACCTTCATATAGAGCTCCAGTTTCTCTTCATTATCACCTTTTTCAGCCATCTTTTGATACTAATAAATGTGAACAACTCAACAGTAAGCCATAACCATGAATATGCGAATGATGATATTAAATTAAAAACACTTTATACTATCGGCCCCAAAACAGAAAAATTATTATACGTTAAACATTTTGAATGGATAGAAGGAAAGAAAAAATCTTGCCCAAATCGAATCATCTCCTGATCCAATATTATATTTACCGGGATTATGTCACTATTGTTAAAACTTGTCTGATGATATTTGATGATATATTCATATATTCCGTCAATTGCACGGAAAAGAAGAACAATCCGAGTATTGGATGGAATCAAAATATTTATTTCTCTGGTGGTTTCTAAATTAATATTAAAAGGATCCTGAAAGTGTAAAGGATATCCATTAACCGTAAACTCGGCTTGAGGTCCGTTTAAGTGAGTGAAACCTTCATAATACAACATTTCCTTGGGGGATTTTTATCCCACGTTTAATACAAATTCAGCACCGAAAACACATGGTGCCACTAGCATCATGGAGAGAAGTAGAAAAAGTGCGGTAGAAAAACCATTTCTTGAACATACGGTTTTTTCTTATATTGTTACCAGTCACACATGACTTAAGGTGGTGCGTTTAATACATCCCACCAAATACTATTATAATCAGACACTGAAAATTCAGTAACACCTTAGATCGTACATATTTCGTTACTCAACTTCAAAACAGTTAGTTGCTGAGAATTTGGGCGTTCAGTTTTAAATTATTACGTCATTTGTTTAACAAATATTTAGTTACATCAACATCGTTCCTGAATAATTCGTCGTGTGAAAGACCGTTATTTTGTTATCGTGAAAACTAGTAATTCGACACTTCCTGAAGCAGAATCCGTCATTCCTCAAATGTTTGGAAATATTGGTGAGATAACAGTGACTAGGGATGATCGGCTCAAAGAAAATAATTAATATTATATTGTATTTAATATGTAGCAGACATTATAATTACGCTCTGTAGTGAGAAATTGTTGGATTCCATTGAATTCCCGGATCAGATGTTGGAGTGGCATCGGGATCTTCTTTCCATATTTTGATACTTTTATCAGCTTCACAAGTTATTAAACGCAAACCAGTTCTATCAAAGGAACTAGCAAAAATACCATTTTCTGAGCTTAATGAGCCAGGAATAGTTGTAGTTTCGGTTGCCTGAAATTTGTGACCTGTTTTCCAATCAAAAAATCCCATCGTTCCATCATCACCACCGCTAAACATAACACCATCAGCATTTGAAGATAAAGTATTAACGATTGAATTATGTTGTGGATAGAAATTATGAATAAATGAACCTTCAGGACACTTCCATTTTTTAATATTATCTGGACTACCAGTCGCAAATGTAAATTCTTCAGGATGGACAGTTAGTGCTCTAACTGATTTTTTATGATGCGTAAGTACAGTTTGTGACCTCCCAGCGACCAAATCCCATAATCTGACAGTTTTATCCATCGAAGTTGAAATAATTTGTGGATCGACATCTTGACACTTTACCTGACTTATTTGACTTTTATGACCAGTTAATGTAAAGACTGGCACCCTAGTTCTCATATCCCACACTCTAACCACAGCATCTCTTCCAGCACTAACAACTAAATCTAATGTTGGATGTAAATCAACTGAATAAATAGAACTTAAATGGCCATGATAATCACGAACAACTTTATTCATTTCCAAGTCCCAACATTTCAAGGTCTTATCTTCACCGCCGCTAAACAAATAAGGATGTCTTGAAGATACAACTAAACCTCTAACAGTCATAATATGACCAGTTAAAGTCAATTTTAGCATTCCAGATGCTAGGTCCCATATCTTAATCGTTCTATCTGCTGCTCCAGTTGCAAACCACTTATTATTTGGTTCAACACAGACACTTCTGACCCACCCTGAATGACCAGCAATAACACGCATTAGTTTCCACGGAGCATGCCATTGTGGCTTCTCCAAAACATCTCTTTGAAATCTATGAACCAATGTCCCAGGACCATCAGAATTCATACCTAAAAAGTCTCGTTGATTACTACTATCAGTCTTTATTAATTCATTTGATATATTTATTTCTGAATTTGGACCTTCTAGTAATTTCTGTTTCTGTGGATTATTTGAAGAGCCTTCCGTTATGGTCTTCTGAAAAGATCCATTTCCTGATTTCGTCATTTTAGAAACTAAATGAGATGGTAATTCCTTAACTGCATTGTATTCAGTATGCATCCGTGAAGAAATATATTCATTATCAGCTTCTTCATTAGTATCTAATGTAAATGACATTTCAGGAAACATTATCTTTCGTCTCTTTGTTAAGTTTTCTATAACATCCCGCATATCATTAGGATTGCTGATATCTTTTATAAAGGTCATATTTTATCTTTGAAAGTATTTTGATAGTATAAAAAATATAATATAAAGACATCTCCTAATGAGTTAAGATTTGATGTTAGTAGTGATGATAATTACTCAGTATGAAGTATACACAGGGCATATTAAACACCCAAAGACCCAGATGTTTCAAAAAGTCAGAAACTGACTTTGGAATTGGAATTGGAATTGGAATCAGATAAATCTACAAGTACTTAATTTGTTCGGATACTTGCTGCGGATCGTTTGGTCCTTGGAGTGGAAGTTAATACTAATAGAACCCTGTCTGATCCTAATATTGGTGGTGACTAGAATAATTGAGGTCTTTGGATGTTTAATTATGAAAATTATTTCTTTAATATCCATCTAACTTTTTTCAACAATATTCATTCATCATTTGTTCACCATAAAGTCAGCATATAAATACATTTCTTTTTTCAAAAAAGCAACCCCGAAATATTTTGTTGATAAAAATAATTATATAAATATTTATATAAGCTCATTCAATTGCAAGTTCAAGATGTCAACAACTGAAGATTTAAACTTAAAGAGAAATATTGATAATGATAATTATAATGATGATGAAAATAAGGTATTAAAAAAAATAAAAGTTGATGAATCTTCTTCATTCCCACCTTTAGGTATACAGGAAACTGATGTTGGTATTATTGAATTTCTAAATAAAGAAAATGTAAAAGGTTTTAAAGGTATTATGAAGCAAAGATATACCGATTTTTTAGTTAATGAAATTGGATTAGATGGGAACGTTGTTCATCTAACAGATACTGGATTTATGGATAAAAAGGATAGAAGAAGAGAAAAAAGACAACAGCAACGTGAGATTGAACAGAAAGAAAGAGAATCAGCTACACAAGAAAATAATAACGATGATAAGAAAAAGAATGAAATTAATGTTAAACCTGATTTAAAAGAGAGATTAATTGAACTTGTAGGCGAAGAAGACTATAATAAAATCTTAGAACTATTTAATAATGGTAATAATATTGAAACATCCAAAACCTTTGATTCTAAAAATTCAAGAACAAGCTTACATCAATTGTTAAGGGAAGCATTTGGTGGTAGATTAGAATCTGTTACATCACCAACAAATACAATCAAAATAGCTATAGATACAAATACAAGATCAAGAAGAGGCGGTAATAACTCTGCAAATTCTTCAGCGATTAATAAAAAATTGGGACCTAAAAAGGATTTTCTTCATTTTGTTTTATATAAAGAAAATAAGGAAACTATGGAAGCTGCTACATTATTTTCAAAATTCCTTAGAATCCCTTCGAAGAATTTTAGATATGCTGGTACAAAAGATAGGCGAGGTGTCACTGCACAACATGTTTGTATTCCAAAAATGAATGTTGAAAGAGTCAATGGTTTAAATCGTACATTGAGAGGTATAAAGCTTGGTTGTTTTAGTTATAAAGATGAGGATATAAAACTTGGTGAATTACTTGGTAATGAATTCCTAATAACAATTAGAGAAATTGAAGTAGATTCAAATGATATAATAAAATCAGGTATTGAATCATTAAAATCAAAAGGTTTTATAAACTATTTTGGTATGCAACGGTTTGGGACATTTTCAATTTCTACCCATGCAGTTGGAACATGTATCCTAAGTTCTCAATATGAAAAAGCTGTTAATTTAATATTATCAAAACAGGAATTAGTTGCACCAGAAAGTATTGAAGCGAGAGAAATCTGGTATGAAACAAAAGATCCACAAAAAGCGTTTAGTAAAATCCCAAGACGTTGTGCTGCTGAATTTAATTTACTAAAATGTCTTTCCCAAAAAGCTAGAAATAAAGATATTGCTGATTTTAATGAAAATGATTATTTGGATTCAATTATGCAGATTCCAAGAAATTTAAGAATCATGTATGGACATGCGTATCAGAGCTATATCTGGAATATTGTTACAACTGAAAGGATCCGATTATTCGGCTTAGATGTTGTTCCTGGAGATCTTGTTATCGATGAACAGACTCAAGCAGCAACAAAAACTGAAAATGTTGAGGAGGAAGATGATTATGAAGAAGATTTATTAAAACAAGATAATTTCACTAGAGCGAAAGTTTTAACAGAAGAAGATATTAAATCAAGGAAATATTCAATTTATGATGTCGTTTTACCAACACCTGGATTTGACGTTGAATATCCAACCAATGAAATGATTAGAAAAGCATATGTTGATACCATGGCAGCAGATGGATTAGATCCTTTCAATATGGCAAGAAATATCAGAGAATTTTCTTTATCTGGATCATATAGAAATATTGTTAGTAAGCCTAAAAACGTCGAATACTGGATTCGGAAGTATGAAGATCCGGTAGAACAAATGGTAAAGACAGATCTTCAAATAATCCAAGAAGAGCAAGATTTGGAGAATTCCATTACAGAAAAAGAAGAAGGTGAAAATGTTGGGGAGAATGAAACTGTTAAACCCACATTCGATACTATTGAAAGAATTAAAAAGGATGAAGGTACAGGATCAAAAGTTGCACTTATTTTGAAAATGCAGTTAGGAGTGTCAACATATGCTACAATGGCCTTAAGAGAACTTATGAGAACAGATACATCTAGAAGAGGAGATGGACTTGATGTTAAATTATCAATTACGGCTTGTAAATAATTTTATCTCTAAAATTGTAAATAACTCTATAACTATATGCTCACTTTTATAAAGATGCACTTCAAATAAAATTTGATTTTAATACCGCACTTAGCTTGCAATTTTTACTTAATGAACTTACCAATATTGATTTTCATGATTATTATAATAGAGTTGTGAATGATTCACTAATTTGTTGAAATAACTTCTAAAGCTGATCATGAATAGCTTCCTTCTGGGCCTAAGGGTAATACCTAAAAATATTTTCCGGTATGTAACGTAAGAAAGATCCGGACAACTGCATTCATTAAGTTTTGCTCTACAAAACTGCCTTGGAAACTATCGAGTGAAGAGAATGAAAATATTAATTATTTAAATATACGACATTTTCAGGCAAAACTGTTTATTTATAACTACAACTGAGATATTAATTGTTTTGCTCCTTCATCTTTCCCAACTGTTTTTGATGGATAACTTGGAAATTGCAGGAACAACTAAAAAAAATGTTGATTATAATTCATTTGTGCTTGCAGATGTACCTACAGCTCTAGAAACCAAGTGTAAAGAGGACCTAAAAATTGATGACAATAAGGATGAGAGTAAAGATTCTATAATAAATGAAGACAAATTTGAGTATAAACTTCCTAATTTTTCAAAAACTCGAAATAATAATAATAAAAAGTTTTATTCTGGTTTAAATTTTAACTTGGACTTCAAACAATCAAACTCAATTTCAATGCCAGGTTCAGAGACTATTTCAAGGAAAGTTTCATCCGATTATAGCAACAGTAATAATAAAAGACCGCCATTATTAAGATCGTTTTATTCCACCTCTAAATTTATATATAAGACAAATGGTTCTGATTTAAAATTAGAAAGGACAGTTTCAAGCCCACAATCAAATTCACGAATACGCCCTGAATCTTTAACAATTTGCACAACTGGTACCAGCAATAATCCCAGCTCCTTTTCTAGCTATAAAAAAGAAACAACTAACATGCACAGAGTCAATAAGAACAATATGTATAGTTATAATAGTACACCTACTCTATCTAGATCCAGGTCAATATCATCAATTTCAGACTGTACTTTATCTTCCAAAGGTTCAGAAACGTCTTTAGCATCCAATTTAAAAACGTATAAACGGCCTGGCTCTGAGACATGGACAGTTGAAAATGATAATGAAAACTACAACCATACCGGTAAAAAGTTTGAGGGTTATGGAGTTGGAACAAAATTTGGAGAAATATTTTCAAAACAAAGTTCACCTATTGTACTTTCATTTTCAGCAGACGGCAATACGAACTCAAATAATAAAGTACAATCACAAGATGATATCGATAATTTAGCTAAACAATTTTATAAAAGTTCTAATTCAAGTTTTAGTTCGTTATCAAGTATTGGGATCAAAGAGAACTATGATAGTAATGGTAATATAAACTCGCGAACAAATTCACGATTTCCAAGTAATACTAATCTTACAATTGGCGATAGAAGTCCGATAGAGGAAGAAAGACCAGAGATGTTTAATATGATAACAAAAGATCTCAGCAATAAGTTCATTTCTTCAAACTTTTCTCAAGTTCTACTAAGTGATAATTATAAACATAAAAATGATAATTATAATAAAAAGCTTGAAAATAATAAGATTTTAAAAACTACTGAACGTCATATAAAATCACAAATTGGTAATAGTGAAATTAAACTTCAAAATAAGCTGAATACAATGAATAGTGAACTAACATTTATTAATAACGTATCGAATGAAGTTCAAAAACTTAAAGAGGAATTAATCAATGAAGCTAATCAAATATCATTATCTTCTACAATTATACTTGAAAATACAAATGGAAAAAATTCGGTAAATATAAAGTTAAAGCTACCATATGCATCTGTCTCGACGGCGGTTAATTTTAAGAATGATAAGAAAAAACCAGAATCATTTAAATCCAAATTAGATAAATTAAAATTAATTGAAAAATCACTACTCAGCTTAGATGATTTAAAGACTAGAATGTCAAATTCTAAAAAGAAATTAAATTCATATAAACTTAAACTAACAAACATTGAAAATAAAATGGATCTTGTAGAATTAAATCAATTAAAAATTTTAGAAAAGAAACAACAATCTGATAAATTATTACTTATTCGAACATTTTTTATATTAGCAGTTCTTATTTTATTAAGTTCTATAATATTTATTATAATTAATTAAGTCAACCACATAACTAATATTAATTGGTACAAATTGGGAGATTCTAAGATAAATACTATCTTCATTAGTTAGAGAGTTCAATTATCAGTGGTATTGTATATAGATTTATTGAGATCAATGATCAATGAACCTTTTAATTGAATATTTTCCCTTACTGACATCTATTAATTGCAATAAATACCGAGCCAATTAGAACCCGAACGAGTAACAGTATACTACATGCAACGGAACAATGTTGTGGCATTCAAACCCTGATACTCCTTCGGGTTCTAGGCAATTGGCGGTATAACTCGAATTAGAATAATGTTAAATAGGAAGTAGTTGAATACAAACAGAAATAATAAGCAGAAGTATTAAGAAGATGTTATTATGTTGTTTACCCACTACATAATCCATGAAAAGAGGTTGTCCCCAACTGAAAGGGAGGTAGGTCTCCCCAGATTATCCATGTGCATATGCTTATTTGTGTTTAAGTTTTTAAGTTTGAGAGATCTAGGGATCAATTATTATATCGTTGATCCTACTGTATTATTTAATACAACATATACATAGAATGGTATAATATATTAAAGTGGGATATTCAAACTGGAACAGGGTTGATTCACGAATTAATGACATTCAGTTTTATTTATACCGGATTCGACCATTAATAAATTTCCAGAATAGTGATATAGTGTAGGAAAGATTAGACCATATGGAGAGCGATACTCCCCTAAATAAAGATCATCAGCCAATAGTTGGTCAATTACAATATTTCATTTCTGCTATAATTAATACTTAACAATGATTATAACAATCCAATTCTCAAATCCAGCTACAATCTTAATTAGATGAAAAAATGGACTAATTTGCATGCTTCATATACCTGTCTTATATTAATGATTGCATATATCGATATCATTGATAATAATTATTGATCTAGACTTTTCAGATATTTTATGTGGTGTAAAAATAAGTGAAAATATAAACTATAAAATTCAGTGTAACAAACAAACTGAGATTCTCACGACCGCTTCCTAGCCGAATTGGAATCCTCGGCTCATCTGATAACCCCCATCATAAATTATATATCAATTCCAATATTAATCCAATTACTCGTCCAAAATTTATAGATACAAGAAATACCGGTAGCTGGCCATAACAAAGGGAAATGACCTAACAAACTTGATAAAGTGAGAATCGGAAAGGTATTATTGCTTAGAATTGATATTGTTAACGTTTATATTATAATTAATTATTAGAGCGTCAACCAAACTACGGGTAGTACAGGATCTCATCATAATAACAAATATGTAGATGCAGGAAACAACTTAAGCATTCTCTTCATAGTATAATCTCTATAAACTTATACATGTAGTAATATCCTTAATATAAGTTACGGGGTAAGTTACATACCAACCTCGTCTTCTAAACTTTGGGCCTTTAAATTTCTCAGTTTCTGGTTATGTAATTAGATTATGTATAAGTTAAGCTTATATTATGATTAGAGAACACAAATACAAATTCTAATATAACATCAATTAATACTAGTATAAATTTCACTTTCACCTCCACCTCTTTGTTCTTAAACATCTATCCATTCGCTATTGTATATATTTACTCTTAAATTCTCAACACTCTTTTCTCATTTTTCTTTTTACACAACAGCTACTACCTTCCCCAATAACAATATCATACACTATAGTTATCGCTACCCATGTTTATCGCACACTTGCTAAATTCCAATACTAATGGTTTAAATAATGGCTTAAATAAAATACAAAATACAAAATCACAACTTCGGAATAAATTCAATCTACCACAAATACAAATACGAACACAAGCACAATTGAAAGATCCGGAAGACATTAATACTGATAACGTTGGCGCTAATAATACCACTTATAATGTTGATATTGCTACTGGTACACAAAACTCCAATGAGGATGAACAAACTATTCGGGATCAATCAACTATTAGAAAAGTTTCAAAAAACAGAAACTCGATTACAAAACGTTCAAATGTACAACTTCGAAAGCTTGATATTCACGATCCTAATTCTTATATATCAATCAATGAGACAATTAACAATTATGGTGTTCAACAAGATATCAATAATTATGATGAATATTCAAGTTACAATGCTAAGAAGCAAAAAAAGAAACGTTATGTAAATAATGGTTATAGAACAAGCAATTATCATTTAAAAAGATCGTATGGTGAAAATTTCAGATATGGATTAACCGGAAATAGAAATATCATACTGAGAGAAATTCCAATTAAAATGAATATGAAAACAGTTATATCAAGAGTGTCAGGTGGTCCATTAGAATCAATTAGATTTGTTGAAAAATCAAGAGATGTTGAAGTTTCTTTTATTGAACATGAAGATGCTGAATGTTTTTTTAATAAATCAATAAATGGATTATTTATTGTAAATGGTATACCAATTTATCCTGAATGGAAAAGAAATTTGATTAGTGAAAATAATCCAAGAGTTTTTTCAATAACTAGATGTTTCCAAGTATCAGATGATATTTATTATGAATCTCGGTATATGAAAGCGAGAAGATGTTTAAGTATGACGCAAATCCAACAATTATCACA
Source organism: Alloascoidea hylecoeti (assembly GCA_001600815.1). Taxonomy (NCBI): domain Eukaryota; kingdom Fungi; phylum Ascomycota; class Alloascoideomycetes; order Alloascoideales; family Alloascoideaceae; genus Alloascoidea; species Alloascoidea hylecoeti. The sequence continues at coordinate 560,115 of BCKZ01000006.1, forward strand.
AGAAGATATTGTTTCACAAGTTCAGCGAGATTTCGGTAAATATGGTAGGATTCTAAATATCTCATCTCCTTGGAGTGGAAAAATCGTTGTTGAGTTTGAAAAAATGGAAAGTTCTATAAAAACGTTTCGCCAACTACGGAGGATTAATTCGGAGATTGGACAAAAGTATTTGAATTGGCGAATTGACTATACGCACGACCCATGTGAGCTTAGGTAATTATATATTAATAATTAGTAATACAACCAGACACCCGACAGGTCATAATTTTCACTTTCCATAAACCTCCGAGAAACTTAGAAAACCACAAATTTATAGGTTTCAGATGAAGATGGAGTGGATACAAGATGACCCCGGTATGGCTTGGGCGGCCCCTTATCAGAATCAGATTCCCACCACAAATATTTCAAATCCAGGGAGTGTGGTACATACTCCGCGGATCCCAAACCCTCATCATAACCAGTATGCTTTCGATCAAAATATAAATGGGATGGTTGGGATGAGTTATTCTCCTATTCAACCACAGGTTTCACAGGTGCCTCAGATCCCACAAATCCCCCAGGTTCCTCAGATCTCGCAAGTTAACCTCCAGGGTCAGATACCCGAACAACGACAGCAGATGCAAATGACTCGACCATTAGCTATGCAGCAGGGTATGCAACAAGGTGTTCCAAATATGACTCAAATGGGTATTCCTCAAATGGTCCCTATTCAACCTTATTCGATTCCTTACACCACGGTTCCTTCCCGTAGAAATAAACAAAAACCTCCAAAATTCCGACCATGTGATGCATGTAGAAGAAGAAAAACAAAATGCGCCATTTTACCAGGATCAACTGTATGTGTTCAATGCCAGTTAAAGAATGTGGAATGCACGTTTATTGATCATCCCACGCGGAAATCTTCGACTGTGAAAAAGAGGAAAATCGATGATATTAATAATAATAATAATAACAATAATAGTGATACTCAACAACATTTAGAAGTGAAAAAGTCAAAAAATTCTAATTCTCCTGCCATATTTCAGAATAATGATATTACCAATCATAATAAACAAAGAAATAATAATGTCCCTTCTAGATCATCGTTCGTTGTTGGTCCAACTTCTTTATTAGATACTTTTTTATTACGGCAAATTCCTTTAAATAATGATCAAACTAATTTATCCGATACAATGTCTTTAAGGTCTGTCTCAAAAGATGTTTTCTTCACTTTACGTGATGATCCTCCGTCGATTTTTTCAACATCATCAGATAATAATGATCCGTATTATGAAGAACTACAGTCACTTATCGGACCACATGGTCCGGAATTAATAAGATTATATTTTACAATGGTTCACCCTTATTTCCCAATACTTAATGAAAAAAATTTTATGTCAAAATATAATTCTTCTTCAGGAACAGGAAATATTAATTTTTCATCCTGTTTATTGGCATGTATTTATCTTTTAGGTTTAAAATGGTGGGATTATGCTTCGCCTGCTTGTAAATTAGCAGATCAAGCAAAAACATTATCAGTGCATCAAAGGAAACATTCATATGCACATCGTTTTAATAAAAGAAATGAAGAAAAAGAAAAAGAAAGTGAGAGTGAAAATGAAAATGAGAATGAAAATGAAAATGAAACTGAAAATGAACAAGAAGATCATGAAGATTATGATGAATTTAACCCATCAAAAATAACTTCAATCTTACAAAATATTGCATTAAAAAGTTTCCAAAATACAATTAAATCACCAAAATTATCATCATTACAATCAGGCTTATTATTATTACAAGCAATTCCATCACAAACACATTCATGGCTAAATATATCAATAATTATATCAATGTTTGAAGAATTAGGTTTGGGATTAGATTGTTCAAATTGGAGATTACCAAAATGGGAAAAATCAGTTAGAAAAAGAATTGCTTGGGGAATATGGATAACTGAAAAATGGATTTGTTTAAGGGAAGGAAGAGGTACAAAATTAAGAGAAAGAGATTGGTGTGTTAAAGACTTAACATTTGATGATTTTGAAGATTATCCGTCATCAAATTCAGCGTCAAATCTATCATCAAGTTCATCAACGAATCTAAATAAAAATAATAATGATATTAAAAATGGTGATGAAATTGAAGCTCATGTTGATATAAAAGAAGCAACAATGTTATTTCTACAACTAATTTCCTTAACTAAAATATTATCTGAAATTTTGGATAATTTTTATTCAATTGTTTCAATTTCAAAACTTGAATCATCAAATCCATCAAAGAAGAATAATGATAATTTAATACTACAGAAAATTTTACAAAAAGCAAAACCATTACAATTAAAATTAAGAGAATGGTTTCATAATTTACCATTAAATTTACAATTAAATCCATCATCGTCCTCACAACCAAACAATAGTATTAATAGTAATGAAAAGGGAAAATTGTCATCAAAGGCTTCTTTACATTTGTCATATTTGGCAGTTGAATTAACGCTTCATAGAAAAATCATTACAACAATTTATTCATCTAAAAATGTTCAAAATAACAATAAAAATGAAAATATGATTCCAAAAGAATTAATTAATGTATGTCGTCAAGCGGCAAATACTCGATTAATGGCATCATTAGATTTTTTATCATCATTAAAACATGAATATATTGCATCATTTTGGTTTAGTTCAACATCATGTAATTTAGCACTAATTGGTACATTTGCTGCATTATTATATGTTACAAGTTTAACCAATCAAGAAAAAATGTATTATAGAGATGCAATTGGCGGATTACGTTGGAGTTTAAGAGTTCGTGAAAAATCATGGGATGAAGCAAAAAATGCTGAAACTTTATTAAGAATTGCAATTGGTAAAGTACCTGAAGTACCACAGGAAGAATTATTCGAGAATAATAATAATGTTAATGAATTAAATGAAGAAAGTGATAAGAATCATTTGATTAATTATGATGAAAAAGATGAAGAACTTATTGGTCTTGAAGAATATTATACACCAAGTAGTAATAATCAAATTATCAATGGTAATACCAATGATGTTAAAAATGATTTTGAACTATTATCAAGGAGATCAAGTATTATATTACAAGAACATGATAATAGTAATTCATCATCGGTCTCAACCCCAATTGATATTGAACAACATAAATTAGTAACAAGAACTTCGAATAATAATAAAAATAATAAAAATAATTCACCTTCATTTTCTCCAATGAATCATGCTCAAGCAACTACATTCCCAACACCAGCATCCATTGGAATTTCATCACCAAATATTCCAGCTACAACAAATTCAAATACTAAGGTTTCAAATCCAGCAGCAACATCATCATCACCAAATAACCATCGAAGCCCAATTACAACAACAACCGATAATAGCAACTCTAATGGAGTAATGGCACCTTTACAAATTCCAACTCCTGGACTTACTGTTGTAAGCAATGCGTTGACACCTTTAGATGGTGATGAATTTAGTCTTAATGTTTCAAGACAAGATGATGATAATAAAAGTAAAATGGAAATTGAAAATAATAATAATAATGATAATGATAATAAAGATAATAACAAGAATCAAAATAATACGAATAACAAAAAAGAAATTGATTCAATGGATTCAATGGAACAATTTGAGTTAGGAAACATTAACAATGATGGTGATCAATAATTAATCTAGTAATTATAATAATGAAACTTTATCATCATGTATAATGACAGTATTATATTTAATGATGGAACAAGACTATAAGCTATGCATACAAACAATCTTTATATATATATATATAATTGATTTGTTTAAGACTGTGAATTGCACTGAAGACATTTTTTATTTTTAAGGCTAATAGAGACCGAAAGAAAAGGACATCCTAATAAACTGAAATATTAAAGGAACAATTAAAAGTTACGTTATTTTTATTTTTATTTTTATTTTTATTTTTATTTTTATTTTTATTTTTATTTTGTTATTTATTCAAAAAAAGGAAAAAAAAATTTTAAGGACTACACATTTAAAACATGTATAATGATAAAAATAAATAGATTCAATGTGCGATAATTAATTTAGAGGTTTAATATTGCTTTTATATTTCATATTTTTTTTATTTGTTTATCTTAATTTTATATTTTCATATTGTTTCCTTTATAGCAACAATTGTAATGATTTTTTTTGAAATTCAAATGTTTGCAATTGGGCATTATCATTATTATTCTTGATGAAGTGTTCCACTTAATTTCGGCCACGTGGTGGAGAAAATACAGGTGGAATATTGTGTGACCGAAAGTTAGTGAACATCGGGCCGAACATTTGGTTCACCACATGGCCGAAACTAAGTGGAATGACTGAAAGTTTTACTTGTTAATTTAAATCTGTTAAAAAAATACATGGCTTGAATAAATTTAAAAATTAATTATATAGTATTTACATTAATGTTGTGTTAACAACTATAGATAAAAGTTTGATTTAGGAGGGTCTCGAGGTTTACCATTACTTTTTTCATCTTTCTGTTCAACTTGTGAGTCCTTAACAACTTTTGCTTCTGATGGTGATTGATCCATTTTTAAATCTTTCAATAAATCATTTAAATTTAAAGGATTATCTTGTTCTTCTTCCTTTTCATTCAACTTATCACTTGAATTTCTAAAACTTTTATTGATAATCTTCAATTCATCATCTAAATTTAATTCTGAAGGGTCAATCTCCTTATTTTTAATTTTTTCCAATAAAGATTCTAAAATTTCGATTTTTGTTCTATAACGTCTTGTATTATCATCATGTTCAGTTTGAATATTTCTAATATTAATTGTTTGAGAGCCTAATAAGAGTATAATAAAGATCAGTGTGATTATTTTACCTTTTGCTATTGGTTGTTCAGTTTTTGGAATTGTAGAATGGAGATTAGGAATACTTTTTGGAGTAGTAGAATTAACGCGATAGAGCGTTCTGTATTGGTGAGCTATCAGCCTTTTACAAGGGGTTGTGAGCAATACAAGAGGGTTTGAGAACATCATGTTATATTATTAAAATTGGATTCCAGCTTCTGATGGTTGGACATAAACATTTCGCAGGATTACCTAATCCACACACACACGTGTTGGATCTACTATCACCAAATAATTATTTGGCACCGTTGACGATCGCAAACGGAGCGACGGAAGTCCCAGGGATTTTCCTGCCGAGGCTCTACTGGTGTTACGAAGACCACCGCTAAAATCACTGCCAACGCTACTAAAACTACGGTTGCGGGACGGTGCGGCGAAAGAGTGAGGGACATCACGTGCAGATCGCCCATCCGTTCATTATCTCTGCGTCAGTATAAAACCTCTTTCTGTTGCTCTTTTCTTCTAGATCTCCAACAATGACTTACTCGGTTTCTGAGGATGAAGCTTATGCTTCCCCGGCTCCATTCGTCCCAATTTCTCCCAATGACGCAAAAGATATCAAGCCTGCTCTGTCAGGACGTATCATTAACGTCACCACCACCCTTCCATCTGTCATCTTCCATAATGAGGAATCAAATGCTTGGGACGTGAGACATACAAGGGGAAATTCTGCTCTTTACTCTTCCTACTACTACCTCGATCAACAAACTTCCTGGGATACCTTATTGGTCGGCTGGACCGGCGAACTGCTGCAAAATGAATCTGGTAATGCTACCAATTCGGATAATGATGGCCTTTATCTATCTGATGACGAAAAATCTCAATTGGAATCAAAAATTAGATCGGCAAATAAATCCGAGAAAATTTATCCTGTTTGGTTATTACAAAAAGATCAACAACGATGGAGAAAGTATGCTGAGAATATAATTTGGCCTGCCTTACATTATATTCAATCTGAACCTTCTGATGGTAAACAAGAAGCTCAATGGTGGCATGATTATGTTCGTTTTAATGAAGCTTATGCAACAAAAATTATTTCTTTATATAAAAAAGGTGATATTATTTGGATACATGATTATTGCTTATTACTTCTTCCTCAAATCTTAAGAATGAAAATACCAAATGCAAATATTGGTTTATTTATGCATGCTCCTTTTCCAAGTAGTGAATACTTTAGATGTTTATCAAAACGTAAAGAATTGCTTGAAGGTATGTTAGGTGCTAATTTAGTTGCTTTCCAATCTTATTCTTTTGCAAGACATTTCATTTCTAGTTGTGCAAGGTTATTAGGTTGCGAAGTTTCTCCAAATCATGTTTCAGCCTTTGGTGTTCATGTTGCAATTGATTCACTACCAATTGGTATAGATACAACAAAAGTTGAAAATGATTGTTTTAATAATCCTGAAATTGATATAAAAGTCAATGCAATTAGACAATTATACGGTGAAGATAAAAAAATTATTGTTGGTAGAGATAGATTAGATACTGTTAGAGGGGTTGTTCAAAAATTACAAGCTTTTGAAATGTTTTTATCAAATTATCCTGAGTGGAGAAATAAAGTTGTTTTGATTCAAGTTAGTTCCCCTGCTTATTTACATGCTGCAAAAGTTGAAAAAAAAGTTTCTGAATTGGTTGCTCATATAAATGGTACTTTTGGTGAATTACATTTTGCTCCTGTTCAACATTACCCAATGAGAATTGCAAAAGAAGAATATTTAGCTTTGTTAAGAGTCGCTGATTTAGGTTTAATTACTTCAGTTAGAGATGGTATGAATACAACTTCTTTGGAATTTGTTTGTTGTCAAAAGGAAAACTATTCTCCTTTAATTTTATCTGAGTTTACAGGAACTGCTGGAACATTAATTGATTCAATTCAAGTTAATCCTTGGGATTCAATTGCTGTTGCAAATGCAATTAATGAATGTTTAAAAATGTCTGAAGAAAAGAAAAAATCAATTGAACTAAAATTATATAAACATGTTACTGAAAATACAGTTCAAAGATGGTCATCGACATTTTTAGAAAGATTAATTAAAAATCTAAAATCAAATTTAGATACTCATGTTACTCCTGCTTTAAATAGACCAAAATTATTTGAAGATTATTCGAATGCAACAAAGAAAAGATTATTTTTATTTGATTATGATGGAACATTAACTCCAATTGTTAAAGAACCATCTGCTGCAATACCATCAATTTTATTGACAAATACTTTAGAAAAATTAAGTCAAGATCCAAAGAATGAAATTTGGATTATTTCTGGTCGTGATCAAGAATTTTTAGAAAAATGGGTTGGATCTAAAAATAAAAAATTGGGTCTATCAGCAGAACATGGATGTTTTATAAAAGAAATTAATTCCCCAAATTGGATTAATCTTATAGAAAATTCTGATATGTCATGGCAAAAAGATGTTTTGGAAGTTTTTAATTATTATACTGAAAGAACTCAAGGTTCTTTTGTTGAAGTTAAGAAAGCTGCTTTAACTTGGCATTATAGAAGATCTGATCCTGATTTTGGTTCTTATCAAGCAAGAGAATGTAAAAATCATTTAGAATTATCTGTAGGTAAAAAATACGATATTGAAGTAATGTCTGGTAAAGCAAATTTAGAGGTTCGTCCAAAATTTGTAAACAAGGGTGAAATTGTTAAAAGATTAGTTCAAAATATAATTAAAGAATCTGGTAAAAATCCCGATTTTATTTTATGTCTTGGTGATGATCAAACAGATGAAGATATGTTTAGAGCTTTAAATGATTTAGAACTTAATTCAAAAGAAACATGTAATTTTTATCCAGTTACTGTTGGTCCTGCTGCTAAAAAAACAATTGCAAAATCCCATTTATTAGATCCTCATCAAGTTTTGGAAACTTTAGGTTTATTAAATGGTGATATTAATTTATTTGAAAGTGCTGGAACGGTTGATATTGATGATAGAGGTCATTTAAAAAGAGCAATTACAAATGCAAATGAAGACGGCCAAGTTTTAAAACCAAATAAAACTAATGGTAATAGTGAAAATGGCAAGGCCAAGTTTTTAAACTTGTTGTAAATATAAAATTTTATATTTTTGTGACATAATTACTTATCAAATTATGGGAAGGGTCAGGACACATAGAAGTTTTAAGTTTAAACAATTTTTATTCGAATTTTTATAATCAAATTATCTAGTAGTTTCTTGTAAGATCTCATAGGTGGTTATATCATGATCAAATTGAGAATACATGTATGAAATAGTTCTGCGCGACTAATCCTCCCTTAAAAAGTGTCAAAAATATAACCTTAAAAGATCTAACTGCGTACACTTAATTTCAGCCATACATACTACTAATTATCGGTCCTATCCATAACGAATACTTTGGCACCCGGGGTTATTCCAAAATCCCTTCACCCTGATTACCTCAAAGGGTAACGGGCCATCGGTTATACAGCAGCCGAAAAAAAGTCATGGAAATGGCTGATAATTAGTAATCAATATGGCTCAAATTAAATGGAATACTTATATTATTGATAAAATTACGGAGCCAAATAAAGATTAGTTCAGTTGTCCTCACTCCCCTTCTCTCCGAATTGAATCTAGTCACCAAAGAAGACTTTCATCCTGTTGATATAATTTCAATGTTTGGTGTGGAATTACCCGGGCTTTAATAGAACTTTTGATAGTGTATGTCTCTACATTTCTAACTCTAACAACTTGATTTAACTTTCATTAACTAATTTAAAATGCATTCCCATCATACACATAGTGGGGATTATATAGCTCATGGTGCTGATACACTGGAAGAGGTTGTATCACAAGCGGAACGTTTAGGGTTTCATACTTGGTGTCTAACAGAACATATGCCACGGCTAGACTCAATTTATATATATCCAGAAGAACATGAACGGGAAACAACTATTAAAGAACTTCAAAATTCATTTGATAGATATTATGAACATGCAAGGAAAATACAGGCATCATATAAAGATAGTACAATGAATATTTTGGTGGGTGCTGAGTCTGAAGGGATTGATCTGGCTCATATGAATAAAATTGTTCAACTCAAAGCTGAGAAGCCACTAGATTTTATCGTTGGTTCTATTCATCATGTTAAAGAAATTGATATTGATTATTCTAGAGAAATTTTTGAAACACTCATTAAAAAATGTGGAGGATCCCTAAGAAATGTCTACAATTCCTATTTTGACGAACAATATGAAATGTTACGGATCGTCAAGCCTGAAGTTGTTGGTCACTTTGATTTAATCAGATTATTTGTTAATGATACAGATATTGATGAAGATTCCGGTAAAAAAGTGATTGATTTAGATATTTCAAAATATTGGCCAGAGGTGTATCAAAAAATTATACGAAATATAAAATTGATCAAAGAATTGGGAAGTTTAGTGGAAATAAATTCGGCGGGTTTAAGGAAAGGTTTATCAACACCATACCCCGCTCCAGATATATGTCAAATGTTTATTGACAATGGAGTTGAGCAGTTTGCATTTTCAGATGATTCACATTCTATTAAACAGGTTGCCACAAATTATAAAGGAGCTTTACATTATGTTGATGAGATGCTTCATTTAAAAAATATGTATTATTTGAGCTTGGAAAATAAAAAGGTTGTAAAGAAATGCATTGAAATGGAAAAAGTTAGAAATGATCCCTTTTGGAAGAATTTATAGATTTAAAATTAATGCTTATTATATCATCGGTAACGTTCATGGATCAAATAGATTAGAGGCTAGTATTAATATTATATTTGGATGCAGATGGTTTTAGACTAATATTTAATTTCTAAAAAACTAATCCTTCAGTGCTGTTTTCCGGTAAAATGCTCATAATAAATCTTTCATAAAATTTTCAAGATAAACCCCGGCCGCAACAACGTTATAGTAGCTAATTTTTTACATAGTAAAAAGTGCTCGTATTTGTGTACGGTTAGATTTAGTTAGAATCTTGCATAATGCTGCATACATATTAAAAAGGATCTGCCCAGTAAAAAGTGAATTTATATGCAACAAAATCTGAAAACAGAAATATAAATTTGCTCGTTATTAAAGTTATATTATACGCTAAACAGAATAGATCTAGAAATAAATATATAAATACTTGCCGTTTTCCATCTTTTGAAATTATCAGACTAATCGTGTTCAATTATCATATAAAAATGGTTTCACTAAAAACAGTTACTCTCGTTTCTTTAGCTACTTTAACTCAATCAGTTATGGGTCATTTTTCCATCTTGGTCCCTGGCTCAAGAGGTTCAAACCATGACACCCAAACCGAGGGTCCATGTGGTGGTAAAACTGAGGTTGTTTTACCAAGAATTGATTTCAATCCAAAGGGAACTCCAATTGGCCTTAAGAATGGTCATACTCAAGTCTATGGTGAAATTAATCTTTGTCTTTCAGATAATTGCACAACCCAAGATAACTTTAATATCACTATATGGAATGAATGGGAACAATTAGGTGCTGGAAACTACTGTATACCTGATGTTACCCTTCCAAGTGGACTCGCTGAAGGAACCAATGGTACAATTCAAGTTGTTTATTTAGCTGATGATGGTTATCTTTATAATTGTGTTGATGTCACCCTTTCAAATGAAGGAATTACCGAGTCTTCATTATGCACCAATAGTACTGGTGTAACTGCTAAATTTGATACCTCCGAATCTTTTTCTGCTGAATCTTCAGCTTCTGCCTCGGCTTCTGGTTCCGCTTCCGCAAGCAGCAATTCACAAGCTTCTAGTTCTGCCGCTTCCAACTCTTCATCATCATCATCAAAATCTTCAGGTATTGCTGGAGCCGTTAATGCTAATACTGGATCTGTTTTACTTGCTGGTGTCTTGGGTGCTCTCAGTTTATTTTTGTAAGATCATATAACTTATATGCCACTAATTATGAAATCTTGTAATAACAATTGTTTATTGAAAAAAAAAAAGTTGTTGGTTTAAGTGATTATTATATAAGCTTATACAATTGTCGTTTACATATCTAATATTATCTATAATTGTATTTTAAATGATAACAATGTATAGCTTTGATCTTGGGATTTGATGTTGTCTTTATACTTAGTGATTAATATACTCATTTAAAATTTCTATTACATCGTAAAAATTCTGGCTATATAACTGAAAAATTTCTGGCCACAATTTAAAAAGTTATTAAATTTCAAGTTTAAATTCTAATATCTAAACTTAATATTTTACCCAATTACTTCCACAAAAGCAATACCTTTGAAAAGCCAAAGTCCAAAGACCAACTTGAAGATGTATTCCAATCATTTCTTTTATAATATCATCATCATTAACCGCAGAAATTGAGCCACATCGAACACATTTTCTTAAACGGGATCCGTTAATATCAGTATATGGTCTATTATGTCCACTACTTGCGGTAAATGAGGGGGGTAATATACATTTCCTTAATGCATCAATTTGTAAATTTTTAACATCAGAAAATAATGATCCATCATTATAACTTTCAATATTAAGGAATGGTGAAGATGGTGGTGTTGATTCGTTGTTAACATCTAATGGTTCGATATGTAAATCATCAATGTTTAAATTTAAATCATTATCTTCATCATCATATGAATTAATTCCTAACCATCCAACATTATAAAAATATAAGTTTTCATGATCAATAGTAGGTACAATAGTCTTTTCGTATTCTTGACACATAAATACTAATTGATCCCTTAAAATTTCCGGTACTTCCCCACGACATAATAATCTTTGTTCGATCATTATCGCATTTAATCTTATATTATTGCCACTTAAATCAGGTGGGTTTTGACGAGAATTAATATCAATTGCATTAACAAAAAGTTGAAATTTTGATAAATTAATTGGACTATTATCAAGTATAGAACGAATTTTCTTATATGATTTACTTGAAACATCAGCACTAAAATATTCTCTCGCAACTGCTAATGATCTAGCATCATTACTTGTTGGGTATGGCCTATTTTCCGAAGTTTTTCTTAAAGTTAATTCCATTTTCATAATTACATCCATTGTAAATAATAATAATGATCTTGGTGCTTTACCTAAAATCATTGAAGTTGCAAGACATCCTTCTAAATTTCCATTTTCATCTTCATAATCTTTATAATAATCAATTAATTCTTGATTTAAAAAAGCAATAAAATCAACTGACCATTTAACCAAACCTAAAACTGCAATCGTATTTGACCATCTTCTTTCAATATCATTTTCAGTTTCAGGTATTGTTTTATCATTCATTTTATTTAAATAATGATATAAAGATTTTAAAGTAATCATTATACCTAAAGCAGAAACCCTTAAATTTAATAATGACCAAGCAATTCTACCACTTAAATCACGTTTAAAATTCTTTCTTGATCCTAAAATTAATTGAAAACTAAATAATCTTTGTAATGGAGGATTTGCTAAATATTTATCAATTTGATCTCTTGAACTATCCAATGAAAAACTTATTGATCTATGAGATTCTTGTAATAAAATATCTCTAAAAAAACTAATATTACCACCATATGTTTTTAATCTTTTATATTCTTTTTTAACAGCCAACAATAAATCATCAGTACATGAACTTGCAAAACAAGCAACTGCATGCCTAAATGATATAGCTGATGCAATTGGAATGAATTCATTATTTTTCTTTAACTTATTTGGTGATCTTGAAACACTGTATAATTCAATTGTTTTGCCATCAACTGGAATTGTAACATATGATGTTAAATTTGGTGATATACATGTTGCCAATGATGGAGATTTAGATTTTGGCATTATGAATCCGACATCAAATAATGATGAGATTGTAACTGGTACATTTTGTCGCTTTTGTGTTGCTATATCTTCTGTTGGATTATTAAAAGTATTGACTTCTGGGATCTCTGATTCACCCTTCAGTTCATGATTATCTCCAGACTTAATATTATTATTCTCAGTATCATTATCATTATCACCCATCATGGTATCATTGTTGTTAATATTCTCATTCTGATTATCAATTTCAACTTCATTTTCGTTATTATTATCATTATCATTAGCATCATGATAAGATGATAATTTTTGAAGATTTCCTCTATTTCTAAATTCAATTGTTCCATCAGATAAAACAAAACTTAAGAAAATATCAGAACCTTGTGAACTAACTTTTAAAATTGGTTTTTTAAAATACATTAAATCTTTTAAACTTAATGTTTTATAATTTTCTTCTAATAATGAAGATCCTGATGATGAAGATGTTTGATTTAATCTTCTATAATTATTAAAACTATTGTGTAATGTTACTTGTTGTTCATTGATTTGATACCTTAATAATATACTATTGTTTCCATTTGATAATACAACTAAGATATCTAATTCTGAGTCTGGATTATAATTTGGTGAAATTAGTTCTACTTGTGATACCCAATATTTTTGATATAGCTTATCTAAAGCTAATGATGGTGATAATGGTGTATTTATTGGTGATATAATACCATTATTATTAGTAGTATTATCAGTAGAATTCATTAAAATATCAATATCTTCCATTTTAGTATCATCAGGATTTAAATTGTTATTATTAATGGATGTAGAACTATTTAAATCTAATGGTGATACATTTAAAATATTAGAATCTTTAAATTTAATGGTACTAATTCTTTCTCTTAATAATCTTTTTGCAACAATCTTAGGATCAATATGACCATTATTATTACCATGACTTGATCTTGTTGGGAATGGCCCTTGAACTTGTTGTGTTTGTGTATAATTCCAATTAATAACAATTTGATAAATTTTTAAAATTGAAACACTACCATAATATGCAGCAACTATAATGCTATGATCTGAAGTAAAACCGAAGGATGCTTGAGTTATCCATCCATCAGACATTGAATTTGAATTATCTTCTAAAATTGTAGTTGTCTTTGAATAAGTGAAACCACCTTCAACTTGATACCAAAGGCAAACTTCACCATTTCTTCTAACCATTATTAAAGCCTGTCTACTAGAAATAGGATGCATTGCACCATTTGGTCTAAATTGATGAACAACATAAGAATAGCTATAACCAGGATTTTCTAACAATTTAATATTATCATCTTTAGAATCAAGAACTGAATTTAAATCAATTGAAGTTTCAACTTTAATAGCAGGAGAATGAACAAAAACTGGTTTATCAACATTTAACCATTTAAAACCAGCAACACTTGTTAAACAATCATCTAAGATTGAATTAAAAAGATTTTCATTTTTAGATACATCTTTAAAACTTTCAGTCATTAAATTTATTGATGGATCATCAATTTGTTTTGAAATTATATCTTGATATGATACAACGAAATCTAAATGTGCTGATAATTGATAAGTATTACCATTTATTGGTACTTTTCCAAAATAAGCCGCAGTAGGTTGTGATCCATTATTATTAGCAGCATCACCATTATTATTATTAGTATTATTATCAGTAAATTTTGTTAATCCATCTAATAAAATTGTCAAGTTCCCTTCTGAATCAAAGCAAGCAATATCAGTACTTAATGGGCCCCATTCAATATTTGTTAACACCATTCTCTTATCTGATCCTGGTATTTTTAATGATAGTTCTAAAGGAGTAGTTAATTCGAATTTATCATCTTTTGTATATTCAAGATGAGTTATTGATAAATTTGTATCTTTTCTAGTATATAATGGAGCTTTTGTTGATGGACCATAATAATCATATTCCACTTTATCGTCTGCATTTTTATTTTCTTTCTCATTGCTATCAAAGGACTGAAGTGGGTTATTTTGCTTCTTTATCAATTGATGAGGATCCTCAACAATTGATGCTATAAAACCAGAACGAGACCATGATATTTTACTATTATCAAAGGTTAGACTAGACTTAGCTAGAGAAAAAATAAATTATACTTAAAGTGTAAGAAAACATACTTTGAAGAACCCGTCCTTATATTATGCGATAAAATATGTTCGGCCGCCTCCTTACGATATTTCTCACTATCTTTGTCGTTTTTCATTAAAGGGGCTGCCATTAATATGAAATCTGTGGAGATGTATTAATTAAGATTTCTTAGGAAGCTCATTGTGCTGAGAATTGCCCGGGAGGATAATTACTCACACTCATAAGACCAATGAATATACCTTTATTTCCATTTTAGGACAAATATTGTTACTCCTAATAAATCTTGAGCTTCGTTCTCAAGCCCTAATCTTCACTGTCACTGTTGTGTGTTATTTATGTTTGGGTGTGTTAGTTAGCATCACTTTGGGGGTAAACGCCCATACATAATTGTATCTTTAAGATGAAATCGATATAAATTTAAGATCTATTATTATTAAAAAACTATACCAATAAGATAATTAAAAACAAAAGATTGTATTATCAATATCTATTTAAAACTCAGTGTCATTTTTAAAAACAGCCAATGCTCCACAAGGATCCCATGGAGGTAAAACAATTGGTTTAGTGTCTAAATATTTCTCTAAATCAAATTTCTCAATTTCTTCACGATCAGCAACAATTTGATAAACATATTCATCGAAATAATCTTGTGTTAAAACATAATAACCATTTAATCCACTATCTTTACCCCAAGAATTTTCAACTTTCCATCTAGTTGGATTACCTTCATCATCTAAGTTAACGCCAACGAAAACCATTGCATGTGTCATTAATGATTGATGATAAGTTAAACGATCTGATTTGTTTTGTTTTGGATCATAACCAATTAATTTATATTGCCATAGATTTGTATCCATAATACCTGATTTTTTATCAACATATATTGGAGTATGAGAACCAAAGAAAACAGGTTTATTATTTTTAATTCTATCAACTGCAATTTTTGCTAAAATTGAAGCATCGACATTTAAATATTTAACAATTTTTGAACCATATACATTACCTAATCTTTCAATTTCAATTGTTTGATTATAAACATTTCTTGGATCATTTAATAAAGAAATTGCTTTATCACAATCATATTTAACAATATCTTTATAAAATTTAAAAGGAGTTGTTTTTAATCTATGATATTTTTTATCAGAATCTTGATATTCCCATAAAAATTCATCATTTGGACCAGGTGGAGTACCCATGAATAAAATTAATAATCTATGAATTTCTTTTTGTTGTTGTTCTTTTAAAGATTGAATTTCATCAAATTTTCCTTGTTGTAATTTTTCTCTTAAAATTTGAGCAAATTCTCTTAATTTTGTTGTAATCATAAATCTCATTCTATAACTTGAAGTTGTATTAAACGAATCGGGAAATACATTATATGGAACAATACCATATTTTTCAATGATATTTGCAAACATATCAAATTGACCACCATCTCCAATTGGATCAGATAATAAGTGTTGAACTAATCTTGAATCAACATCTTCTTTATAAGTATCAATAATCTGTTCCAAGAAAAAATTTGATTTTTCCAATTTATCAAAAAAGAACAAAAAGGATTGTGATAATTGAAATTCTTTTAATTTATATTTTTTGATAATATCGATTCTTAAAACATTAGTTGCAGCAAATAACCAACACCTACCGGATGATTTTTGATTAGTTATTGGTAATCCTTCGGTTTCGATGGTGTTTGAAAATAAATTTACGGAATCCTCAATGAAAACATCACGATCTATGAGGACATCGTGGGCATCGTGCCTACGTAGAGAGGAAGCAGCGAGATTAGCTGTTGGATCTGCTTTAAATTCCGCTTGCCATTGGAGCAGCTTGTCAACGGACAATTTATCAACTCCTTCTGTTATCTTTGACATAATAATTATAACAGTATTGATAGAAGAGAAAAGGACACAAACACAAACTCCGAGGTCTTAAATATGAGTCCATTTCATAGCACGTCAAATCACACAACCAACACAACACAACACACACTTACACTTCTATTATTATTTGAGGAGGGTAAGGGCTAGGGTGTCACCCACGTACACCCACACAACTAAAAATAACACTACGTGACTAAGACCACAAATATTACTAAGAATCCGGATTACTCGGCTTACTAATCCAAGCCTTATAAAAACATCGGAATCTGTGGATTTCTCAACCTTTTTTCCTCAACAATCCTAATCAACAGAAATGTCTTTCTCTGCCGGATCAATAATCGTCGTTTTTGGTGCCTCTGGTGATCTTGCCAAAAAGAAAACTGTTAGTATTGCTGTTCTCAACTTTAATTGCTCATTTTATTTAATCTCGCGATGGGATACAAAACAATTAGAAACAGAAACTAACTATTCTATGGTTATTTATTCTCTAGTTCCCCGCATTATTTAACTTGGTAAGTCTTACATCGAAATCAATTGGTACTTCATCTTCTTTTTCCTTTTGTGGTTGAGTCTTTTATCGGAGACTAGTTCCTTTAATTTACTCATCTCAATATATTCGCCACTCAACCTATTATCTGATACCTATATTTCAATTCTCAATTCCAAATACTAATGATATGTTATAGTTTCGTGCGGGCCATTTACCAACAGGTACAAAAATCATTGGATATGCCCGATCTCATATAGATCCCGAACCATATAAAGAACGAATCTCTTCTTATTTTAAATTTAAAAAAGATGAAGATAAATCAAGTAAAGAGAATTTTTTGTCAATTTGTTCCTATGTTTCTGGAAAATATGATGAAGATGAAGGTTATAAAAATTTATTAAATCATATTGAAGAAATTGAAAAAAATCAAAAAAAATTAATTCCTGAAAGATTATTTTATTTGGCTTTACCACCTTCTGTTTTCACTGTTGTTGCAGAACATACAAAAAGAATCTTATATCCAAAATTAGAAAATTCAAAGGGAAGAATTATTGTTGAAAAACCATTTGGTAGAGATTTAGATACAAGTAGACAAATTCAAAAAGCTTTAGCTCCACTTTGGATTGAAGATGATACTTATAGAATTGATCATTATTTGGGTAAAGATATGGTTAAGAATTTATTAGTTTTCAGATTTGGTAATGAATTTATTAATGCCTCATGGAGCAGAAATCATATTGCTTCCGTTCAAGTTATTTTCAAAGAGGTTATAGGTACGGAAGGTAGAGGAGGTTATTTTGATAATATTGGTATAATTAGAGATGTTATTCAAAATCATTTATTACAAGTTTTAACCTTATTAGCAATGGAAAGACCAATTTCTTTTGAACCTGAAGATATTAGAGATGAAAAAGTTAAATTATTAAGATGTATTGCTCCGATTGATTTTGATGATGTTTTAGTTGGTCAATATGAAAAATCAAAAGATGGTTCAAAACCTGGTTATTTAGATGATGATACGGTTAATCCAAATTCAAATGCTGCTACTTTTGCTGCAATTGGTTTACAAATTCACAATGAAAGATGGGAAGGCGTACCTATTATTTTACGTGCTGGTAAAGCTCTTGATAATTCAAAAGTTGAAGTTCGTGTTCAATTTAAAGAAGTTGCAAGGGGTATATTTAATGATATTACAAGAAACGAATTAGTAATGAGGATACAACCCGATGAAGCAATTTATATGAAGATCAATAATAAATCGCCTGGGTTGCAAAATAAAACAACAATTACTGAATTAGATTTAACTTATTCAAAACGTTATGCAAATTTATCAATCCCTGAAGCTTATGAATCTTTAATATTAGATGTTTTACATGATGATCATTCTAATTTTATTAGAAGTGATGAATTAGATTATTCTTGGAGAATTTTTACCCCTTTATTAAATCACTTAGAAAATGATAATGTTATACCTGAAAAATATTCGTATGGTGAAAGAGGTCCACCAAGTTTGAATGATTTTATTAAACGTCATAATTATATTAGAAATGTTGAAGGAACTTACACTTGGCCAGTTTCTCAATCACATTAAACATTTATATATTTTTGACTTAGATTTCATATCATAAAAAAATAAATAAAAACGTTTATTGAAATACACCTTGAAAGATTTGATTTTATGGAAAATTCCTAATATTTTATTAATAAGTATGGTTTAAATAGTGGTTCTGGAATTTTGATTTTATTTTTTGATTATAAATTTAAATGTGTATAAGCCTACTACATATAAGGTTATCGTAATTTCAATTACAATATATTGATTATGAATTCAATGGTATGCATATCATAGTGAAAAATCCAACAATTTTTAATTATGTAAATCTGAAGGGTCTCACGATGACTCACGTACTACGAACGTGTGTATTGTTTGTTCAAGCTATAGTTAAATTTTTCTTGAATGTCATCGATATCAGCCAATTGCAATAATTTTTTTTTTTAACTATGCGCAAGTTTGACAAAAACAATATGGGTATACCGTAGTGCTCGGGATATGGTGGTGTCCACCAAATCTGTTAAAGCACCATATCCCGAGCACTACGGTATATAATAGGTATACTATACCTGTATAGCTATAGTATTGTAAACTGCATTGTATATACAGCACAATAATATAAAGTTTTATAATAAGCTTAATTATAAGTACTTGCCATAATTCATAAAATTATAATATAACTATCACTCGAACCTCAAGTTCTGTTCTCTGTGGCATTTTGACAATATACGATACTAGTATGAATAGATACTACCGGTAAAGCTGTGTCGGATCGTTGCATTGCAATAGATATATATTAATCTTAAATTCTTAATATTTATATTGAAAGTTTGAAACCCATGAACATGGGTAAATGTTATAATATTATACATTTATAATTGTATAATATAGTACCGTTAATATTGTTTAAATTATATAATATAATCAGAAGAATAGTTCCAATATCCTTCAGGTTCCTTCTACGTAGTAAGTTAGTACTCAATGCTCATTGTATAACTTATAGCTATAGAATGTATCGTGATAATTTCTTCGATCATGATCGGATTTATTGATATCCATGCTCGATTCAGATACGCTCTTAGTATAAAATTATATAATTATAACTCCTCTAGGATTCATTATTGTATGATATTTATTGAACAAGGTTATACATATAGAGTATTGACATTAGTGTTTATGAATGTTTAGATGAATGTCTAATTAATACTTAGATGAGAAACCAATCATCCATAAAGATATTGTTAGTTATTGTTTTGATACATTTCTAGCCATTTTTAAAAAACCACTGATTATGAATTACATTGCCAAATATTTTCATTTTAACGCACTAATAATTCTTAGTATCCTGGCTAAATAACTCTCAATTCAGTCACCAAGTTTTCGGGCTGAAATGTCACCCAATTTCTATAATTGCCTAACTACATATAACACTAATTAATGTCTATAAATATCACTAAATAATAATTTTATCAATAAAAAAAATATAAAGTGAATAGACTGTCAATTGGTATAGGCCCCATATTTCATAACAACCGCGAGCACATTTGTATCATAAGACACATAAACTAAAACATTGTTTAAAATTTAACAAATCTAGTTATTGCCCATATAAAAGGTACTATCCAAGGGGAGTCACAGGGGCACCTGAAATTTTATCTTTAAAGATTGTACAGGCATTTGGCGTCGTTCAGCAGGTCGGATATGTAAAGATAAAAGCATATCGTCCATATAAATTAACTCCTCTCTGCAAGAATTCTTTTGAAATGAAAGGATATACATGTATGTACTTTTTTTTTTTCTTGAATCCAGCAGTTATGTCTTTGAAGGTCGATACCTCATTTCGACATATCATATAGTCCCAAGAAGTCAGCATTCTGTGCACTGGATTTTTGTTCAGGGCAATGTAAGGCTTAGATTTTATATATTTCCTGAAAGCAGTATTCACACCACTGGAGCAAGTTACAACACCAATTGAGACACCATGTTCACAGTTATCATTGGTACTAACACCTTAACCGATTGATTTACCTCGCCGTATAAGCTTATATCGTGACATCTCTTGAATAACCATGCCAACAGTTGTTTTATCACCCTCTTCTCTATTCGAAGCAAATAATTTGTAGGGATCCAGTGAGTTTGCGCGTTTATACTTCAACTCAGGATGCCGATTCTAGAAGGTCTCTTATCTGTGTAGTGCCCGTTCGTGGATCTTTTAAAACTTCTGCAATCTTTGAGCTTGCTTATAATACACATCCTCGATTCCTCATATGGGCCTATATGGTATATACTACACGAACGACGCGAATAAGTGTCCTTTATCTGGGGCAAAAACGGACTCGGTCATTTCTTGAATATTCTGTGAGATGTCGGCCTCCTCTAGAACAGTAAACTTTTGCCTCAAGTGGTTGCTAAATTCTTTGAAAACAGCTCCATCTATTCGGCCTCACAGCGTAGTAATACACACTCCGTGATCTTTTGCGAAGCGTGTAAGTTTTTTCTCGGGAGGTAGCCGAGCGTGTAGAGTGGTATGTATTTTCTAAATTTTAAGTTTCTGAGCTGTTTTTCGGTTTTTAATATTGGTCATTTTGGGTTAAAGTTAGGTATTTGAAAATGTTAATTTTACGAACTAAACGTTGTTACGAAACATACTCAAATATTGCCCATTATATTATTAACAGCCTATTGAAAGGATTATATCATAATTATTTATATGTATTATTCGATGGTTATGCACCGATTTTCGCAAGCAACCATAATGCAGTATTACACTACATTAATGGAAAATAAATACAACGAAGGGGAGCATAATATCGGTACGTATATTTAGTAAAACTATATATACGATATAACATGTAGCATTGTTAGTCTAGATATCAAATGAAGTTAATTAATTACATAGAAAATCAGGAGATCAAATAATTAAAAGCTTAACATTTAATTACCAAACTTTTGTATACCAGTATCTCGTTAATTATCTGTTGCAATGTTAACTCTAGCTATAGCAATCTAAAATAACTGAACCCAATTTTCAAAGTTCAAAAGAGGTACCGAAAACAAGAAATATTAATATCCAATATAAATATAATGATCATGGTATCATGATATCATTCATATGATCGGGGAAAACCTTGAAAATATTTGACTTCCGTATTCTGAGGTAATATAAATTCTTGTAGATCCAGAACCGGTATGTTAAATCAAACCGAGAGCAAAATAAAACAGATCGATCGTGATATATTCACAAGCATATATTTATCTCTTGTCATCAGATTTCCATATAAAATAATGGACAAATAATTTAAAGTATCATATGCAAATCTAATTATGAATTATAAAAGGGCGATTATCTTTCTTTTCCGATCCTTAAGCTTTCGTTTCTTCTTAAATTTTGATATTTATATGTATATGTATAGTACAATTTACGTATCTTTTTATTAGTAGTCAATGGTTATTAAATTTAAAGTAACCCAATTGCAGCCATATAATTTACAAATTTTAACATTATTACCAACTTGTTTGAGATACGGAGGTAAAGAGAGAGCAAAACGTATATGAATGGCACTACCATTTTAACCAAACTCTGATTATATAACTTATATCCGATTGAGTAGGGTTGTAGTAGTATAAGTGTATGCTGTCCAATTTATTGTATATTCTTATAAGTTATAACAGACAGACTTCGATTTCACAATCAGCTATAAACCTATAATTTTAATCAATAATGTGAAATTGAACTTTGTATTTGGAAGTTGGAACTGGAGGAAGTCTAGTGGCTTTACGATATATTTTAATGCTTCAATGCATTTGAACATGGTATCTGCAATATTGCATATGAATACTGCCAAATCTATATATATATATATACCTGTATATGCATATGCATACAAATCTACAGGACCTTACGGCTATAATATATTAATGGTGATAAACAGTTAAACACTGATAATATAATTACAGTTAATTTTTCAACGATCTACCTACATATATATATTCAGACAATTTTTCCAATGGCTCTCAAATAGTCTAAGTGGGGCTGGATCTCTGAAAGAACATTAATGAGGATGATTGATATAGGCCTTCTAAACTCATACGTTTATATATGACATATATTAAGATATCTAGATAGAGTTACATGATCCGACCTAAACATACTCAATGATATATTATGTAATACTTTGGAATTTCGAAGTTCAAGATTTAAGTTATAACTACAATATTATTAATTACCCCATAGCTATATATATATTTAGCTGATCAACGTTAATAACCAGTCTGATCAACGTTAAATAATCTTTTAATAATATTAATGTTATCGTAAAATCAGTCATATGCATGATCATTAATTAATATTAATGACGCTACATTATATTAATTATTGTTGCTGAACAGCTGCAGGGAATTTCATATCTTACCCCAGATTTTGCTCTTCTTAGTTAAACCGATTTGCAAGTAAAGATTTCATGATTATGAGATAGGGCTTCTTAATCACAAACTTGTAATTATATTCTTGGCCATATATATTTTATGCAGAGGGAAAAATCTGAACTTTTATAAAATAAAATAATGACATGTTTAGTTGCAAAATAAGCTTAATTGTAAACGTTAACATTGTTGTCTCTTGCAAGGAATCGACAAATTTTCTTTACCTCTAAAACCTTAATTGCTTAATATTTGAACATGAATGGTGGATAAAAATATAAGAATATACAAAGTAGTACTTACATTCTTTAAAAATTTATAATTTTTTCTTCCGGCTGCACACTACGAGTGTTCACTATATAGGCGCAGCTGCTCAGTCAAATGGTAATATTATATTAATATTATAATTAACTACCAATTATATGACTTTCGTATGTAGAAAGCATGAGGGACATCCAATTAATAAATGAGTATATCATTCGATCATGAGTGCGATTATTAGGAACTGTAACTATAGGGTTCAGAAGTTGAAGGCAGTTATGAAATCTGTCAATCTAGATTTAATATATAATATTGGTGTAAGATATCCTTAACAACGATACATAAAATAGAAGATTGAGGATATTGCTGAAGCGTAAGATCTATAAAAATCTCAGTTATAGATATAATAGTTCTAGGTCTCACACCGGTGTGGTGTTATATTGTGTATGCACTCGTGCTTAGTGTATGGTATGACCATTAAACCGTAAAAGTGAAATTAATTGTATTTGCCCAGCTTCCGAAGAAGTAAAAAATACCACAAATACGTTGTTGTTAGCATTTTACAATACTATAAACGAATATTTTTAATCTCGGAGTCCGGGTAAATATTAAAATAGACTTTTCAAGGATCAGCTTATTTTTGTATCAAGTCTCAAGGGTGTATTGAAAGAAAATAATTTTAAAATGGGAGATTTTGCGATCGGAAATAATATTTATATAGTCATGAGGCCATTCCATTATTTATTTATAAAGACAGGATATCCCCGAACTAGTCTGTACCTTATACCGTAATAATCATAAATTTTGGAGCAGTACCAATGATCTCTACAACTAATCACGGGCTTGTAAGAAAGGATTCTTTCATGTCTGGCAATGCTACCAGTAACTCGGATCTGTCGTGTTCTACCAGTTCGAGTGGCGGGCCTACTGAACCCCACAGCGTCAATATTAATAATGAAAATCTCCTACCTGCTAACATGCGAAGGTCCTTGATGTCTGATTCTTTTGCAAATTCACTATTTACAGGCCAACTCTCAATTAAGATCGAACTTAATCTAACGCAAAGAGAAATTGATGTGATACGAGAAGTTTGGGCCAAAATGATGGAAGATGAAGCTTTATCCGGTACAAGTAACTGCCAATTGCAGCAGAAGAAAGATTTGAAACAAAAAATTGTAACAACAAGTGGGTTTGCTTCTTCAAATTTTTGTCGTCAGTTTTATGGTAATCTACTCTCACTCCATCCTGAATTGGAGGCTCTATATCCATCAATTAGACATCAGGCTATTCATTTCGCTGGTGTTTTAACAACATTGATCTCGAATTTAGAACATCCAGAGAATATGGATTACTACCTCGAATGCTTAGCTAGGAGACATTCAAGAGTTTTAAATATCGAAACTGCCCATTTTGATATTATGGGTATTGCTTTTATGGACACTCTAAGTAACCGGTTAGGTTATGAGTTCACTCTAGAAATTGAAGACGCTTGGATTAAAGTATACTCATACCTTGCCAATAAATTATTACAAGATGGTATTGATCCACCTGTACCAAGTGCATCTATTATGAGAGTAAGAAATAAAAATTTTATCCTTGAAACTACTGAAGAGGATGCTCCGTTATCTTCCGTTAATAAATACGATTATACTACTTATACGAACCAATCGTTTTCGAATACTTTTGTTAATTCTAATCAAAACTCAAGGCAATTGCAAGGGTCATCTTCATCAAGATTTGCTTCGAAATATAGCCGCAAAGTAGCAAAAATACTAAAACAAGCAGGTTCAAGAGATAAAGAACATTCCTCTTCCTCTTCTTCCGAAGAACTAACTAGTGATTCATCATCTATTTCCAATTTATGTTCATCAACATCATCAAAGTCTTTATCAAAAATTCTCCTAAATCCAATTACATCCTCATTCACCAGTGATGTCCCACTCTATAAATTAAAAGAAGAAAGTTATTCTGATTTAAAAACTATAGCCAATTTTAATGAATTTCCGAGCCATAGAATGCATTCTCATTCACTTTCATCAAGGGAAAAGTTATCTACATTTAATTCCCCTGGCAGAAATAGTATCGATTCAGATATAACCAACTATAGTGGAATTGAAAGCAATAATAGTTTTAATTTAGGATACACAGCTTCGGGAAAAAATGATTCAGCAATGATCCCTTCAACACATTTACTTCGAACTCAACGAAAATCCGATCCAGAGTGTGTCATAATGTGATTTTGCAATTCTTTATTTTTATTTTATTCTTGATCCTTAAAAGTGCTTGCTTCGTGGGTGTTATTATCTTTATGATATATGAAAATTTGCTTCGATTGACGATTTATGGTTTGATTTTAACTACGTTTTACTAATTAATATATGTTTACTTGCTTGTTCTAATTTTTTTCTTTTTTACGTTTTGACAAGGACGATAACGGTTTCTTATTTTTACCAATATTTTAACTTTTGAGTTTTTTCTATTTTTTGACATTGTTATGTATTTTATGTTTTCTTTGTTGCTCTTTACTTCCATGTATAAATTGTTATTTATGGACCATAAAAATTTTATTACTATATAATTTAGCTATTGATATAAATTACTTAACTTCAGGATTATAATTGACTGCAGTTTTATTGACCATGAATATATCATGAATCATGATGTACCAGTGAATATCCGTACTATCGAATCGATGTAAATATAGAAAGCTATATATATATATAGTTGGATTGAAGCTTATAATTATTAATTATATGTGATCCAGGTGGATACAATTTGAACGTGTTATTTGGTTGAGGTCCATATAATTATAGTATAGCTAACACTACTAAAAACAAACTTAAAATGACATATTATAGATTATATTAGAATCTCTGGAATTTACGAAACATTATGCACTGTTTTACGAACAGTTTAAGTGCTTGTAGTAATCATTAGCTGGTTATACTGCCATTTTTATTTAGAGTGGTGACCAAGAAAATCGTAACTTTAGAGTCTACCGGCTGTATTTAAAGAAACTTCAATATATGCAGTACACCTAGAATAGGGAAAATAGTCCACAAGAATAGTATCCGGAAATCCTAGTTGCAGTTAATATGCAATATTTGGAAAGTTCCCGAGGTCTAAGTAACACTTTTTCTCATAATGAATCATGATCATCTACAAAAATTGCGATTGGGATCATCATGCATGTATTCATCGGTTGAAAAACTATATTTACTATTTACCAAGCCATGTATATATATTTGTCTAATTATATAATAAGATCTTACACAGTGAATTACGATCACCTTCCCAAATCTCAACCCAAAAAATAAGACTTTTTTTTTTTTTTTTTGACCTAGAATTCCTTATATTTATATATTAGTACTAGTATTTTGAGATTCAAAGTTCTACTGTCGTTAAGCATAAGTTCTGTATCGACATATACAACTCCCATCCCAATCGTTCTGATACTACCCCCATTACATCTTTAGACCATATTCTTATGATCCATTGTTTCTTCACATTCACAAAAAGTGCCGAAATGCTTCATTTTCATGCTTTTTCAGAAGCATTTTTGGTCGAAAAAAGCGTTACTTTTAGACTTGACCTGACTGTAGCAATATGAAATATTTTAATTCAAACGTTAATGTATTATAATTAATTTATAGCTATTTGTAATTTTAATGTTTCTAGAAGATTACAGCTAAATATGAGATACCAGTCTAGAATTATATAAGCCTACAAATCATCAGTTTGATAAGTTAAATTTTATTATTTAACTTATAATTACTAGCCATATATATAGCTAGTTATTGTCAGTTTAAATTTTCAATTGCAATGATAAACAGTTTTTCCACCTATTCAAAGCAATTTTCTTGAGAAGTTAATATTATTGAAAGGTTTGGGGATGAATTGGCTCCTCGAGCATTATCAAATTTGTATGCTCTCCTAATCTAATCAAATTCTGAAGATAAGGCCAAAAAAGTCTAAAAAATTTACAAACTATAGTCTATAGTATTTCTCTAGAACAACTGCCTTAGGTGGAAAATTGGTATATCATTACAATAACTGCGCACACATAGGTTTCAATAAAATTTAAACGGCTTCAAAAGTTATCAAGAAATATAAATGTAAATTTCTATAATATATTGTAAGTGGATGTTGAAGTTAAACCATATATATATATATATATATATAACAAATTCAATCAGAGAATTAATAGATATGTATATTAGATTCGAATGAGCTCGTGTCAAAGCTTATGTACTGAATATTGATGAATGAGCCGATAATCAGTTTCATATAATGCATAAAACGAAGGGATTTAGTTAGTTGTGAAGAATAGAAGATGTTAAACAACCAAATAAACAAAACAAATAAAACAAATAAAACAAATAAACAAATAAATAATGATGTGTACAGCTTTAATATTACAAATGAAAAAAAAATTGTAACAAATTTAAGTGATAAAACAAAAATCAGACTGCTAACTTGTTTAAACCTTCTTCAATGCTCTGAACTGTAACAACATCATTGTTTGCCTTTATAATACTACCATCTTGCGATGTAGATTCAATTTCATCTAACTTTTTAATAGGATCCTCGGATCTTAAGTCCACTTCATTGAGACCGATAACCCCACCCAAAATATCAAATCGTTCCATATATTTAGCTCTTCTTTCATAAGCCATTTTATTAACTGCCGGCCAATATTGAGCATGATCATATTCAAATTGCACATCACCACCAAAATCAGAATCAAGTTGCGCTTTTGGAACATAATCAATAAATGGTTTATCATAAATCAATTTCTCACGTGTTAGAGGATCAATAAAGGGATTAATAACTTTTAAGAATGTCCATGCTAACCATGGGATATTAATTAATAGAGCTTTGCCTAACCTTTCTGGATAATGTGTCTGAAGAATATGAAGAACTTGTCTTCCAACACCAACAGGCGGTATTTTTGAACCCTTAACAACTGTAATGCCAGTGTCTTTCGACGATTTAAAGTCAATCAACAGTGCTAAAGTTTCTTGTCCAGATGGCATGAAATCAATAACTCTCTCAAGCATATAGAACATATTCTGTACCTGTCCTTGACCGGGTTTAGTATTTTGTCGCCCTGGCTTTAAATATAAGCATGGTCTAGCATCATTATCGAAGCCTAACAATAATTCTTTGCCAGTCTCATTTTCGGGAGAAATGCTATCGGCGGTGATAGAGCCACCAAACTCTTCGGGGTTTATCCCAAATTCACGGCGCCATGCTAAGGAACCAGTTAGCCTATCAATAGCTTCCTTAACATTCCACTTAGTTGCACGCAAATAACGTAGCATACAATCCCTAGTAAGCCATGATTTTTCATATCTTGTCAACGGTTTAAGTTCGGATTTTTTATCATAGTATTCAACACTTGGAACTCCTTCAACGGTATTAAAATGTTTAAAGACTTCTTCGTATTTTCCAACTTGCTCTTCAGTTAACTCCGGCTTAGAAGGGATTTCGGTGCTTTCAACAGGCTCACTAAAAGGAGTATAAACGGTCATTGTTATTCAGTGGTTGCAAGAAAAAAATAAAACAGTTGAAAGATTGAGAATTAAAGGAATGAAGAGTAATACAAACAACAATAAAGTGAAATTTATATTCAGGCAGATACCAAATCTAAACGAGATAAACGAATGTAGCCCTATCACGTGTGTAATGGCTTATATAATCATCAAACAGCCATTATACCTATGCTGTGATATACATATATGGTAAATGTAGGAACGGGGATTAGTATATATTGAGCTGCTTGTTCCCTTCTTCGCCATCTCTTTTTTTCCTTTTATCTTCTCTTTTCAACCTATGATCCTGCTTAATTCTATTATTGTATCTTTCTATACTTTATCTTCACGATTGAAACGGAAAATATAGCTTAACTGAAAAACATGGAGGAAATTTTGAATGACCAAGAAGACTCAGATATTAATGTCCGGAATGGGATACCTTCCTTAGCTACATTAGCAAAACTACAATGTAACAAGGTTCATCATTGTAAGTTTATATAATACATGGTTGCCACTTACTTTTTGATAATTATCTAACGTATTGTTTTTTAAGTGATCACTGATATTGGCGACGCCCCGTTTGATCTTGTGGCTTCGATATTACGTAAAATGCCTGCAAGACAGTTATATGAAATCGAAAAGAAACGATCTGTAAGTTAAACCCACATTATATTTATTATTCTTTTTTTTTATCTTTATATTACTTCCTATTATTGATGATTATGATTATTAGAAATAGTTTCTAACTACAATATAATATAGGGCTTAAAAGAAGAAACAGGAGAATTATGGAAACATTTGATTGAGAAAGATTTTCCCGAAAGACAAATCCCTAAATCCAAGTATCGTTTAAAATATGGTAAATACCTGAAAGAGAAGGAAAGTCAACTTGCTGATTCTAAAGAAAGACTTAAAAGGTCATTTAAAAAGATTAATCAAGAAAAAAGTGATCGAAAAATAATACAAGTTAATCAGCACTGGGCAGATCCTACTATTCGAAAACGAAACAATATTTTTAATGCCAATGGAGTAAATGGATCAAATGGACCAAGTGGAATAAAAAAAAATTCCATAATTCATAAAGCAAAATTAGAGATGAAAGCTAGAGGAGCAATTTTTTCACCTAAAAATGTTACTTTTAGTGCAAACAACTATAAACCACGCGAAGTTCAAAAATCACCAGTTCATAAGATACACAAACCAATACAAGCTGCTGTTTGTAAGCCACGACTGATCCAGCCTACTGTATTTCGGATGACCAATAACGCTAGACGAACACAATCTTCTGAACACATACAGGGAGGAACGGATGGTGACAATAATAGGACTGAAAGTAATGGAATACCAAGAAGTGCTCCGCATCAACCAAGTAATAATAGTAACAGTAACTTCAACAATTCTAGAAAGCGAGGAATGAAGGAACCTCTCACAGCAGAAGATGCCAAAAGACGGCGACAAGAGATATTTGGCCGAAAAGTGTCTGCTTAAATCATTTTAAAGAAACTACCTTAATGCATTTTCTTCATCTTTTTTGTAACTTTTTTTTTTCATCTTTTGGTGTTTGCTTTACTTAAAATTTTTATGATTCACTCAGCATGTTACATTGGCTATATATTGTTTATAAATGGATTGCGTTAGTTCGATTTTTTATAATTTACTTTTCCATTTTTCTACTTGTATAACACTCAGGATCGCGATATCGATTAATATAATTATGGATTTTAAATTTTGATATGTTTTATTATAATTAGTCCTTTTCTTGGCCTATACGTTAATACATTATAAATTATATAATTGTGTATTTTTTTTTATAAGGTTTAAATTTATGTTTCCTCTAAAATAGTGATTATAATATTCACAATATATTTCCAGATCCGCTTATAACATGTAGCTCATAAATTCATAATCAACGGATTCAAACAATGTTCGTCATTTAGAGTAATATAAGTTCGTGAATATATTCACTAGTTGTTTCGCTCATTGATAGAGCACGAGTTAACATCAATAAACTGTTAAATATATTTATCAAAAAGAGAGAAAATAGCAGGACATTCTAATCATAAATATTATACCAATATAGCTATAACCATAGTTAATAAAAAAATTCATATCAATATACTGTATATTAATTATCCGGAGTTTTTGTACCAAATTTAGAATATATCCAGATTTTAAACAGTAATATATACCGGTACATATAAGGTGTAGTTTTTTATATTTTACTTCTAGGGCCTATGACATATAACTTATATGGCCACTTATGTTAATATGTCATAATAGGCTAATATAAGGTGTCTCTAAATCTATATTTATATTGTTTCACACTGAATCCTTTCAGTTTCAATACTTCCATGTATAGTTGTTAAGATTATGCGATTAACGAAATTTCAATATTAATATTCTACCCTAGTCTTGATTAACATCGCCATAGCCAAATAAAGAAAGTAGCATATGACTCCACTACTTTATGATTGAGATTTTCTAATTGATACTGCATTACAGCTGCATCTATACCATTTTGTCAATTACAATTAATGATACAAATAAGGTAGCACTTAAATAAAAATAGGATTGAAGTCCTTTATCTTTCTTTTTACCATTATAATTAATTGTTTCTATTTAGTTAAATCATTTCAAAATCTTTATATTTACCTCCACTGTCAAAAAATTATTTCGTGGTTATGAGCATATTCAGGAGAATACATATTTATCGGAATTCCTGACGGTGAAATTTGCAAGCAAGATACATTTGAATAGCTTTTTGTTATTAATGGAATTAAAGATACTCCTTTTGCTGGGGGACATTACATCGGGAGTATTAGTTTTTCAAAAGACTATCCAAGACGTGGTACCAGTGGTGATGATAATAATAGCAAATTGGAGGATTGTAACAATCGATGATATTCGTGTTCAAAGTGGAAATCAAGGCTATTGGAGTCCAAAATTAACCATTGAAATTTTTCAACTGGGATTATTATCTATTTAACCAGTGACGATCATTCAAATAGTATTATTGAAACGACTGATTCTCAGAAGACAATTTATACATGTATATATGCTGAAGTATTAAATCAATTTTATTCTCAGATTTAAAGGAAAATATCCAAATTTATATAAAGAATATGAAAATAACGGCGAAGAATTGGTACTAATGAAGAAAGTTAAAATTTATATGATTTTAAACCTTTAAAGGAATTCCATTCTTTAAAAAGATTTATTGAAAAATTTGGGTATTCCTTAAGTTTAATTCTAGGGTAAAGTTCGGGGATTTTTTTTTTTTTTGGTAGAAATTCGTCAAGATTGAATACAGAGAATTTTCAAAGACTGTAAGTCTAAGTCAGTTGTTTAAGGAGTATCATAATTATAATGAAGAATTTCTGTGTCTAAAGGGGACCGACCATTTAGATTTGTTGGATTTGGCTGAAGGCTTTAAAAAAGTTGAAAATGAAGATCTTCGCTTAATTATTAAGAATAGTCAAACGAGTACATAGCGTCACGAACAGAGAGAGAATGCATTATCATAATACACAAAATGAATTATTACTATAATGCACTCAACGAAGGATGAATGGATTATATTACACACAACGAAAGTTCAATATGCAATAATATTAATACTCTCGACGAATGCTTAATGAACCATAATGCACATAGCGAAGGACAAATTTCGATTTATAACAATACATAAGGAGAAAACTCAATAGATTTTATTTAACACCTTTCCAGTTGATAGACCATGTTTTGTTGGGCATGAGAGGTGGTCTAATATTTAATACCCAAAAGATGGTCCAAAATAAGTTGAGCAACAATCGAATAATATTGCATCATGC
Source organism: Alloascoidea hylecoeti (assembly GCA_001600815.1). Lineage (NCBI taxonomy): Eukaryota > Fungi > Ascomycota > Alloascoideomycetes > Alloascoideales > Alloascoideaceae > Alloascoidea > Alloascoidea hylecoeti. The sequence goes on from BCKZ01000006.1 coordinate 592,819, forward strand.
AGCCGAATTATTAGTTTTAAATGTAGGTAAATATGATCTAAGATATGGGAAAAATGGTCGATATTAAGTTATTAACACGAAACACTGTCAGTAAGATTAAAAATATTAGATATTAACTGTCAATTATGGAAACTATCAAATGATTTATCTTGATACCTTAATTCACCCAACTTTACACATGTCTGTTGCTTTACAAAATAATAGTACAGTTTTTCCACTCTGATTTCGCCATATTAACTTTTAAAAATTGACCGGGTTCAGAAGATATTTTTAAAACTTCTTGACTTATTGTCACAGGGTGAAAATTGGTCTACTATTCATATTACATTAGAGATTAAAGGAGTGCGTTATTATTTTGATCGCCTGTATATGGAGATATATTTTCGAAGCCAGAATTACTTCAAGGGAACCGTTTTGAAAAAAACGTTCAAATAATATTATAGAAGGATAGCAACATTAACAATGGAAAGAGAAATTATAAAGTTTCCAAACGGAAACTGTTGAAGCATAGCTAAAATGTCAAAATATTCCAAACTAATTGGAAAACATTGAGACTAGCTGCTATAATAGCTTATAATTCACGTACATCAACACGGTACCGGGTTTTGTGATCAATCTGATAATTATAACTACGCATTTTCAAATCCCGAAGCTTGAAATTATCCCTTCAATCGAAGATCGTGAGTAGATATGTTTACACCGTTTAGCAATCCCAGTTTAAGCTAAAATAAGACTATACTATTCATTTGTATATAAGTACACAAAACTTTCGACTAGCCTGCTTTTTAAAAAATTGTGCTTTTTCAAGTTTTTCCTCAAGCCTTGAAGCTTGTATTACAATTGGAGAACTTAATTATAATTAGATTAGAAAAATTAAATCAAAAAACAACGACAAACATAATAAAAAAGTGTAACGTGAATCTAAAATTTTAAATTTATCTATATATATATATACCGGTACAGCTTTTCAACTCTTCTCTTCTTCTTTATTTTTCTCTGGCACACTTATATTTATACCTATAGGTCCTACAGATTTTCACAGGCTCACATTAAACGGGTACATTACCAAAAATCCACAACAATGAAGGGCAAGGAAATCAGAATTGGCACTCTGTTGATCCTGGACACAGTCTTTTTCTTCCTTGAAGTCATAATTGGCTATTCAGTCCATTCGTTAGCTTTGATTGCAGATTCGTTCCACATGCTTAATGATATATTCTCACTTGTTATTGCGTTATGGGCTGTTCGGGTAACAAAATATCGGAGCCCCAACGCCGAGTATACTTATGGATGGCAGCGAGCGGAAATCCTCGGTGCGTTGGTTAATGCCGTGTTTTTATTGGCTTTATGTTTCAGCATTGTAATTGAGGCCATTCAAAGGTTCTTTGAACCTCAAGAAATTAAAAATCCCCAGCTTATATTGATTGTTGGAATTACAGGACTAATTTCGAACTTCGTTGGGTTATTGCTATTCCATGAACATGGCCATGGTCATTCACATTCACATTCCCATTCCCACGGTACTGCTGGAAATTCTCATAATCATGATCATAAGCATGCACACAATTTAGAAGAACAACATCACGGAGAGGATTTTCTAATTCCTGATTTAGAACAAGGTGGGCATATGGAGCCTGACCTCCCTGATGTCATCGTCAATCAAGTTGCTGATGAAAGATCAGCTTTATTAAGATATCAAACATCGCCCTATCATAGACGTGAATTATCTCATCATCAAGAAGCAACGTCTTCAACCCCTGAACAAAAGACTTCAAAATCTTTGAATATGCGTGGGGTGTTCTTACATGTTTTGGGGGATGCTTTAGGAAATATCGGTGTTATAGCGACCGCCCTGTTTATCTGGAGAACACAATACTCATGGCGGTTTTACACTGATCCTATCGTTTCTCTGTTTATTACTTTGATTATTTTCTCAACAGCTTTACCACTGTGTCAAGCAGCATGCAAGATTTTACTTCAGGCTACCCCAGAATCCATTGATACCGAAACGGTACATCAGGAAATTGAAGCTATAGCAGGAGTACATTCAATTCATGATTTGCATATTTGGATTTTAAGAGAAAATATGTTCATTGCAAGCCTACATATTGCTGTTAGCAGTGATCCTAATGAATTTATGACATTGGCTAAAAAGATTCGTGTTGTTTTACACAATTACGGAATTCATTCAGCCACAATTCAACCGGAATTCACAGATGCTCAATATTTAACAGATCGAGAGGATTCAAACACTGATGCTTCCTCTGACATATCAGGTCCCCATGATACCCGAAGACAAGATTCTTGCTCAACGTTACGACGATATGCTGCTACAAGTGAGGAATTTGATGAATGTTTAGTAGATGCTGAATTGGTGAGATCAGATCACTGTCCCAAAAACAAATCATAATCATCACATACTAGAGCAATCGTGATGGAGTAAAATATTTTACTCTATCTCTGATTATATTCATATGTATTAATATGGTTTATGCTGGTTTATACACATTTACTTTGCTGTGTTGATCATGATCATGATGGGTTAGGATTTTTTTAAACACTTTAATTTTATCTTGGTACATTTTTGCATATACATATATACATAAACACATAGTATTTTAAAAATATGGAGCTGGTGCGCGTTGAAATTTTTGTTTTTCTTCATTTCCCATTTACTATTTAATTGCTATTTTAGGCTAGGAACACTTAGGCCTTACATTTCCTATATGATATAATATAATATATAAAACAAAATCATTAATTATAATTGAATTTAATTTTCTTTAATTTTCTTTAACGGAAAAAACCAATATAATCATATTATAAGTTAATAGGACGGTTAGGACCCAAGCTTAGGAATTGTTTAACTACATGTGTGATATAGACGATTTTCTGATCATCATTAGCATGGATCGTTGTTTTATAATGATATTTGTAGTTATTAACCACCATGCAAAGTAGATGTTAACGTTATAAGGTCTCGATTTTGTAAGATATAATTTTCCTCATCTTCTAATTCCCAATCAGTATCATTTATCAGCACAAGTACACCAGGTCGGCTATATATTTATTATAAGAAATTTTCAGATGTTAGCGCCAATTAGTAACTAGAATTTTATAGATCAACAAAACAGAAAGTGTAGAAAGAAGAGAAGACTTACATTGTATTATCTTCCAAGAATAAATCGCCAGCACATTTATCAACCGAAACCAATGTTTTTAATTTCGTGAATAATGTCTGAAGTATATCACCATCTTGAAACGATAAACTATATGATTTCTTGTTATTGAATAGTGTTTCGAGACCACCGCTACACATTTACAAAGATGTTAGTGATACAAAAAAACATTAGATATAATTATTGATAATATATGCTGATGTGTACTAACCTGAATTCAACCGTAACTTGAATGCTCATGTTAATGCTATATACCTTATTGCTTCATGCCAAAAAATGTTTTATTTTAGTTTTGGGATCCGGGTAATATCTTTCCTAGATACCAAATCTCTAATTTTCACGGTATTACATATATAGGCATAACTATTAGCTAATCAAATACTAATTATATTGCTGATAAAACCACAGATAGATAAAATTCTCATCCTTAATTATTAAATGGCCTTATTTACTCCAATTGAAATTTCTCTATATCTAAATAATAATACTAAAACAGTGTGTTCTCTCGAACAGACATGAATTGGCGTTAGTGGTTTAGCGGTAAAATTCTTCGTTGCCATCGAAGAGCCCCCGGTTCGACTCCGGGCTGACGCATTTCTTTTTTGCTTTCCGGGCGAAGCGGTCGGAGACTCAAGAAGAAGGAAAAAATTGAATGTAATAGAGTTTTCAAGTGCTCAAAATACTTCATATCATAAATGATGAAAGTTTTTAAACCCAAACTTTAAAGATCAATTGCAACATTTTGCACTTAAATAATATTTTCAATGCAATTTACCTAATATGGAAGTCGCCTATAAGCCTTGGAGCCTTATAAATTATGGCCAATTAAAAAAATTTACACTTTGGAGCATCAATCCGTATTAAGCGCTTTGAAAGATGAACCTGGTGTATATATTGGTTACTAAATGTGAGTACCCGAAGATTAATAATAAAAGAGTAGATTGTTATATGATCACGGGGTAGATTTATTTGATGGTACAGCTGGACCCAGATTTTAACTAGCAGACCTTTACTATTTGTATATTTGGTATATATTTAGAAAAAAATCACATTTTATTATCAAAATCTTTATTGTCAGTTTTTCGACTTAATACGTAAGAACTATCCAAATAGTAAACATCTGATAGTTAAAATCTAAGAAAATAAAATATATCGATCTTTTCAAAAGTTTAAAACATCATTACCAACATGGCAGCACTTGGAAGCGGTAAACATACTAAGGCGAGGGCACCTCTCGATCAAGATGTAGACAAATCATCTGTTAAATCTGAAGATAGATCTGTAACTTGGGGAGAAATGCAAGAAATTATGGGAATCAGTGTCCAGATTCAAGCCATACATACTATCATAATTGATAAAATTGACTCTATGAACAATCAATTAGGTGAAAAAATTGAGTCAATGAATTCCTCCTTCACCGAAAGACTAAACAAATTAGAAGGAACATCAAACTCCGGTGCAGCAATATACCACACCAAAAGAAAATGTAAATATTATAAACTGCCACTGAATATTCTACAAGGCCTTAAATGGTTTCTAAAATAGTACATAGTGTTCCATGAAGCCCAAATATTTCGAAAGAGACATAAATATTATCTCTATTCACTCTTTTACCATGTGGAAAGCTCACCTATTGCAATCTCTGCCTTGCAATAAACTTTTATAAGGAGATTCCAAATGTGCTCAAATCTTAATACAAGATAATATATGGAAATATAAACTAGATATATGAAAACTTAACTTTGAATATATAGGTTACATAAAAATGGAGTTACCAATAAAAAGATGATTCAATATGTGCTTGATGGAGCTAAAGAGCATAAAAATGTATTGATATTGTACTATAATTATAACCTTCGAATTTCTTCCAGTCAGAATTATGATATAAGTTTATAATGGTATGATTGTAAAGAATTCAATTACCGTTATCATAAGTCGAGATTGAGTGTGATTATAATTGTAAAAAGTGTGTAATTAGCCATAGTTCAGATTTTGATGAGAACATTTCCAATTACAATTTTTTATTTCCAATCGGTGCTGTTTAGCATTAGCAGGAAGAACAAGAACCACATTTGCAAGCCTTTGGGCAGGAGCAATCTTTTGGATTCTTGCAGGTTCCAACACAAGGAGGTTGAGTATCCACTGGCTTGGAACAGGAAGAACAAGCATTGCAATTACATGATTTTTCGCAAGTACAACTTTCTGGATTGGTGCAAGACCCAACACAAGGAGAAACCATTATTAATAAGAATAAAGATGTAGATAGTTATAGTATATTATTGAGAATTTTCAATTGGATATAATCCGAATAATTTGAATTGATGTGAATTTAGAGGGTCGACATTAGAAGGGGGGAATCGACAAGTATTTATATTCTTTGGTTATATATTTAAGCTTGAATTATATCTATGGAATTACCAATTCTGCATTAATGCCTATATAACTATTTTAGGAAATCGAGGAGTGTTTCCCTTAAGCAGCCAGAAAGTTTATTCTCGAAGCAGAAGTATTGAAGTCTATACCCTTTCAGGCTGACTGCATGCTCCTGTGTCTTCAATGAAAATATTTATATAGGCATTAATACAGAATTGGTAATTCCATAGATATAATTCAAGCTTAAATATATAACCAAAGAATATAAATACTTGTCGATTCCCCCCTTCTAATGTCGACCCTCTAAATTCACATCAATTCAAATTATTCGGATTATATCCAATTGAAAATTCTCAATAATATACTATAACTATCTACATCTTTATTCTTATTAATAATGGTTTCTCCTTGTGTTGGGTCTTGCACCAATCCAGAAAGTTGTACTTGCGAAAAATCATGTAATTGCAATGCTTGTTCTTCCTGTTCCAAGCCAGTGGATACTCAACCTCCTTGTGTTGGAACCTGCAAGAATCCAAAAGATTGCTCCTGCCCAAAGGCTTGCAAATGTGGTTCTTGTTCTTCCTGCTAATGCTAAACAGCACCGATTGGAAATAAAAAATTGTAATTGGAAATGTTCTCATCAAAATCTGAACTATGGCTAATTACACACTTTTTACAATTATAATCACACTCAATCTCGACTTATGATAACGGTAATTGAATTCTTTACAATCATACCATTATAAACTTATATCATAATTCTGACTGGAAGAAATTCGAAGGTTATAATTATAGTACAATATCAATACATTTTTATGCTCTTTAGCTCCATCAAGCACATATTGAATCATCTTTTTATTGGTAACTCCATTTTTATGTAACCTATATATTCAAATTTAAGTTTTCATATTCCTTTTTATTATGGATGATTTAAACAAGTTGCAGCTACCTATAATTATAATAACTTAGTGAACCTCCTTTGTGCAAACGTGCTCTTAACTATACCGTAGTTTTTGTCAGGTTATCCCCGTTGACACACTGAAAACTCTATATTTGTTTTTAATAGAGGGTAGATTTAACAACATTTTCAGACTTCATGTTTTCAATTTCTACCGCAAATTTCAATTCACAGCCGATATTTCCTCTAATGACTCTGACTGTTGGCTTGATCCACAACATTGTTCTCATTTATTTCTCTTATCCTTTTGGTCTTCCTCTTTTTCTCTTACCCGGACCCCCTTCTGTTGTTCTTTTGGACATCGTTGCAATGATAGGCCGTAAGTGTCAGTAGTTCATACTGGCCCTCGGAAACACCACAAATCTTGAGCATGAGTTGTTGCCTTTTAAAGCCTATTAATTTATACACTATCGCGATAATGTGTCATCGGTTACTGAAGCAGCGAAAAAGTATGGACTACATAGAAATTCACTGCAAACTATCTTTTAAAAAACAACTCATGTTCATTTACAACTATCAACAGGCATAAAGTTTTTATGTGTGGTATAGTATTTTTAATATAGAATAAAAAGCATTTAAAGACCGCAAAATTGAAAAAGAGCAAACAATTATGTAACAGCTACTTAAAAAAATAGTATATAAACATTACAAAACAAAACAAAACAAAACAGAAGAAAATTCAAAGAGAAAAAAGAATCTGATTATAATCAGCGATTGAAAACATTTTCATATAAACAGCTTTTTTTTCTTTCGTTTTAGATAACTTAATTGTAAGGAAATCCATTTTTTCCCTAATTATACTCATATCATTCGTCAAAATAATAAAAAGAAAAATAAATAATAAACAAATCTAATTGCTAGTATTTTTATCTGTATCTACCACCAGCTATTGATTTTAATCTATTCTTTAATCTGAATTATCTGCAAGATCAATGCCTTTTATAACAGCTTTTTTAGCCCATTGTCTTGATATTATAGAGGCTTTTAGGAATCTTTTGGATGCATATTTCTTGAAAAAACATTCATGGGTTATTGGTTGTACTAAATAATCCATCATCATTTCACAGACAACAATTATATCTTCGACATCATAGTCACCTGAATAATGAATAAGATTTGCATCCCATTTACCTTTACCTAAAATTTTTCTTGATAGATACATTGCTGCAGCACAAATTAAAGAGGGAAACATGCCAATGAATCTATGGTCAACCAAAGAGATCTCGATTAGATACTTACCAAAAGTTCTAGATTGAATATCATAATTATCGGCTTTTGAAATACGACGCAAAAAGTTCATTGGATTTGGATAAGATAAATCGAAATGCAATACTTGAAGAACATATCTTTCAGCTTCTAATATTTCTTTTTCAGTAAAACCATCTTGACCAGTAATCATAACATAACTCTGTATTGAAGGTGAATATACTTCTTCGTACTTGGCCGATATGAATAACGCAACAACCGCGAGTAATTGTAATCTATCGACTTCAACCATTTCTTTTGACATGAAACGATCCAATACATTAATAGTTAAGAACAGCGTTTCAGGTAGTAATCTAAATTTTGCATGAGTATCAACAAGCCAATCAACCAAAATTGATCTCATCTCAGGCTTAATATCTTTTTGGAATACTAAATAGCTTGGATCTGGAGCAGTTTTCTTTTCAAGAATACTATAATATTCAAATATTTCAGTTACATATTCAGAAGCCATTAATGGATCATCAATGTCTTCTTCGTCAAGATCATCCCAAGCAGGTTTTTCGGGTTTTACAGTTCTTGCTTTTTTAAGCATTCGGGGTTCTTCTTCCATTATATCATAGATACCATCCTCTTCACTAAATAAAGCTCCCATTGATCTTTTTTTGGTGGTTGATACAGCGGGGACATTTTCTTTACCTATTGTAGATGATTTACTAATTAGAGCTTTCTCGGATTGTTTTTTATTAGCACGAACATTAGTATTTGATGATAGTTTATCTTCAGATATAACTTCTAACTTTTTAGTCCTTTTAACAACTATAGTAGTATTAGAAGATTTTTTTGAAGCGTCTTTTTCCTTGACTTTTAATGAAGAGTCTCTTTCTTTGACTTTTAATGAAGAATCTTTTTCTTTAACTTTTAATGACGTATGAATCTTTTTTAGGTCATTATTTGCAGATCTGATTCCATTTGTATTACTAAGATCACCTAAAGCTTTACGCTGTTTTGTAGCACCATCACCATTGGTGTTTGCAGTTTTTACAGGTAAGGTACCCTTTGACCTCGTAATTCTGGCGTATGAATTTTCATCGCGTTGTTTAGTGGCGAGCTTTGTGTCCTAATTGATAGAGAAATCTATGTTAGTATTTGGGGGGAAGACGTGACACAAACATAAAAATTAATGAATTGAACTTACGTTATTTCTCATTTTAAAGAACTATAACAAAGAAGAGATAATAAAATATAAATATATTTTCTTTTTGTGATTCTTTAAAAATGGTGGCTGTTAGAAATTTATGTCACAAACAGAGCAATCAACACAAGCCAGCACCAATCACCAACACCAGGATAGGATAAAACTATTATTGTAGATAAATCTTAACATACCTTATGAAGGACCGGAAAAGGAATTGATGGAAATAAACAATATAAAACAATTGTTATTTACCAAATAGCACGCGTTGATGTTTAAAAAACTAGCAGTTAATCAAGTTCAGATATCAAGACTAGCTATATCCAAAGAGGAGTTCTAAGATATATTTTGGGTTCCGGATCGAAAAGAGAAGTTTCAAAGCAACAGAATTAACCACTAATGCTAATAGAAAAAGTTGAGAAGATGAAAAAAAGAAGGAAGAAGGATTATAAAAGTAAACCTTTTAATGGTGGTGGAAATGAAGAATCGCACAGACAACGGGTTTTTGTGTTTACTCATTGCCTCTTCGGGACATTGTGCATCAATATATTTTTTCATGTTTGTCGATTTCCTGATTGGGTTAAATTGCATACAGTGTTGAAAAGGATATAATATAACACATAACATTTTAACTAAATCTATATAAGAAATCTTATTATTGAGGATGCATTTATTAACTTAACTACCTAAATATACATCAATATTGATCTCGAATTGGAATTTCCAGATATAAGCTTATATTTATATATCGCATCTAATAAACAGATGAAAAAAATCCCATTATATTCCTCTCACTGCTTTCAGACACTGTACGCTTACACGATTGGAAATTGAAATATAAAAACAATAAATAAATATATCATTCAAATTATACAAGACATTTCATTAAATAAAACTAGCTAATATTTCAGATATTAAACGGCAGATTGTTCTTTTTCTTTTTCTATATGAGTTTCCTCTGTAATATGTAGATACTGCTCTTCTTTGTATTCAGCATCAAGAACATTCATTTCTTCTTCAATTAGATTATATTTCTTAAACAAGAACCAAAATACGATTCCAGAAAAGAATGTGGCAACAGAAAGACCAGTGTACATCCAAACCATATGTGGATCTTTGGCTCCTGGTGAAATAGCAATACCAATTGCTGAACCAAAGGCATTAGTTAGTAAAAACATTGACATAATAAATGATTTCATATTTGCTGGGGCTTTTGTATAAGCATATTCTAACCCTGTAACTGAAGCAAAAATCTCTGATAATGCGATAAAAAGATAAGCTGGGGCTTGCACAGCAACATGAACTCTGTTTGGAACGCTACCATTTGGTGAAGCAGGACAATTTAATGGTGAATCGTAACAAGGACCAGCGGTATAAATAAGATGTTGAACGACGGCAGCGTAAGCCATTGCAATAGCACCAAAGAAGAAACCACAAGTGATTCTGGTAATTGGCTTGAACTTAATTCCCATTTTTCTTAAGTATGGATAAACGAGTTTATTCAAAATTGGAATAAATATAATAACAACAATTGGATCAATGTTTTGCATAATATCATTTGGAATTCCATGTGTTTCCATTTCACCGGCTTGTGATACAAAGTTATTTATCATTTGTCCATAAACAATCCAATAAACTGGATAAAACACAAAAACTTTACAAGCTTTCAATGCTCTTTTAACTTCTTCGACGTAAAGATCTGTCCATTTAACTGGTGGTTCTCCACTAATTTCACGGACTGTTGGTTTTGCTGCATCAAAGTTACCTTTATTTTTAACACCAATGAATATAATTCTGAAACAATCTGGAATAACAGATCCCATTGGTGGTTTTATAACATAACGTTTTCTTCCTAATACCAATGCAATAATACCAACGAAAAAGAAACAGAATGGTAGTAGGTAAGCAGCCCAGAATCCAACATTCATTTCTAATTCAGTTGTTGCTATTGCAGATAATGAACCAGTATTAATACAGAAATAAAAAACTAAGAAAATGGTCTCAATGGTAGTTGAAGGGTCAACAATAACTCTCTCACCAGACTTTAATGTCTTTAAAAATGGTTTCGTGTTTGTATACTGCTCAGCAATTAATGGTGACACATTTGATTTAATACCACCAGTACCAAGGCCAATAACAATCATTGCAACAACTAAACCACCAAGTGATGCATTATTTGCAATCGCAACAGGTAATGAAGTGACAAATAAAATTAAACAACCAACAACGTAAACTAGAGCAAAATAAAAAATTGTTTTATATTTACCCAAGTATGTATCGGCAATATAAGCACCTATAATTGGAGTTACGTAACACCAAAATTGAAAGAAATAAGATAAGGCACTGGTATGGGATTGACCAAGACCCAAGGCGCCCGGCGTACCATCAGTTGGCTTATATTGCATATAATTTGTAAAAGGGCCATTAACACCATAATATGTGAATCTTTCACATAATTCAACTACAGCAACTAACCAGACTGCAGTTGGAAGTTTATCAGCAATACGTCTTAGCGTTGCCATTTCTTCTTCTGTTGGTTCATGTTCATAACTTTCTCTTGATTCAACAGATAAATTTTGATGAAGTTTATTTTCAGAAATATTCCTAACAGGACTTTCGTTAATATCACTCTCTTGAATTCCTGCCATTTTTGATTTTAAGATGAAGAGAGGAAAAGAACAATTGCGGGGAATGATAAATATTTATATATCCAATTAATGGCACCTAAAACTATAACAAGTAAAAGAGGGTTGGAATTTGTAAGGATCTTTAAAACAATTTTGCAACCAAGTAAACCTGGAGTTGAAAGAAAAAGTTTCTTTTTCAATAAATAGTGAAGGTTTTATATAATTGTAATGTAATAGATTATGAATAATAGGGTGATTTAAAACATTGTATATAGTCATACAAGCCAATAAATAATGTGCATCGATATCAATAAACACTTCGGTGTCTCAAGGACAAATAATAAGTAGTGAACGTTAACATATTTTTACTTTGATGTTGCATTTATCTATACATATTCATGACGTCAAGGAAATTGAGCGGTAAATTATTACTGGATATTTTAAGGGTTCAACTTGCAATGCATATAACCTTACCTTATTTCGGAGAAATTTTCAACGTTTAAAATCTTCGGCGTCAGCCATATGCATAACTTATATCTTGTAGATATGCTAAATTATCATGTTATACATATTAATCTAAAAGTTCCACAGTTATTGTAGCCATGTATGGGCCAGGGGTTCGACTTAGAAGATCCTTATGATCGATATCTGACCCGAAAATCAAGGTACTATAGCTTCATTCATCATATATTATACTTATTCTGCATTATTTGTCTTATGGTTCAACTAACAAATACGATGGATTTTAAGCTTTTAGCTGCAATTGGTCTTATATGACCAAATTTACTGCAAATTATTAGGTTTCCAACTTTTCGTATTCTTGTTGTAGCATCAAAGAGAACTGGATCACACGATAGTTAAACATGCATAATTGCATCTCACCGTAAACTGAAAAAAATTATCACAGAAATTCGCATAACATAATGTTGGCCGCGGACAACTTGGCCAAGCTTATACCCGGCAAGGAAAAGTTGAGAATTGATGGATTTATTCTATTGTTGTTCAATTTGTCCTATTGGCTGATTAGAAGATAAGCAACTGCAGCTGTCATGCCTATACATAACAATACTTGAATATATTCAAATATTGCATTACACGGCTCACTCTGCGCATACTAATAATGTAATATTTGAAGCCTTACCTATAAGTCCTTCTTACAAGTCCAATTGCAATTGCATAAGATCTCCCGAAGGATTTTTGTTTTAACAAAATGAGAAGTAGGCCCACAATCGTAATTGTTTGGGTACACCCTTTAATTATAGCATTCGGCCTTTTCCGGGTTGAGTTGAAAGAGTCATAGGAATCCCTGAAAATACGCTTCACGTATGCTATTTCAAAAGTTAATTATGCATCCACACCCTTATAGAAGAGCCAATTGTAATCGAAAATATTCACTTATCAATTGGGCAATATATCCATCCTAGCTATAAATAATACTTAACCATTTTAGATTCAGTTTGTGTGGGATATCCAGTTGCAACGTTAGCATTACAAAGACACTGAGATTATAATTTTATGTAGTGAACTACTATCAATAGAATAGTAACGTATTGCTATACATAGGCACAGTATACAGTTTAACTTGTATTATTAGAGATCATGTTGAAACCAGTTACGCCAAAAAGTTTCATGGCCTTTTGTTGACTCCTCAAGGTCAGAGTGGATATATCCAACATGTAATACAGTTGCAATTTCAATAATCTATAGCCCACTAGTACAGTAGTTACTTTAAGATCATTGTAACATTTTAATATAATACCCATGGTAGTACTTTGCCCAGATTTCCGATAGTAACGCCGTGCTATGATCGGCATACAACACATTGCAGAAATATCAAATTATTCATATCTTTTGAATTCATAATCTCATCGTTTGATGAACGGCAATAGACGGTAGCAGAAAGTCGGATTACGTAATGAAAACTTTCCCACACACATTATTTTTTTCATCACCGGCAGTTACCCGGAGATAATATTGCTACACAATAGGATTTTCTTTAGATGTCAGCGATCAGACGATCAAAATGGCAGAAGTTCCAAAGTATGTAAATGATTAACAGGTTATATGTGTACTATGCTAATATATCAACTTATAATAGGGAAGTTATTCAAAAGCTAGTGATATTCACAGCAGCAATGGTCATTGCTCCACTTACAAGTTTCTTCACGGTAAAGTACTTATTAGGTATGAAATGTTTATTTATCTCATTAACAGTTAGATATCCCTTTTAACCAAACAAAATTCAGGATTTAATTCAATTCTTTCGGGTGGTCTAGCAGCTTTAGTAGCTAATATTGTGTTGATTGGTTATATTGTGGCTGCATTTGCTGAAGACACAACCAAATTTGAAAATGTAAAAGAAAAGAAAGAACAATGATTTTATAAATTATATTAATCACAAAATACATATACCAAACCTCCCATATGAATATTACCATAAAGCTATATATGTAGCTAATTTATACGCACGAAAAGAAAAAAAATATATAAAAATAAAGACAAGGAAAATAAAATTTATCTTTGCTGGCCAAAAATAACATTTTCATATACGTATTAAGTATACATTTTCTTGTTCCCAAAACCCTGGTTTTCTGTAAATAGTTTTTTTTTTTTTGGGCTTCAAAATGTGTCATTATGGGCGTACGAGTTTCACATCGTCATAAATTACTATTCGACGAGCTCTAATACTAGGTATAATATCTCCATTTTCCAAATTTTGACTAATTAACCTTTTTTTTCCTTGCTTCATTTTCTTAAGTTTCGAATGAAAACTCTGTTCTTCAATATCCTTATGATTTTCGTTTTCATTTTCATTACCATTAAACTCCTCTCGTACGCTATCATTGTTATATTCTTCTTCAGCAGCAACAGGAAAATCGTTCTCATCGTTATCATTCGGTGCATTCAAGCCATAATCACCGTTCGATTCTTCATGAATTAACATATTCTCTTCTTTTTGATCTTGTTGTTCTTGATGAATCACATCATTCGATTCTATAGCATTTGGTGGATCAGACGGTGAATCTCTATTATCCTTTAGATCATACTCTATATTAAGTATAGGAGATAAACGATTTATTGGAGAATTCTTATTCAAATCAATCGAAATATCATTGTATTCTTCAAAATCAGAGTTGATAATCTCATTATCATAATTTTCATCAATATCATCTTTTTGATCATTATTATCATCATAAACTTTAGCTAAATTTGAGTTAATCAAAGTTATATTAGTTCCTGTTGTTTGTGTATCTTTATCCTCTTCCTCGAAGATTGATTCTGATAATTCGGCATCGCTTTGATAATTATCAGGAGAAACAGGGTGATTTTCTGTGAACTCATCATTTGTAGATAAAACAGTACTAGTAGTAATTGGTGAAACATGGAACATGTCGGTTTCAGCTTCAATTTCATTGTTTCTACTTTTGGTATTTTGAAATTTAAGCTCGATGTCTTCATTATTTTCATCTGAAGCATGATTCGATTCAATATCTTGGTCATTTTGATGTCCAATATCATAATCATCTTCAACGCCTATCTCTATATTAGATGCAATAAATTTCTCGTTACCTTCTTCGGTAATATCATATTTCGTATGATTTTCATTAGGTGCCACTTTGAATTTACCAATTGGAGATTGAGCAAATGGCATAAGATTGCTATCTTGATTAAATGGTGATGATGATCCATTACGATTTCTGCAATCAGTAGGAATTATGACATTTTTTAAAATCTTATATTCTAGTTTTTGTTCGATTTCTTTCATATGATTTTGTTTTCCAAGTAAGTCATAATTATCAGGTAATTCTAGTAAATCATTAGGATTTGTAGGTGTCAATACAGGATTATCAAAAAATGATTCCTTTTCATTAAGTTGTTCAGTAACCTTTGAATCATTTAAAGAATCTGTGTCACCTTCATAATTATCATTTTTTAAATGATTATCCTTTACATTTGATGATCTGATTTCATCTCGTGATGAATTGATTTTGTCATCTACGGATTGAGAATTATCATGAATAGAATCAGTAGTTGATTCAGATTCAGATTCTGAGTATGATTCATTATCAGATACGTTTAATGAAAATTTACCACCCGTATTTTCTAATAGATCACCATAATCACCATCATCGTTTGAGTTAACAATTTTATCAATAGTGTCTAAATCCTTTTCACCTTTTGCGACTAGTTACAAAATAAAAATAGTTAGTTCATTGAATAAAATCATAGTAAAAGAAATTTTTGACTTACTTTCAAAAATTAAGGTATCTGTATCAAAATCATATTTGTCATCCGGTTCTTCTTCCTCTTCTTCCTCCTCTTCCTCCTCCTCCTCCTCAATGTCCCCTACATCTTCAATCACAGAAATTGCCGAATTATTTTGTTCTTTCACCGAAATCCTAGCTGATCTTCTTGCACTTCTCTTGTTATTGTAGATATCAGATATTGGACTATTTGCAGGTCCTGATGGTTTATAATCATCAAAATCGGAATCAAGTTCAAAATCGAAGTGTTGATGAGACCTTGTCTTTTTCTCTTTAGATTCTGTATTTACATCGTCGTCAACACGATTTTTGTTAGGTTTTTCCTTTTTAGGGGTTGTCTTTTCCCTTGTGTTATTAAATATTGATGATCGCCTACGACTTGGTGTTAAATTTGAAGTTAAATGTGGCTTTGGATTTAATGATGCTACACGTTTCCTGTTATATTGAGGAACTTTTGAACGTGATATTATAGGTAAGGCTGACTTAGCTTGTACTCCCGATCTGACTCTTTCTCTGGGAGATGAGTTTGAGATTGAACGACATCGAGCTGTATGCGATTTTGTTATCTCGTCTGATACATGCAATTGACTATTATTAGTACGTATGCTGTTTGTTTTTCGTTTCTTGTTGGGTGGCACTGATTGATTATTATTATTATCGTGTTTTGTATTCGTAAAACTATGGGGTGTATACTTTGTGACATCTACGCCAATAATTTCAATATCACTATCATTGCCATACTTTGCCTCCGGCTTTTTAATTGTAGTCGATATTGATCTTCGCCATTGTCCAGGTCGTATACTTGGTACTGGTGTAGCTTTTGTTATTTTTGATTTTGAAATTGATTTTGAAGTTGGTCTTTGTTTTAGTTTTGAGCTTGGAAATTTTATTTTCAAGTTCGATTTTTTTGGAGTTAGAATATCTTGGGGAGCTAAAACATTGCCCCATACTCCTAGCAGTTGTTTTATCAAGAAAGGGTGACGTAAAGCAGATTCCGGACTTGCCCTTAAAACATTATTTGGATGTAAAATAAATTTAAAGAAATCTTTTGCTAAATTTATATCATCAATCTCTTTTGTTGTGTAGTGAGGAACACGCGGTGGATCAGGAGTTGTTTTGAATATTTCCTCTAATAAGAAGAAATCCGAGAGTTCATCATTGGGTGGTAGAATCTTTTTCTCATGTTTCCATTTTAAACCACGGCCTCTATAGCAATCTAAAGAACCAAACATTTTTGCAATTTTAATAATTGCCTCAGATTCATCTTTTCCAGCTAATAATTTCCAATCTGAGTCTAATTCTATATCAAGTTCTGAGTTTTCATTATAAGTTGATTTAATATACAGTTCCAATAGAACAATACCAACACTCCAAACATCGATATTTTCATTAAAGCTTTTATCACCCATAAATATTTCAGGGGCTCTATAAGCAATAGTCTGTATCTCAAAATCATCATGATATAGATTGAAGCTTTCGACTTTCACTGCATTACTAAAATCAATTAATTTAATACCAAATTTTGAGTCCTGACGCCGTAGGATATTTTCTGGTTTTATGTCACAATGTACCCATCCGATATTGTGGAGTTCCAAAAGACCCTGAAATAATTGAGTAGCATACTTTGCTAAAGTTTTCAATCTTTTTGCAACCGTATTACCAGGGATAATCAAAGGTCTGGAAGTATCTAATAATTCATAAACAATATTGATGGATTCTTCATCTTGAAAAAAATCCAAAGGGTGTAGTAAATAATCCGAAGCGATTAAAGTATTTCTCGTTTTATTGACGAAACTTACTTCTTGTCTTCCAATATCCTGATATCGCTTTTTGATACTTTTTATGGCGACCATTTGATTTTGAACACGGTCTTCAGCCAAATAAGTGACGGCGAAAGCTCCTGAACCGAGAGCCTCACGGAAATAGTAATTCCCAGATTGCCTACCTCCCATTAATCAGTGATATTTTTGTTTGCGAAGTGATAATTTTAACGTATGGCGTAGTAAATTTAAAAGTTCACACTCCAAACATCCATCACCAAATATTTCTTTTCACACAATATGATAAATAATTATAACTTTTTCGCGTTTTGGAAGTTATTTCTTATTTGGCTGGTATATAACTTCTCCTGTCTGTTTCGGTTCTCCGACAAAAACTGTTGGGTCCCAAACTGCTTGAAATCGAACAATTTAATCAAAAGGTTTTGGCACTCTGTTGATGTGTTCATTGGACACCAAAATGGGTTAAAATTCATCATCACCGGAGACAAATTAGATACCACAAAACCAACTGCAACACTTTTGATATCCAATCATAATGGAGTAATTGATTATTTGATTCTTTCTCATTATATTTCTGTTATTAAAGGGTCAACTCCATACTTTTTCTCATGGGCGTCAAGTTGGAAATTGCCATCTGTTAGAACAGTTTGTCGATCCTTTGAAATCAGTGAGAATTGGGATGTTTCCAGATTGGACTCCGCTAAAATGATTAATGCTTACGACTGTATGTCAAAATGATGTTGTTTGCTACTCATCGCTACTAATTTATATGTTTATAGGGACCATATTGTTTCCAGAGGTGAATTCCTGGTCAACATCAAATGCTTCAAAAGTCAGTCAATGAACCGTTAAAGTATATTCTTATAAATACCAACAGGAAAAACTAACATCTACTTATTCTACAGCACACAAGGTTTTGTGATAAATATTGTTTACCCCAATTGAAGAATCTATTATACCCTCGTTTCCCATCTTTTATCAACGCATCCTATACCTATAAGTATATACAATCTGAAGCCAAGTTGGTTGATATCACAATTAGATACTATTGGTATAATAAAGAAACAGACAAATTTGAACCCAAAACCCCAAATTTCATGGAATTCTTCTTTGGTGATGCTTCTTCCTATGTCATCCGAATTCATATTACCCGTAAGAACTTAGACAAGCTATCCACCAATAAGAGGAAGTTGGAGAAGTGGCTAGAAAGAGAATGGGTCCTTAAAGATGCCTTCATCCAGTCTTTGGACCAAAATCTATCATTATTAGAAAAATAGAAATATATAAAACCCATATGTTCAAGTAGTTTATTACATAATTATAAATAGCCGGGTAAATTATAAGTCAACTCATCCTTCATATTTAAAGGTTTAGTCCTTGAAACCGAAAGGAGGAAATGTCAGATTCAACAGGGCCGGACAACTTGGAAGGAGCCTCTTTATCTTTCAGTATTCCAGGCGTCCTGGATAACAGCACATGGTCCTCCTTGTCCTTCAAGGAAAAGTATATCCACATCACGCAAACACCTCCAAGACAAGTGGCATTTTTTGAAGAACACCTTCCAATATTTATAATATTTACACTTCCATCAACTTATTCAACAAATGACACTAAATTTGATTCTTGGATGAAAAATATAGAGGATTCTACAGTTTCACTAGATCATTTAATCGTCGGAAAGCAACCTCTTCCTCTTCGTCAAAAAGATCCTTCAAATTCTAATGAACATACACGCATATTACATTCTGAGACACTGGATTGTAAGGGATTATTGGGCTCCATGATAGATGATAAAGACGGCTCATTAGTAGTAATATGGTTTTCTAATATTGAAATTTTATACCCCAGAACACGGCTGGAAAATCCAAATATAGTTTTAACAACACATATTACTTTCCCAATACACTCAATAGAAAAAGACTTAAGCTTACAATTGGCAGATATATCATCAGATCATGAATCATTCTTGGAAGAGTTTGTGCCTGCTTATAGTAAAAATATATTGGCTCCATTAAGTGAGGGACTTGATCAAGAGCCTTCCGATTCCTCTGCATTTATGCCTGCTTCTCGTCTAACTGGTAAAAGATATATTTCCTATCAACAAGAACTTGAGCAAAGTGTTACATCAAAACTTAAACAGGCCCAAGTTCAGAGGGAAAGCGATGATGCCAAATCAAATCTTACTACAAGTATTAGTTTACCTGTTGTTCCAATCCTTAGTATGAAATTAAGATCAACAAAAGCTGCAGGTATAAATGATACATTAATATCAACTCTTGATATAGAGCCTTCTGACTTATTTATAATACATAATTTGAAAGTTATAGTCAAATCTATCAATGTCAACTTAATTGGTGGCGATGTTAAACAATTTAGTCATTCTCAATTACCTATCTCTATAGGTACAGGTGATGCTGCCTCATTTTTATATTATTTATCAAATAATGATTTTTTACCACAACAACTTTCTTCCAATTCTATTAGTGAAGAATACAATTCTCGGAATCGTCCGGTAAAGATTAAAGTCGATGTAATTCCTTTAATATCAGCTGAAAATGAAAATGAATTCGAAAATGATAGCAGTTTAAATTCCCTAGGTCCCACCGTATCAATAAGTTGGTCAACAACAACTGATTTTGGTATAATTGCACCTCCAACAAATTCATCATTAAAAACAAGTAGTCATAGACATTCAAATCCAAATGTGCCACCACGATTAGCATCTAGTTTATCAATTTTAAAACATTTAAAAAGTTCAATGTCATCATTAACTGTTAATGTACCAAGATCATCATCAACTAAAAATGTTTTAACAAAATTAGCATTATCTTTTTCTGGTACAACAACTGTTAAAATTGGTGAAACTTTTAAATGGAAAATCTTTGCAATTAATAAATTAAACTCAGCAAGAAAATTATCTTTATATATTCAACCAAAAGATCAATTTGAAAAAATCTTACCAAAAATTACTGAATCAAATCTTCCTGTAATAGATAACCTTATGTTAAAAAATATCTATAAAAATTCTTCATTACCATTACCGGGTATCATATGTCTAGGAAATGATATTAGAATCGGTCCATTAGGCCCGTTTTCAAGTTATGAAACTGAAATTACTTTATTAGCTCTCAATGTGGGTACTTTTTCTTTAGAAGGTGTTAGAGTTATAGACCTCGCAAGTGGTGATAGTTTTGATTGTGGGAGATTATTAGAAGTTGTAGTGAGAGATTGATGGAGTAACATTTTGATGTGTGCTAGTGTTTTGTTGCATTTCTTTATTTGCTTGTGTGTCATATCATTCAATTAGTTGTCAGCCTACAATTTTATAAGCTTATATATATGTAGAACAGATAAGTAGCTTGGAGCTTCTTGACATTTTTATTAGCATAATCATGAACATTCATAAATATTTATAAAATAAAATCAATTTAATGATTACAATTATATCATCATTATCACCATCTACTACGTATCTAAATTGACAATCAGTTATAAGTTTCGAAAAACAATAAGGTAATTTTTTATTAAAACCATGCTATACAAGAATATATTAAATGAGAAAATTAATCATATTTAAAAATGATTAATATTAATTAATTTTAGGAGAATATCAAAAACTTTTATTTTTTCAAAAATAAAAAAATGAAATATAGAAGAAATTGTAGAAGGAATTGATTGAGATCCAAAAACTTTTTAGAAATTTCAAAAAGGTAATCAAAAATGTTATATATATATATATAATTATATATTCTTTTTTTAAAAAAATTGAATCCAGAGATATTATAAAGAAATATCAAAAGCCTGGGGAAAAAGAATAGGGGCTAAATTAACTTTAAGCCAAATTAAAAACTTTAAAGTGAATTCAAAAATGATGCAAATAATAATTTCAATTTCCATCAGAAAAAGAAATGAGAAAGATGGAGAACCCCCGGTTCTCTGATAATGAGTGTGATGCTGATAATGCCGTAAATGCTAATGCGATTAAAATGAGTGTGATGATGCCTATCTAATAATGCAAAATAGAAAAAAACGATGAAATTAAAATCTCATGAAAACATTTAAACTTATAAAAGATAAATGAATGCAACTAAACCAAAAAGGACACCAGAAGCAGTGTTCTTAGATCCTGCACCTGCATATGTTGGAACAGCAGCGAGACTTGGGGTAGCTGTAGAAGAAAGAACAGATGTTATAGCTGTAGCTTGACATTTACTGCTAGTACATTCTACCGTAACACTTGTTGTTGAAGCTTCAGTAATAGCTGCAATTGAAGTCGAAGTTGCAACAGAAGCTTCTGGAGTAACTGTAGTGGGTTGTGCTACTGCTTCAATAGAAGTAGGAGTTGTTGGTGCAACTGAAACAGCAACTGATGTAGTACTAACAGGTGTAGCGACTGTAGTGGATTGTGCTACTGCTTCAACAGAAGTAGGAGTTGTGGCAACAGTAACTGGTGTCTCAACTTCTGGAGTAGAAACAATAGTAGTAGCTGGAACTGTAACTACAGAACTGACG
>BCKZ01000006.1:621047-683318 GCA_001600815.1 Alloascoidea hylecoeti
CAACTGTTGAAACTTGAACTGAGCTAAGAACCGATGAGTAACTAACAACACTGGAACTAACAATTGGAGAATAACTGGTATGAACAGATGTAACGGTGGAAGCAGAAGCAGAGGACGAAGTAACGGGAACGATAGAGGTAACAGGAACGGTTGTTTTAATTGTGCAAGGACAATTTGTGATGGTGAGGGTTGTGGCTTCAGTCGCAGTGTAAGTGACGTCGTTTTCAACGAGTGTGGTAGGATAAGGACAGTAGGTGGTGTATTCGGTAACGACGGCGGTAGTTTCCACGTTGGAGACTGTTGTGGTTAGAGACACGGAAGAGTTTGAGTATCCTGAGAACGAAGCGAGCGTGGAGGATACAAGTCCTAGCACAGCGAGTGGCGTAAAGGACTTCATAGTAAGACAATTGAAGAGTGAGGGTGTGAAGATGAGGAAAAGAAAGGGGAAAGCTGGCCTTTATATAATAAATATCGAGATCTGATTTAAACAGAAGGTTGGAAATAAAGCTCAACATTATAATTATTTCATGCAGGGAAGCACGTTAATATTTTAATCAGTCTTTGCTGGTGGTATCTATTTATAGCTTTATACTGCTCGTGTGAATTGTAATATGGTAATTCTCGGTCGAATCACTATTACTAAAAAATACTCAGCTTAAAAGGGTTATTATGCATTTCTGTATTCATGCAGAAATGCAGTCGTAAAGCGCGCATTTCTAGAATTACTACCCTTTTGGGAATAAGCTTTAACTACATATTGTTTACATTTTGGACAGAATGATAAGTTGAACTCGAGAATTCAGAATTTCCGCATTACCAAATTACTGTCAATTCTATAGCAATTATAGAAATAGCTATTAGATATCGTAAATATTGTGATTGAAATTTTAAATCCCTTCTAAAAATTTATGAGGTGCGCACGCACTAGTTAAATTAATTGCATTTCTTAAACAAGTTTCAGAATAAGCACGGATTAACATAATTATGATATAATTATACAATTATATAATTACATGCTATATTCATAATTGTAAAATGAAACAAGCTTAAGGAAGAAGTTGGGACCGTAATTAGGTTCGTGTAAAATTTTTCCAGCTGAAAATTTCACGAACACAAGTGGAACGAGTTGCAATTGGGTCTGTAACAGTAACCGGAATGAGAAATTGAGCTAAGAATGAAGAAAGGGGGATGCCACAACAATTTGATAGCAAATGCCCCAGCAATGCCATCTCGGAGCACTTGAGTTTTCCTACCAATTATTAGCCGTTCTGCCCGTATTTCAGGTACCAAGTCTCGTATTGGACTGATCGTTTGAATGTTTCAAATCGGATGTCGAATTCCCATCGCGTCGGAACACCGGTAACCTCGGAAATGTTCTGAGCCCACCTTATTTGTGCTGATCACATTAATCGTCGGAGGCATTGGAGCTCCAATGGAGGGTGGCTCTTCGTCAGACTCCCGTAAATGGATTTTAACACTTGTTAATCCGCTTCACGTGGAAGGGGTGTTCTCAAGTGCATATATTAATTGCATAATTTAAATCTGCAACTAACCTCCTTCTAATATCAATAGGCCAACTGCCATAGCTGTCTTCCCAATATCGCCATAAAATACCGTAATTGGGCTCAACAAGGGTGATGATTATCCAAGCCCACGTTTAAACATTATATTAAGAATCCAAGATAGAATTACATATTATAATCTAACCCGAACGTTCTCAGTGACAATGAACTTACTTGCCAATTAAACCTCCTTTTCTTTTTCCAATGCATTTTTTTCTAGGTATAATTATAAGGCTTAGAGTTATAAACTAATAATAGATAGCCATATAATATATAAATAACTCCATGCACGATGAATAATCATGATGATCATGATGGAATTAATTTATTAATATTCAGGTCTGCTGTTCACTCAAAAATTTTAAAACATGTTATAATTATTATTAAATTTTTACAACTTTTATGATTAACATGAATCATTTTTTCGATTTCCATAAATGTAAATGTAGGTACCGCACTTTTACACTCATAAATTTCGATGATACAGGTATTACAGGTTATATAGATGTTAGATAGTAGCTAATAGAGCGGGTCTGATTTACTACAACAAAGAACAGTCCAACGGTTTCAAAACCTCTCTTCAAAGCAATTGATCTCGGCTTTTCCGTCATCTTCCTTTTTTGAACTTACAACTATTCTTATAATTAGCTTCTCTGCCAATCCAATTTTAATTACAGGGATACTTTTTAAAATGTTATAAGCCCATTTGGGTTGCAACTGGCCTCTGCTGGATCATCGATTAGGGTCGTTGTATTAGCTTTCTAAGCCCATTTAATATTAGAATACATACAATCTAGATCTGATCTGAGCGTCCGAACATAGTTCAGAAACTCCAGATGTGCTCGAAAGAATTTCAATTTTCAATGTTAATGTAAGACCCGTGACCCTTCTAGGTTGTATTTTGGTGTTCTGATTCCAATTAATCAAGTGTAACACTAATAGTGGTATTCTCGAAGTCCTTAAATGCATTGGATGTTTGATGGCAGGGACTATAGTACACCATCATAAACTTTAATGGTTATGTATTGTGACGACATACTACTAGGCTGTGCTATAGCTAGCTATAGGTTCACCACTATCGCAATACTAACACATGTGTAATAATAAATATCTGCAAATGAAACTTTGAATTCTAATAGGCCTAGATTCAATTAAATCCCATGTAAACAAACATATACCAAAATATTACCAATTGCAAGATGGTTTATGTACATGGCCAATTGCAAAAAGGAGGTGGACCACAACGGCAGATCACTAATAATGGCCCAGTATATACGACAATTGCAACGCGATCTAGCGCCTGGTTATGTTATATCTTTGGACCTACAATAGACAGGTTTGAAATTTAAAATATATATCAATTAACATAAATAGAGATTGTTCTATTTCAGGTTTTATATAATAAGAGGAAATCTTTTAAAAATACTAGTACTCATTTTATAATCCTTTTATACATCCTAATTCTTAATTCTCAGACAAGCTTTAAAGAACAAAGAGAAATAAAAAAAGATTCACAGGCGGAAAATTGCTGTTAGAAATTGCAATTAGTTATCAATAAACTAAAAGCCACCGGGGAATCCGGTACCCTGAGGCATTAAGCCAGTTGGTTGAGGAATAAATCCCGTTGGCTGAGGAATGAACCCAGTTGATTGTGGCGCTACTCCAACCCCTGGTCCAGCTGTTAGTAGTAATCTATTTCCTAATATTGAACCACCATTAGACTCTTCTTCACGAGCTGGTGTTTCTTTCTTCTTCCTTTCCTCATTATCCTTTTCTAATAATTTAAGACGTTCTGTACGTTCTCGAAGAATTGAAATGTTATAAGGCATTGTGTAATCTTTCAAATTATGTAGCCATTGTAATTCTTCAACTACATCTTCGTGAATCAAATCATAACAAGTAAACAATGTAGCAACGTATGCTTCCTTATTACCTGTATCAACAAAATATCTTAATAGATCTTCTGCAACTTGTGTCTTTTGAGATGCTGCTGCCGTTTCAATAGAGTCTTTCCATAATTTATCTTCCTTTGACAAAGAAATTGATTTAGTCCATTTCTTATTCTTTCGGAATAAATATGCTGCAATTTGCCTAAAAAAAATTAAATCATGTTTTTCTAATCGTTGCGCTAAATCAATTGGATCATATCTATCAAAAGAATCAACTGAATCTCTTAATGCTTTATAATCTTCCTCTTCAATCAATAAATCATGGTATGCAGAATTAACAATAGAATTATTCTTAGTTTGAACTGCAACAAGGAATGGTTTAATCATTGGTAAGTTATCAGACTTTTGAAATATCTTAACAACTCTAGCAACATCAATTCTTGGTGTTAATGCAGCCAATAAATCTGTTAATAAACTAGGTTGTTCAGACATGTAAAAATTAATAGCCTTATAATAAATTTCCAAATTAGCTACCTTAACAATAACTTCCTTAAAACTACTATGCTCAAAAGCATCTGCTGATCTTTCCATCATTGCTAAAGCTGCATTATCCCATTCATCATAATGACAATATAAGAAAACTAATTCAGGCCAAAGATGTGCTTCTTCACATGCAATAATAGCCTTTGGAATATTGATTCTTGACCAGAATAATTTCAAATGTTCCATCATTTTAGGTGGATCATATTTAGAGTATAAAACAGCCAATTCAGTAAACATACCCATATGTGCTCTTTCCAATCCGAGACCTTGTTCAAATAATGAAATTAATTCATTAAAGTATCCTTGGGATTCATATTTCTCAACTAAGTCATATAATTCTTCAGCATGAACAATCAAGTTTAATCCACAAATTTGTGCTAATCTAAATTCCTTATTCTCAACACATGCATCATTAACTTGTTTCCATACTTTAACATTACTAGCTTTTCTAGCTGAGTCAACAGCTGATTGATAATCTCCCAAAAACACCAAAGTACTTGCTAATTTAGCCCAGTTTGAAATAGAACTATATAAAATCTTAGCTGCTTTATAATTAGCTTGCTCATATAATTTATCTCCAACTGATTCTATATCTGCAACATTAGGTGATTTCAATAAATCTTCCATTTCATGTAATTTATCAGTTGCTGCATAACTGAAAAGCAATTGTCCATCAATACTTGCTTCTCTAGTTTGTTCTCTAGCCATCAATAAATATGGAATTAATTCTTCATCTTTACCAGCACGTGTTGAAATCTCCATAACTTCTGCAAAATTACTTGCATCTTTAGCTTTAATATATGATTCAATAGCATCTGCAACTCTTATAACATTTAATTGTGCTTTACCCAATTGACTCCAAAGTTCTGGTGTATCAATAGTTTCTACATATGTTTCCGCACGATCTAAAGACATGATTTCATCAACAAGAACACCTAACGCTTCAGAATGTTTATTGTATTTCTTGTAAATTTCAAAAGCTTCTTCATTTAAATTATTCTCAATAGCAATACCAGCAATATCATCAGGATCATATTTATCAAGTTTATCAATGTATCCCATAACTTTAGCTTTATCTGAATTAATAGCTGTTAAAATCAATAATCCTTGTAAATTAGAATTCTCACTGAAAGGACTTGGTTCCAAAATAATCTTTTCTAATAATTCAATCAATTCAACAGGTAAATCAGCAGTCATAAAAGCTTTTACTGCAATAGAAACATGTTCTGGATTATCTGATTCAGGAACAGCAGTACCAACAACTTGATCAATTAAAGCACGTCTATGAATATTATCATCACTTAATACAGCACTCCATAAATCCAAATTACCAGATTTTAATAAATATCTTGCTTGATATTTATACATTGAATTTTCATTTGTAATATGAATTAATTCAAAATCATTATGACCTTTATCATAAGCAATATAGGCTAAATAAGGATCTCTTTTTTCACAATATTTACCAACAACCAAAGTATTATAATTATCATTTTCTTTTAAAAATTTTTCTGGATTGTTATTACTATCAATGTAAATTTTAGCTAAAGCATCATATAATGCTGGCTCAGTATTTGAACCACCACTCAATGAAGCTTCCAAGAATGGTAATAAGATCTTAAGTCTATTTCGTTTTTCAACTTCTTCAACCAATGGTTCAATTGGAACTTGACCAATAACACTTTGTAATAAAGCCTTAATGACATTTTCATCACAATCAACGTCTAACAAACCAGCAACGACTTGTGGTGTTCTAGATGGATTAACTTGTTGAACATAAACTTCGATAAATTTAAATAATTGATTATGATACAAATATAAAACCAAATCATGAATAAAATCAAATCGATCACAAACAATAATAAGAGGTAATTGATCTGGTAAATTGGCTTCTTTTAAGAAATTCTTAACTTTCTCTGCATTATAGAAATTATTATCACGAACAACTCTTTCAACTTCTTTAATTTGATCTAATTTAACAGCAGATTCAATATATTTGAAAACAATATCAGCATCATGAGATAAATTCACAATACTACCTAAATAGTAATATAAACCTTCATATGATTTAAACTCATCAAAGATCTTAATTAGAGTTAAAGGACCAATTAAATCACTATATTTAGTAGCAACTTGAATTACTATTTGTAAGTTTTGTGCATTGTTGGTTTTTAACATTTCAGTTAAACAAGAAACAGTTTGCTCCACATTTAATTTACCAAAGTAATTAACCAACCATTCAGGATTTAATACATTAGTATGAACAATAACCCTTTTGATGTCAGCAATATCATCATAATGTTCTAAAGCACGTTGAAATAAACCAGCACGTTCACATAATTTGGCAATAGTTGGTCTATCATAATGGGAAAACATCTCATTACCTAAAATGGCATCTGCAACTTGAGGAGCATTCAATAAATTAACTTCTAATAATCTTGTTTGTAAATGTCCTTGATCAGGATTATTATCTTTCAAAGCATCCAATAAAAATGCTGTTCCTTGTTGAATCAAATTTTGAGAGAAAAATACATCAGCAATACGTTCAACATTAATATCTTGACCTTCACTTTCTGTAGCCAATTGTGTTGCAAACTCAGTGGCTTTATCGGGATTAGAACGAACAATAGTTTGTAACAAAAT
This sequence comes from Alloascoidea hylecoeti, assembly GCA_001600815.1. NCBI lineage: Eukaryota > Fungi > Ascomycota > Alloascoideomycetes > Alloascoideales > Alloascoideaceae > Alloascoidea > Alloascoidea hylecoeti. The sequence goes on from BCKZ01000006.1 coordinate 627,685, forward strand.
TGTATAATCTGGATGATAATTAGCCTTCTTACAATATGGCAAAATCTTTTCAAAATGTCCTAATTCAGCAAGTGCAGCAACAACTTTAACACTAGCTTTAGCACGTAAATAAACAGCCAAAGCTAAAGTCAAATCATAAGATCTAACAATATCACCAAGTTCTTCAGAAGATTCAAGTTTATCCTCTTTCAACCATTTTTCGAAAAGTGGCTTACGATCTTGTTGTAAAACAGGTTTAGCCAATTCGATAGATTCAAACTTGTTCAAACTACCTTTATCTAATAAAGTACTGAAATATTGTAAGATTGGGGAAATCTGGCCAGGTGGTGCTTGAATTGTTTTCAATCTGTTGATTGTTTCTGGGGTTCTTAGAATAGATTGAGGTGAAGAAGCAGCAACTTTAGCAGCATCCAAGTATTGTCCGGTATTCAACAATTTATTGAATTGCTCTTTGAACAATTGGTCGGCACCTGGTAATCCCTCACCTCTGGTGGCCAAGGACAATGCCAAAGGAATATTAGACAGCTTATTCAAAACATATGGCACCAATTTCTCCCTTGCAATAGCAACAGAAAGAACTTGACCACGTCGATTAATGGCGATAATACCGGTATGTTTGTCGTAAGGAGCAGCAGTGAAAACGGAATCAGAAGAAATACGATTCACAAAAATATTAGCACCAGATTCCAAATCGTAAATGTGGATGAATCCATATTTAGTTAAAAGATAGATAATTCCGTATGTGTTAGATACCTGAAGACTGACTGGGAAATCATTTGCTGCATCTTGTGGGAAAAACACACCAACTGTTTTCTTTTGATACGGAGGATTTCCTTCTTGATGATCAATCTCAATGATATGAAGTTGACCTCCAGCAGCAGTTCTATTTGCACAAACAAACAATCTTGTATTATTTAAAGTTGCAAAGGCAGCAACGTGACCTTCTATCGCTTGAGAGATATTTCTGGCCTGAGAATACAATTGCGTGTGGCCAACAATGCGACCTTCTTCTTGTGCGATACCTGTTAAAGCTGTCCAGGTTTTTTCGACATTGGCGACGTAATTGATGATCTGGGAATTAGCAAGGGATGGATGGCGGTCGGTGACCTTCTTGGGGCCAGAGGGCGTGCCATCAAATACTTCACAGTGGTAGATTGAGGAAGTGGTGACAAGTCCTAATGTGGTGGCATCGAGCCATTTCCAGAAGACGACTGGTTCACTCATTGAAAAGGATTTGAGCCGGGACTTTGAATCAAGGTGGAAAATCTGAATAGTTGTACCCTGTGCTCTTAAAGCAATGACATTCTGAGCGGGATTCATGATGGCGGAATCGGCGGACATATTCTTTCTAATATGGGAGTTATTGTTTTGGAGATCAACAATGACAACCGAGTTGCCGGATGGAGATTGTTCTCGTATACTACAAAAAAAGGTTAGTTTCACGATAATAGCCCCCATCATGATAATGATAGATTTTGGAGAGACTCACCAGATGTAATGATCGGAGTCAAGAGTAGTAGACCTGAACTCAATGGAGGCTTCACCGACCCCGATGGCCGTGAGCTGTAGATGTTCCTGGAACTCAATTGGTAAGTCTTCCATGGCTTGTTACAAGTGGGTGTGGAATTAATAGTGAGAAGGGAGTGTTTTGAAATGAAAAGTGGCACTTTCGGTCACATGTCACATGATATACCAATAACATCAAAGACTCAAAAATCAACTTAATATTAATATAGCTATATAATGTATGTAAAATGTAAATGTTTAGTCTAAAATTCTATCAAATGTCAATTCTCGAACTTCTGTTTGGCCAGTTCGATCAGAACGTTCAATTCTCCACTGTCCTCACACATCTTCCTGAAGCTTGATGTAGGGTTGCTGATCAGTGTATACGGATTATCATATTCGACCACTTCACCAGCATCCATAACCAAAATCATATCATAATCAATAATACTCTTTAACCGATGTGCAATTGTCAAAATCGTACTTCCCGAAAATTCCTCTCTAATTGAATGCTGAATCTTAGCATCTGTATCATAATCGATTGATGCAGTAGCTTCATCCAACAATATCACTTTTGGAGATTTCAATAAAGATCTCGCCAAACACATTAATTGTCTTTGACCTTGTGATAAGTTACTACCACCTTCAGTAACAGGGTTACTTAAATCTAAAAATTGATTAATATTTTCACCTGAATTATCTGTGGGTGTAGTATTACTAGAACTTTGTAATTGTAATTGTTGAGCAGTTTCGTGTTCACCAGGTTCGATTAAACTAACCCTTCTTAAACTTTCAAAAATCTCCTCATCACTAAATTGATCAAAAGGATCTAAATTTGATCTAACTGTACCAGTGAATAATGTTGGATCTTGAGGAATAATTGTAATAGCCTGTCTTAAACTTCTCAATCCAATTTTTGTAATATCGACACCATCTATTGTAATTTTACCAGTTTCAGGATCTAAAAATCTAAAGAATGCAGTAATAATTGTTGATTTACCAGCACCTGTTCTTCCAACTATACCAACTTTCCATTTTGATTTAACATCGAATGAAACATCTTTAATAACTAATGGTAAATCAGCGGCATATCTTAATGATACATTAGAAACTGAAATTTCACCATTTTCTGGCCAGGATGAATCAGGTTCATTTTCTGGAATTTCAGCTGGTGGTTCTTGTTCAATTTCAAGATATTCAAAAATACGCTCAACTGAATTCATATTAATTTCCAATTGTGAAAACATTCTAACTAACCATAATGCATTTTCACTAAAAGTAATAGCATATGATAAAGATAAACCAGCCAAACCAGCATCTAATTTATCAATATTCCAAATAATGAAAGCACCGGCAAAGAAGGAAATAAAAGCACCAATCAAATCAGTACGTAATGATAACCATCTGTTAGCAACCCAAAGATAAAAGAAAGGTCTATTATTTGTATCAACTTTTTCCAAATTATCCCTAATGAATTTTCTTGAATCACCATATGCTCTAATAGTTGGCACACCAACCAAAGTTTCTCCAAACAATTGATGAATAGGGGATTTTGTAATAGATTCTAATCGTTTCAATTCCCTTGAAGATGTTAAATAATAAGATCCAACTAAATAATAAACGAAGAAAATTATAAATGCCATTAATAAAAACCCTGGTGTAATGAAAGCAATCACCATAATTGTTGTTATACAACCAGCAACTGTTTGTAATGTATGATCAGCAGATTGAGCAACTTCTTGATCCAATGCTTCAACATCTTTTGAAAATCGATTGATTATTCTACCGACTGGTGTTGAATCGAAAAATCTTAATTTGGCTCTGAAAACTCTGTTTAATAATTTTCCAAATAATTGTGTTGATATATCAAGCCCACAGAAACTAATTAAAACAATTCTGATACATATTATTAACGTATATGTTAATCCAATAAGACCATAAATGATAATATAATACATGGGACTATGACCAGTAAGATCATTAACTGCAGCTTTATAAAATGTTTGTAGAGGTGTTAATACGATAAAATTAATGAGATTTGTATAATAACTAAGTGTTGTTAATAAAATTTGAATAATAAATTTAGTATAGTGAGAAATGTTATTAATAATAACACTTTTTTCAGTGAAACCAGCTACTACAGCAGCAACTTTATAAGAAGGATGGGAAGCCCATTCTCTCATCCACCATGATTGTAAAACATTAACCATTTGTCCAACAATGAAAAACCCAAATAATAACAACCATAATGTAATATGACTTGAATTTTTAAGATAATTAACATAGGCATCTCTTGAAACATTTCCTTCAGTTTTAGTTTCTTCATTAACAAGCTTACTATTTCCTTTTGGTTTAGCATCATCTTTTTTCTTGTCTGTATTTTCAACTGTTGAAGTTGGCAATGCACTTGTATCATTTAATGATGTTAAAGATGCAGAAGATATTGATTGTTCAAGATGAGTAGAATTAATATGTTCACCTAATAAATTTTGCTTGAGAACTTCATTTGGAGTACCTTGCCCTTTAATTTTACCGTTATCAAGAACTACCACCAATCCAGCTTTTTTAATTGTTAGAGCAACACTATGAGATACTAAAATAACGGTTCTACCTTCCATTAATGGTCCAGTAATACACATTTCATAAATATGGGCTGAAGTATGAGAATCAACAGCACTTAAACAATCATCTAATAAAACATATTTTGCAGTTGAATATAAAGCTCTTGCTAAAGATAATCTTTGTTTTTGTCCACCGGATAATGCAACACCCTTTTCACCAACTTCTGTTTGATCACCATTATCTAAAATTTCTAAATCTCTTGTTAAAGCACATGCTTTGATAACCTCATTATATTTTTTTTCATCATATGGAGAACAGAAAATGATATTATTTTTAACAGTTTCATTTAAAAGCCATGCTGTTTGTGAACAATAAGCAACAGATTCGGTTAAACCAGTTTCTTTATCAACTACTAAATCTTCATGTGGTTCAACACCTGGTAAATAAATATGACCAGAGAGTTTATCCATTTCACCTAAAAGAGCCATTAATAATGATGTTTTTCCAGATCCAGTTGGGCCAAAGATTAAATTTAATTCACCAATTTTGAAATCAATAGATAAATTTTTCAATTGGAAACTTGTTGGAGATTTTGAATCCCATGCAAATGAAGCATCTTTAAATCCAATTAATGGATTACCAGGACCTTTTGGTGATGAGGTTAATTGCTCATATTTAGTTGTTTCTTCTTCACTAAGGAATTTTTCAATACGATCCAAGGAAACTTTAGATTGAAGAACCTCACTTGTAAGAAAAGCAAGTTCATCTAAGGGACTTCTTAAAAGATTAAATAAAGCTAAAGCGGTAAAAGCAATTGGAGTAGTTAAGACTTTTTTAGCAACAAATATATACCAACCAAATGATAAGAAACAAACGAGAGTTGGAGTGAATACCCAAATAAAAGCATTAAATGACCAGAAAACAGTAACTTTTTTAATTGTTTTAACTTCTTTACTTCTAATTTTTAAAACTTTTTCAGTAAATCTATTTTCCCATGCAAAAAATTTAATAATTCTAATAGAATGTAAAATTTCATTTAATGCTTGAATTCTTTTATCAGTAATTGCCAAAATTTCCTTTTGCATTTTTGAAAATTTACCAGCAAACCAATAATTTAATGGCATAGCTGCTAATATAGCACTTGCACCAACTAAAGCACTATAACCTAATAGGTTATAAAGTAAATAAATTGCAAGTACTGCTTTAATAATGGCACCAAATAGAAAATGTAAATAAGCACAAATTTCAGATAATTTAAAAGTATCAACAGACATTAAATTAATAACTGCACCTAGATTTGCTTGCTTCTTTGATTCTTCAGGTTCAGTTGTAACTTCCTTATCATCATCATCATCATTTTCATCTTTATTCTTCTTATCCTCTTCATCATCATCAGTTATAGATCCAGAATTACCGGTAACAACTTTACGTTTCAAAGCCTTTGCATAAATTTCAGAAATTATAATGGCACGCATTTGAAGACAAATTCTTCTACCAATAAATAAAGCTTGTCCCGAGGCAACGCTATCTAAGATAGTGAATGATAAAGATAAGAAAACCAAAGACCAACAAACAGATAAGGGGTATTTCTTTGGATCGTTAACAAATTCCAAAATCAATTTTAGTGTGACTGATGGAGCAAACACTAAAATAGCATCAATTGTTGCCCAGATCATTTGTAAACAAAGCGAATACTTGAAGAAATTAACTATTCGTATTGTAAATCTTATACTTGATGGGAATTTGTTCTTGAAGTCTTGAACAACAAATATAGCATGGTCACTACCTTTCAAATCCCAAACATCTTCAATATTTAATGCCTTTGAGTAACCTTTTTTAAGTAATGGACTTGCCCATTCATAAGTAATGAAGGAAAGTAAATTAATATTTGATTCAGAAGATGGAGTCATTCCTTCTCTAACATATACCTCATTTGGAGCATCTCTTACTTTTGCAGTATATTCGATACCCACAAGGATAATATTTATGATGAAAGTACTAGTATAATATTTTTTGATAATTGATGGTGGAGGATTAACCAAAGCAGATCTAATATTTATAACCGATATGAATAAAAATAATGTATAAATTATAATAGTATGAACCCATAACGAAGGTAAGAATTTAAATGAGAAAGTTTTAGAATTAAGTAATCGAATGGTAGATAATGTTAATAAGTAAGTTGTTAACAAAATTGAAACATTTAAAACATTACCAAATTTTTCAAAGTAACGAGTCGCTTGAGGGCTGGACCATAGATAACTAGCAGAAACTAAATGGACAATCAGTAAAAATTCTTCAATAAATAAACCAAGCATTTCAATATTTGATTTATAAACCAATTTAATGATTGAATTTTTGGTTGTTCCGCTTAGAAATGCATTTGCAACTTCAAAATGGGATTCCTTTAATATTTCAGGATCCAATGAATCAGGCTCAGAATCGGAGCTCAAAGAAGAAGATGAGCCGTAAGTACGTTCTCTGGAATATTCATGATCAGTAACGGGTTTCGTTCTTTTCGAAGAGGCCAATAATGGTGAAAGTTCGTCTGATATTGACGATGGAGATAAGCGGCTTTGAGGTTTTTTTCCATAAACGAGTTGAGAAAGGGATTCAATCAGGATGAATAAGACGGATAGCGATAGAATTATCAGTGGAAAATAGGTCTCAATGTAGCTAAAAAACCAAACACATTAGAACAATTAACGATATTTCTGACAGAAAATGATGAGAATACGTACCTATGGCGAAAACAGTCAGAAAAGTCGTCTACTTCCCAAATACCGCAACGGGACGGTGGTGCAGAAGAGTTGGACATTTGTGTGGGACTAATTATTTCTACTGGGAAAAAAGAAAGTGGAAAGGAAAAAATATTGAAAATAATAATTGGATTTAAGCGGATTATAAAATATTAATATTAATAAGATTTTGGTGATTACTATGATTATTTTACCTTTTCTTAAACTACTCATACAGACTCATACATGCAAATACGGTTGGAGAGGCTCTAATCTGTTTTGTTTTTGTTTTTGTTTTATGTGTCATATTTCTGTCCCTTTTTTTAAATTTACTTTCTTACTTTTATATTCAGATTTCCGAAAAAGTTCAACTTCGAATTCCTAACTTGTTTATCTTTATCTTTATGTTTATGTTTATGTATTTAGATTTACTTATGTATTTATTTGGTTGTAGCACAACTTCGCAATCGTAAGATCAGCGCATATTTGCAATTCCACGAGTTTATTTCGACTCTGTAGGAGTGCTGGGTGATTCAGTGGCTTTGGTGACTTCGGAGGTTTCAACCGCCTTAGTCTTCTCAGCCCCTGATGCTGCCTCTTCACGTTGTTCATGTTCATTGATCTGAGAATCGATCGCAACGGTAACAACAATTGGTCTGTTACTAACGGTTTTACCGTTGAATTCCTCTATAACCTTCTTTTGAACTTCCTCATTCTCAAATCTGACAAATCCAAACCCACGTCCCTTTGGTTGTTGTCCAGTTTCCTTTAATCTTCTGAAAACAAAAGCAGGAACTTTTCTTCTTGGGACATAGGCCCAAACCGGTTTAAATTCAGCAAAAACCTGCAGTAGCTCTTCTCTTGAAAGGTTATAATCTAAGTTATTAACAAAAACTGTGGTTTTTGATGGAGTACCATCCTCTGGTTTACCTCGATGTTGTTGATGAACAAACTGTGCTGGTGGTGGTCTACCATAATTGTTAGGTTGTTGATGGTGTTGTTGTTGTTGTCTAGCTTGAAATTCTTCTCTTTGCTTTTGCTTTTTAGCAGCATCATAAGGAATTGCAGGACTAATTGAAACAACACGACCTTTTAACTCACCACCACTAAGGTCCTGGATAACCTTATCCGCCTCTTCCTTGGTTTTAAAATCAGCAAATGCAATTCCAATAGGTCTAGTGAAAGGATAACCGGTTCTTCCAATATGAGTTCTTGTTGGAATGATGAAATTGGTTCTATCAATTATAAAATAATCTTGTTAGTATATATGACAATAATAATAATAATTGTAACAATGTAAATACTCACGGTTTAAAATTTTTCAAAAATTCAGACAAATCCTCCTTTGTGACCGAATAGTCCACATTTCCGAAATAAAGACGAACATCAGTTGATTGATCTTCTTTAATTGAGACCTCACTAACTTTTTTTGTAATTTCTTCAGTAGACATCTTAATATATTTATATAATTAATAGAATTTTCTTTTAATTTAAAATTGGATTGGATATTGTAAAATGGAATGATTATCAAAACTTGCAAATTTAACAATTCTTTTTTTCTTAATAAAATTTAATTCTTAAGGAGGAGAAAGAGGGATTAAGTTTTTCCAGGATGTGGGTAGACAGACACTCTGGTTTTGTTACGCTTTGATGAACAAAATAACAATTGTAATAAAACTGATGAAAAAGTTGAAAAAGTTGAAGTTAAAAATTTTCAATTATTGAATGTTGTTAACCCACTACTCTCTCCTTAAAATTTAAACACCCTATCATATATTATTCATGATAGATCATGCTTATTAAGTCATGAGCAGCTTATTTGAAGGAAACGTTTTTGTATTTTTCGTAATCCATCGATTATATTGCTTTAATTTAGATGACTTTTACTTCCACTCTGACCAAGTTATATCTACATGAAATATGGAACCTTCGTGGTGTGTAACATTTTTCAAAAATGTTGGCAGGCTTTTGCTGAGAAACATACAATCATGATCAGCCACATTAAAACTTACTTTGCAATAGGTATAATCTATCAGCCAATTTATTATCTTCAGAAAACTTATGAACTTTTAATTTCTCAACACAAATATTAAGCATTTTTAATGTAGTCTTAAAGCTTATCACTTGATGGTGAACTATAATTCATTCACTCTGGATATACACAAGCATTATAGCCATGGTTAGACATAAGTAAAACTATATTAATTCACTTTTCTATATAGTCTACATATTAAGCTGGAATAGATCCAACATCATGATCAGAAGCAGGTGTAGGAGTGGCAGTATGCTCAGTATCACCACTTTTCCGTTTCTTATAACCGCCCGATCTTCCTTCACTATTACGCCTTTTTGCAGCTTTCGTTTTACCAGGTGGTGCATTGGCAACATCAATCTCTTCTTTTAGTTTAAACCTTAATTCATCATCCTCTACATTTTTACCATCTAATAAATACCAAAGATGATATTGTGGTGCTCGAATACCTAGTTTTAAAATTGCTTTCATTTTATCAACTACTTGAGATTGAGGATAAACTGAATGAATAAAAACTGGAACTAATCGTTTAGGAAGGTTATAAAGTGTAATTGTTAAAGATGTGAATTTAACTCCTTTATATTTTTGATATTTTGGATTGTTTTCATAATCTGGTTCTTCTGATATTTCTTCATTTTCATCATGCTCAATTTTAGTAGTAGCATTAGTTGGAACTAATTTTGTACCATGTCCTGATTGTTCAGAAGCTGTTTCAGTGGAATTATCACCCTCTTCTTTACCATCATCTTCTTTATCCTTATTTTCTGATTTATTATCTTTAGTTGTTTTATGTTTATTTTTATTTTTATTCACTTTTTCCTTTGCTGTTTCTTTCTTTTTATCATCTTTATCATCATCATCATCAAAGTTATGCAATATTAAAAATGAAAATAAAATTTGTCCATTTGGTAATTCTTCAACAACTGCATCTTTTGGTAATAAAAATCTACTTATTGGACTTTCAGAGAATTCAAAAACAATTGTTGCATTTCTAATAAATTTTTCAATATGTGTAATTGGTCTAGGTTTCTTTTGAATCATTGTTGATGATGATGGTGTTACTTGTGATGATGATAAATTAATATTGGATGTAGGAGTTCCAATGGTTGATCTTCGGTATCCTGAATTAGGTGTTTGATGATTTGGAATATGTTGATAACCCATGGAACGTGCCAGTGCTATATAACGTTGGAATTCTGTAATCTGTTCAGAGGAAGCTTTACCTGATGCTACAATCTTCATTAGGGTATTTAAAGATGCATCACGTCGAGCAATGTAGTTTAAGTTTGCTATCATCATATGATTTTCTGGAGTTTGCATCAGATCGGGGGTTGACGTTGTACGACGTGGAGTTGATGTTGAAGCTGATGTTGAATTAGATACAGAGTTTGGGGTTGCGGTAGAATGCCCTTCTTGAGAGGATTGAGGTGTCATTGGAGCCTTAGGTGGTTGTGAGTTTTGTATTGTCGACGATGTTTTAGAGGGAATTTGTGATGGTAGTGGTCGTTGTTGAACTATTGATTTTGATAATGAGGGTGTGGTTTTACTCGGAGTGGAAGTTAAACTTCCAGGAGACTTTGAAGCAAACGATGATAAAGGTGAAGGTGCGATTGATTTTGCAGTCGGTGTATTCACATTACTTACAGTCCCTTTTGTATTGGATGATTGAGGTGTTTGCGATATAGAGGTAGATGAAGAAAAAGGTCGTGATGGTATTGGCGATCCAGAAATGGGACGAACAAATCCAGGTTTGGGAACAGATGAGAACCCCGTACTTGCCATATGTTGTTGTCTATTTAATTCCCTTAATCTTTCTCTTTCTAATTTTTCAGCTTTCTTCATCTCTTTTAATTTTTCCTTTTGAGCTCGTTTCTCCATTTTTTCTTTCTTTGCATCTTCATCTTTTACTAAAAAACATTTAATTTCAAATGAATGAGGACCTATTAGCATATTTCCTTCGCATAATTTAGTCATTCTTTCCCGTGCATTGACTTCACCAACTGGTAATTTACGTCCCCTTGGAGGTCGCGTCCAAAACTTTTCGAGCATTGATCCTCCTAACCAAGTCGTTCTAGATCTCAATAATGATGAATAAAGTACATAACTATAAACAAAGTTAGTAACACCATTGCAAAAAGAAATAGCTAAATAAATCGTTTTTTCTTTTTTTAAGTGACATACCTTTCATTTAACGATAATGGTTTTTCTAATTTATAATAATCAGGTTTATCCAAAGATGCTGGAATTCCTTTAACATTTTCATATTTTTTGGGAATTACCAATTCTTCAGGCAAAGGCTCTGGAGTAGGAGTTTTCTTCTTGACCCTTGATTTTGCAGACTTTTGCCTTCTGAATTCACGTGTTGGCTTCTTTTCTTTTTTAGACTTCTTTTTGGGAACCATTTTATTGTTTGAACATGATAAACAGATTCAAAAAAAAAAGGAGCTGTTTTGGCGGGTGTACGGGTGTATACTAATGACCATACTTTTCAACTAGTACTAAATTTTATATTGCTATATGCATATTTATTTGTAATTGATATACCGATACATAAACTGCGATCTAACTAAAGATCGTATATTAGTATTTTTTTATAACGAATATCTCAATAATTTCTTACCAATTGCCAATTCCAATAGCAAACTTCTGCCCCTATAACTTTTCAGTACCAGCGTTGGATATCTACCATATAGTTAAATATCACAGTTGGAAAAATTTAGCAGTGAAAATATATGTTGTTTATGGTAAATTATATTTATTATTTATCTAAAGAGGTGTCTGTGATTAATATATGATTATTAATACTTACTATTGGTGGAGTTGCTATTGTTTCTCTGGAATTGTCATTTACTTGGAGAATATGATGTTGTGTGATTTTCATACGACAAAAATTAAAAATTACCCCGAATAGTTCGAACTTGCAGAAAAACATAGTATTGCGTTTATCATTGAGTTTCTGCCTTATTTAAGTTTCTTAACTATGGTAAAATAATTTAAGGGAGGAAACAATATGGTAAGAAATAATTTTAAAATCATGAGTGGTGATAGTGAAGAGGAAGAAGAAGTAAATAATTTACAAAAAGGTTTTATTTATACCTTACATATTTACTATTATTATGTATATCTAGTTATCAACTTCATCATTAATGGCATTGCAGGCCATTTGTAATGGCTTATATATAACGGTTATAATCAAGAGTACAAGAGCACGTTCAATGCACCTGCACATATGCAGATTTTGAGGCTAACACCTTTTTTGACCCCGGGAATCCCATGACACCCTCAATATTAGTCTAGTCACGGCTTGGGCGAGTATTTTAGTGTTGAGGGTGGGTGAGGGTGGGTGAGTTCACGTGATTCAGGTGAATACAATTTGAATTGAAAGGAAGTAAAGGTGGTGTTTTTATAATTTCAACAAGTCAACAGTTTTGTTTCACGAAATAATGCGCTGAACAATATTAACCAAAAAGTTTAATGGAACACTTATATTGTATTCTTTGTATTTATTTTGCTTCTTCTCTACTGCTTATACCGTACATAGCCTAAAATTAAAGAAGTGAAAGATGATTATTCGGACTCGTGTGCGAATAATTAGTTCTCCAAGTGTCCGATATTAAGTGCAAATACTGTATGTAAATTTGAAGATTTAGAGGACCGGTCTGAAATTCTTAATTTCTCAAATATTGAGTATAATATTATTGAATACTATATAATTTGTATGTCAAAGTTTTATAAAATTCTTTTCTGCCAATTTGGAGATAATTGCGTTTTGGTAATTCGGAAAATTCTTGTATGTACTCAATGTCAGGTCTTTTTTTTATGTACCGACACCATCCAAACACACACTAAATATTCGCCCACCATTGACTTCACACAACTACGGCTCACACATAAACATATGAAGATACAGTTTAAATGAAGACAGAGCTACGGCTGTCTTATATATTTAAATTTGTGCTGCAGTTGCATAGTAAAATATGATAATCGAAGAGGTCTATACGCTATCTGGATACTCTTAAATTTATATCTTTTCAATTCTCACTTTTCACTGCAAATGTAGCTTTATAAAAATATCTAGACTATTCTGTGAACAATGGGGCATATTCTCATGCCCATATTACATTTTCCAGATAAACTTGATGTTCAGTTCAACCAACAATTAGTCCAAAGTAACAATTGTTTATCCCTTTAAAAAGGCTTCTTTCATTCCCAATCCTAAGAAAAGTCCCCACCCCACAAATATGAAACCCAACGATGAATTCCAAAATAATGGTAAAACAAAATTGACCAAGCCATTTTCTGTTTTGGACGAGGTTTTTGATAATGATTTAGCATCTACTTCGTCGGAGATGACTTCTATAGAGTCTGTGCATAATGATATCGATTCTACTGACCATAATATTAATACATTCGAATCGCATCCTGAAATTATTAAGTTGAAGAGTTTTATGAAGGTATTCATAACTATATCGACTCTGTTAAATGCAATGCAGAAACTCTAGGATTATTAAACAAACATCTTGGTTATAAAATATCAGAAGTCTAATTCTTCTCATAGAAAAAATCTTCATATTTTACGTTCAATTAGTTTACAAAAAGAAAATTCAATAATTATTGGAAATTCAAAAACAATTAATAAAATTAATAAATGTTTAATTGAAAAATATGATGAAGTTGGTTTACAGAATTCATTTGAAAATTGTAAATATCTTTTATCAAAAAAATTAAATATTAATATGAATAAGAATGAAATTATTGAATTTTTTAATGATGTGGATCCTAAGTTTTTATTATTAACAAAAATTGATGAAGAAATTTCTGATAAGATTAAAATTAATTTATTTGGATCAACTTGGATTGAAGATAATCATGATTTAATCAATGTTAAAATATCATATTTGAATGATTGTGAATTTATTGGTTATAATCCAGAATATAAAGATTTTTGCAAAAGAATTAAGAGGAGAATTACCGGTTTATAATTATTTTATTCAAATAAAATAATAAATTGAATGATAAAATAAAGGATTTAGTTACAAAGAAAATTGATGAACTTAAATTAAAGCCTTTGTCATAATCAAAAGTTGATTTGAATGAATTATTGGATGAATTGAATAATACTTCTATAGATATTATGTTATCCGAGCGTACCGATTCTTCGGCTACAATAACACAAGTGAGGATCCTAAATTGCAACAGTCTGATATTCCCAAGAAAGAGAAGGAATCAATGGTACACTCAGATAAAACGATGATAAAATAGGGAGACGCCATTAAAGATTCACCAAAGCCCAATGTATCAACTACAACTGTAATTAACAATGATAAAAATTTGGATATTCCTGATTTTGATGAAAGATCATTTTTTACACCCAAAGAAAGATCTTAGGGGTCAAAAAGAAATTGGGAGAGTTAATTCATATTATATTTTATATACAAATTTTAATATATTTATTTAACTTACAAACTACTGAACTGCAAATTTAGTGTAGGTGCCCATATATTGTACGTGCATATAGTCCTCCAACTGTCCGATATTAAGTGAAAATACTGTATTGTAAAATAAATCCATTTGTTTACCGGTACTGTTCATTGGTCCAATAGTTAGTTTCCAATTTTTTTTGATTGTTTTCTCCCCCAGTTGTACCAATGTTTTGCTCTTCGTTTTTCTCTTCGTTTTTCTCTATTTTTACAATTCACCATGATATAGTCTAGTTGCTGAAATTATCAACAGGAATCATTGAAGGGTTGACAAAACAATTTCAAATGTAATTTTAATTGTAACAGATTATGTTGTAGATATTGCAAGTAGTTTATAATCAATATCTCCAAAATAGTCGAGCCAAATTGAACAATAATGTAGAAAGACACATTCCAATTAATTTAAAAGAAGTTCCTATTATTATAATATATAAAGTTTATAGAATGATACATTTATGGCTACCGGCCAAAATTTTCCTTTGCCGGTTATCAAGATCGAAGCTTAAGCTTATAACATAAAAATAAGAACGTTAATTACAACACAAATTCATTCGTACATGTCTAAGCATCCATAATAAAGATTTAGAGGAAGATATTAAACAACTCTGGGTATGTATATATATGTATACTGTACAGCTATAAACTTTAGTATAACTTATAACTACCAATATAAACATACTTCAGATTAGATATCCTTGGTGATATTTATATCCAGAGTAAATCGAGCATCTTTTCATGTTAAATTGGCTTCGTTCAATTTAGTTGAGGACAGAATATTGTGAGAGAAACCGACGTATAATTTTCTCTGTTTCATCGCTAGTACGGCTAAAAGATCTTTTACAACCCATATTAACGTTTTGCATAATTAAGCTTTTAACAGTAAACCTTAACACTCTAAAGTACGTGATGCATATCGCTTATGTGTGGATTCGCGATCCATAGCAGTGCTGACACTAGTCCCCACAGTGGTCTCATACTAATAAACACTCGAGCTCTGGATCCGGAGATACCTTATACACAATATGCAGGTATGTCGGCGTAAATCATCCTGTTAACCGACATTAACAACGGTCATATAGGCGCAAATACCAAAAATGGGAAGTTATACAATTACTCTATTAACTTTGATTTATTCACTCAAAGTTTACAATTCCAATGTATATAAGTAGCTAGATTCTCCTGATTAATGTCATCTTATTTTAATCCACATCTACACTTTTAACACCAAATTAATGTCAAAAGTAATTAAGACAACGGATTCATCATCATCCGGCGCGAGCTCAAAAGAAGTTGAAGGAGATGCAATCAAATCCTATGACTCTAATAACAAATCATCAGATTACAAAAGAAGCTCCAAAGATTTGGAGAATAATAATGATGAAGAAGTTTATTCGCAACAACTCCACAGAGTCTTAAGTGATCCAAATGCCGTTGAAAGAATTCAATCTCTTGCTAGATCTTTATCAAGGCGTGTTGCAGCTCAAGATCGTTTCGTAGTAGATCCTGAGGATTTTGATCTTAAGGTTCTGCTCCATTATTTGAATTCAAAGAGTCTTGAACAAGGAATTGAAGATAGTGCTGCTGGTGTTGCCTTTAAAGGACTTACTGCAACAGGTATAGACGTATCAGCCGCATATGGCCCTTCCGTTGAAGAAATGCTAAGAAAGTATTTAGGTTTGCCATTTAGACTTTTCAAAAGGGAAAAACAACCTATCAGAAATATTATCGAAAATGTTACCGGTGTAGTCAAAGCTGGGGAAATGTGTTTTGTTATTGGTAGACCAGGTGCTGGTTGTTCTACTCTATTAAAATGTTGTTCTGGTGAAACTTCAGAACTTCTGTCTGTAACTGGTGAATTCTCTTATGATGGTCTTACTCAAGAACAAATGATGGAGGTGTATAAAGGATACGTTGTTTATAATCCTGAACTAGATACACATTTCCCTCATTTGAAAGTTAAGGATACTATTGATTTCGCTTTGAAGATGAAAACTCCTGCAACAAGAATTGATAGTGTTAAGCGTTCTGAGTACATTGACACAATGAGAGATTTATGGTGTACAGTTTTTGGTTTACGTCATACTTATAATACTAAGGTTGGAAATGATTTCGTTCGTGGTGTTTCCGGTGGTGAAAGGAAGAGAGTTTCTATTGTCGAGGCTTTAGCTTGTAATGCATCTATTTATGCTTGGGATAATGCTACCAGAGGTCTTGATGCTTCTACAGCTTTGGAATTCGCCCAGGCTATCCGTACAGCTACAAATTTATTAAATAACTCTGCTCTTGTTGCAATTTACCAAGCTGGTGAAAATATCTATACATTATTCGATAAAGTTACAATTCTGTATCTTGGTAGACAAATTTATTTTGGTCCTGCTACTAAAGCAAAAGATTATTTCTTAAGAATGGGCTGGTTTTGTCCTCCAAGAATGACCACTCCTGAATTTTTGACATCCGTTACTGACCCTAATGGTAGAATACCCCAACCAGGAATGGAAGAGAAACTTCCCACAACAGCTCAAGAATTTGAACAATATTGGTGGGATTCTCCTGAATACAAAGAATGTCTTGCTGAATATGATGAATACAATAGATCTCATACCTACGAAGAAACTAAATCCAGGTTGGAAGCAGTAACAAAGCAGAGGAAAGAAAGTTTACAAAGAAAGAAATCTCGATTTGTTGTTTCATATCCTTCTCAAGTCAAGCATTTAGTCATAAGAGGCTTTCATAGACAGCAAGGTGAAATGTCATATCAAGCAATTTATCTTGGTACTTTTATTATTAAAGGTTTAATTATTGGTTCAACTTATTGGAATATTCCAGATGGAACATCTGGTGCCTTTTCTCGCGCTGGTGTCTTATTCTATTGTCTATTTTATTGTGCTGCTACTTCCCTTGCTGAGATTTCCCATGCTTTTTCATTCCGTCCCGTTATTTTGAAGCAAAAGAGTTATTCAATGTATCATCAATCCGCTGAAGCAATGCAAGAGATTATCACTGAGTTTCCTGTTAAATTTATTGCAGTTATTATCTTAGTATTGACATGTTATTGGATGCCACACTTGAGACACTCGGCCGGTACCTTCTTTATGTTTTTTGCTTTCTTGGTTCAAGCTCAACAATTTATGTCATTTCTTTTCAAGATTGTTGCTACTTTGACTACAGATGGTACAACAGCTCATGCTGTTGCTGGTCTCATGATTTTGGTTCTATGTATATACACAGGTTTTATTCTTCCTTTACCACAAATGCATCATTGGGGGAAATGGTTAAACTGGTTAAATCCCTTGAGATACTCCTTAGAAATGCTAATTGCTACTGAATTTCACCATAGAAAGATGAATTGTGACCAGATCGTTCCATCTGGTCCAGGCTATGAATCTGTTTCTGTTATTAACCAAGTGTGTGCTTTTACTGGTAGTAAAACTGGTAAAACATATGTCACTGGGGAAGATTATATTAAGGTATTATATAATTTTGAATTCAAACATGTTTGGAGAAACTTCGGTATTAACATTGCTTGGTCGGCTGCTTTTGCTGGATTTAACATGCTGTTATCTGAATATGTTAAAAGTGTTCAAGGTGGTGGTGATATGTTACTTTTCAAGAGAGGATTTTTACCTGACACTACTAAAGAAACTCATGATAATCGTGTTGCAACCCGTGATGAAATGATTGAAATATTAAATGGACCTGGTGTTGACCTTAAGAAAGTTGTTGAAGAAAAGGATGTTTTCTCATGGCAAAATGTTGATTATGTTATTCCATATGAAGGTGGCACTAGACAATTGCTTAATAATATTCAAGGTTATGTTAAGCCAGGTATGATGACAGCGCTTATGGGTGAATCTGGTGCTGGTAAGACTACTTTATTGAATGTTTTGTCACAACGTATAAATTTTGGAGTTATCACTGGTGATATGTTTGTTAATGGTCTTCCTAATGATGCATCTTTCCAACGAAGAACGGGTTATGTTCAACAACAAGATCTTCATTTAGCTGAATACTCTGTTAGAGAATCTTTACGTTTTGCTGCCGAACTTCGTCAACCAGCTGAAGTTCCGATCTCTGAAAAACATGAATATGTAGAAAAAATCATGAATCTTCTAGGTATGCAAGATTATGCAGAAGCTATTATTGGTAAAATTGGTCGTGGTTTAAATGTTGAACAGAGAAAGAAGTTGTCTATTGGTGTTGAACTTGTTGCGAAGCCATCTTTACTTCTTTTCCTTGATGAACCTACTTCTGGTCTCGATTCTCAATCAGCTTGGTCCATTATTCAGTTCTTACGTGCTTTGGCAGATTCGGGACAAGCTATCTTATGTACTATCCATCAACCATCTGCAACACTATTTGAAGTTTTTGATAGATTATTATTGTTGAAGAAAGGTGGTCAGACAGTTTACTTTGGAGATATTGGTCCAAATTCATCTACAATGTTATCATATTTTGAAAGACAATCTGGTGTTAAATGTGGGGTATCAGAAAATCCAGCAGAGTATATTTTGAATTGTATTGGAGCTGGTGCTACAGCTTCTGCATCTAGTGACTGGCATGATTTATGGATCAGTTCTCCTGAGTTTGAAAAAGAAACAGCTGTTATTTCTCAATTACATCGTGATTTGCCTTTGAGACCAAAGGCTGAAACTGGTGAACATAATTTAACAAGTAAATTTGCAACAAGCTGGTTTACTCAATTTGATTGTGTTTTCAGAAGAACCGGTCTTCAATTCTGGAGATCTCCTGTTTATATTCGTGCTAAATTCTTTGAATGTGTTGTTTGTTCTTTATTTGTTGGGTTTTCCTTTATTAGTATTAATCATACAATCGCTGGTGCTTCTCAACCTCTACTTGTTATATTCATGATGTTAGTTGTTTCTTTGGCTATGATTAATCAAATGCATGTTTTTGCTTTTGCTTCTAGAGAATTATTTGAAGTTCGTGAGTCTGCTTCAAACACTTTCCACTGGTCAGCTTTGCTACTTGCACAAACCTCTTGGGAAATAATTTGGTGTTCACTTTGTCAATTCATATGTTGGATTTGTTTCTACTGGGGTCCTCACTTTCCTGGTACTGCACAAGAATGTGGTTATTTCTTCTTGGTTTTTGTTGTTATTTTCCCATTATATTTTGTAACTTATGGTCTTTGGATTATTTATTTTGCTCCCAGTGTTCCAGCTGCTTCAGTTATCAATTCATTAATTTTCCCTATGTTAATGCTATTCTGTGGAATCTTGCAACCCTATGATTTGATGCCTGGTTTCTGGACTTTTATGTATAAAGTTTCACCTTTCTCATACTTTGTTCAATCGTTTGTTGCACCGTTAGTTCACAATCGTAAGTTAGTTTGTGCAGAAGCAGAGTTTAACATTGTTACACCTCCAGAAGGACAAACTTGCAGTGGTTACTTAGACCAGTACATAGGGACTCATGGTGGTTATTTAAATAATGGGAATGCAACCTCGAATTGTCAATACTGTCCTTTTACTTCACAAGAAACAGTCATGGATGCGGTCAATGTTAAATGGAGTTATAGATGGAGAAACTTTGGATTCATGTTTGTTTATATCATTTTCAATGTAGTAGCAATGTTGGGTATGTACTACTTAATGAGAGTTAAAGTGTGGAGTTTGAAATCAATATTAAACTTTCAAGATTGGTTTAAAGGAGGAAGAAAAGAAAGACATGAAGAGCCATCTAAGATCTTTGAACAAAAGCCAGGTGACGAAACTGTTATAAAGAATTAATTACAAATATAAATATGATCATATTATCATAGTCTACTCATATATATATTTATTATTTTGAATTTTCGGTTATTGAGGCTTAACTTTTTTGTTTTACTTTTATTTTTATATTTGTTAATATTCCTTTAATATAGATAATCGTTATTGATTAACTTTTTTGTAATATTTGAAAATTGAGCTTACTTTTACCATTAACTAGTGGTCATGATGTTAATCATTTTTAATATTTCCAGCAGTTAATACATGTATTGGAATTGTCATCATATAGTATCACTAGCTCTATTTCAATTGTCAAATTTTCAAGAGATAAACAATTAAATCTTTTCAGTTTTTATATATAATTATGAGAATATTTACTATTTAGAACAGAAAATTTCACTGCATAAGATTCTTAAACCATTTAATTTGTGTGGTGTTTCTCGTTCCATTTGTTAGTGTTTAGTATTGTTTACTGTAGTCCATTTGTTTAGTGTTCACTACGGTCACAATTAAATATGAAGCGTGTAAATAGTTATAAGATCCAATCAAATTTAAGGCTTGGCAATGATTTTTAAACTAACATATGAAGCTTTGCATGTAAACATAACTCTTTAATTTTACTATTTCTTCAAGCATAGTCATCTTACTTAATTTGGGCCATTTAATAGTAAAATACCTGGTCATTTTTTTAGCTAAATATTCGCACAGTTGGCACAAATGTTTGACTAATGTTTGGCCATCTTGATGAATGATTATGGATCAGTTTCAAGCATCATATTCGGCAACATGGCTCGACTACAAATTATAGGCCAAACCACTTTCACTAAATTTTGGAGTCTATCCTTTTCTTCAAAATTTTCACCTACAGGAGGATGGAAATGGAGGATCTTAGATGAAAATAATAACGAGGGCTAATTTTTATAATACAACGAGTATACTATGTATCAGTTACAATTTTAGTGATTTATGAATTATAATATAAAAGGTAAAAACATCCAGATACAAAAATTATACAAAGTAAGTCAGTAAATATATAGCATTAATTCAAAAAGTTTAAACGAAAGGTAATTGCCACATGAGAAAATAAAAACAATGGTTGGGGTATGAGTTGCTAACTTATTGAAGGAAAATTCAGGAAAAATACAATTGCAATATCAATTTGAGAGAAACAATTTAAACATGAATAAGTTAAAAACATAAAAAATAAATAAAATAAAACAAGAAACGTATAGAATAAACATAAGACAAGTTTGGAACTTATTTATTAAACATACTGTTATAGAACCCATCTATAATAATAACAATTATAAAGGTAAATGAAAAATATAATTTATTGTTTAAACCCCATTCTATCAGCATACTGTTCAGCTTCTTCTTTTGTTAACATATCACCAGCCCACCTAGCACTTGAAGTTCTTGTTCTAAATCTACTTTTTCTTGAAGTCTTTCTAAAAATATCTTCCATTTTTAAAGGAGCAATTGGTCCAAAAACAGCATCAGGATCAATTAATCTTTGCTTTTGTAATAATTGTGTTAATTCTGGTGATTCAGCCCATTCTTTTAATATACTACCATCATCATCATCTTCCGATTCTGAATAAATTTCAGGTAATACAGTTGGTGAATTGGTTTGCATTTGTAAATGTTGTTGTTGTAAACGAAAATTATTTGCACTGGCAAATGATGAAATAGATGATGATGATGTTGAAGCTGACAACATTGAAACATTACTTGACATTTGTAAATCATTTTGTTTTCGTTGAAACGAAGGATTAATTGTTCTTATTACCCCAGGAGTTGCAAATTTAATACTATCATTTGTGAATCTAACACCTTCAACATGAGGCATTGTAGGAATATTTGTATTCGTCAAGGATGATGAAGCATTGGTTGAAGAGTTATTTGTTGCAACTACTTTTCTTAAACCTTGATTTAATGTTTGATTAACTGTTCCTGGATTATACCTATTTGCATTACTTAACGCATAATTATTATCACTGATTCTTTTTGTATTTGAAATTCTCTTAATGTTAGTAGTAGTAGTTGAGATTCTTTTAGCATGAGGATTAGGATTAGGATTGGGATTGAAACTTTGTCTTAAAGATTCATCTGATTTTTTCTTTTTATAATCTACTTGTGCAGAATCCTGTAAAGTTAATTTTGAACCAATTTTTCTTGGAAGTAATTGTAATTGTTGATGTAATTGATTACCAGCAACAATCAAATTAGATTCTGAACTTGAAATTGAACTTTTAGAATTTTGTCTAAATCTTGATTTATTATTTGAATCTAAAGACATTTTTGTAAGTCTACTATGTTTACCATTTAGAGTTTGTCTTTGTTGGTTTATTGGTACTCTTATTGCAGTTCCAATAGAAGATTTAGAGGCTTGTCTTTTTAGTTGTGTAGTTATGGTTAAAGAATTGATTGGTTTAGAAACTTTTTCTTTTTCCTCTTCATTATTATTTTCATTTTCAACTTTCTGTTCAATTTTCTGCCCAACTCTCTTTTCATCAACACTTTGCCTCTTTTTAACAGGTTCATCAAGTATCAAACCAAGGTCAACTTGATCCAATTTTCTAACATGACCTCTAGAATCTTTCTCATTATTAGTTAAATTCAATTTTGATTTTGATTTTGTAGGAGATGATGGAACAGAAGGATATAATGGCTTATTTGTATGTCTAATTAATGGACTCTCACTGTCAATATCATCGGTCATCACCATTTGTTGCTGTAATGATGTTTCATTAGTTTTTGCAATACTTGAATAAGTAGGTGCCATTAATCTCGAAGCTGCATTTAAATTCATTCTATCATTAGCTACAGTTTTATTTTCTTTAACGCTTTTATTTTGTTGTTGTTGTTGTTGTTGTTGTTGCTGCTGCTGCTGCTGTCTACGATTTTTAAAAGGTGATATTGATCTGATGGGAGATCTTGATCTTGCTGGTGATGGTGCTCTAACTTCTTTTGTTGAATAAGAGGATTTAGTTGGAGATTTAAATATATTCTTTGCGCGTTTTAAGAATGACATTGGAGAATGTGAATGTTGTTTTTGTGCTTCATTGATTAATTTTTTTGTTGGTGATAATGTAACGGAAAGGGGTAATCTAGGGATAACAGTAGTAACAGAACTGGTGACAGGAGGTGGTAAATCACATTTAGAAGATTCAAATTTGGTTGATGTTGATGTTTTATTTAATGAAGATGTTGGGATATCTTGAAAAGGTGATGATACTCGTGGGAGAAATGATTCATCATTTATTATAATTGGGGATATTACAATTCTTTCTTCTTTTTCTTTTCGTTCTTCATCATCATCATTTATTTTGGAAAATTCAGATTCTTTTTCAACTGATGGAGATTCTACCTTATTCTCGTTATCTTTATCATTAATATCTAAATTAATGTGTTGAGGATCATCAATAACCTCAACAGATTCACCACTTTCTCTAAGTGGAGATTTTGGCTCCTCATTTTCATTATCCTGGGAATCTTTTGCGCCAATACTTTCCCATGAACTAACTCTTGAAGGCGATGCCTTACTGAAAATAGTATTTATAGTTGATGATGAAGTAGTAGTACGAATAGTTTTATTTCCTTTTGATCCTTCAGAACTTTCAGAAGTTTCAGTTTTTTCAGTCAATTGACTTGTACTCTGTTGGGATACATTTCTTGAAGGGCTAGGTAATCGACTTGTACTGTCATCTTTTAATTGAATTTTGGAAGGAGATCTTGAAGGAGATCTGATTGGTATACTACTTGGTTTTAAAGATCTTCCACGAGCTTGTTCAATTGAAGTTAAAGTTGCTAATGATAGTTCAGTTAATGGTTCTATTAATGACGTTAGCTTAATAGGTGGTGTTATTGGAATTTCGAGATCTGTTGGTGTTGTTTTAGGGGTTGCGGTTATATCATCATGAGATTCTTGGGATGGTTTCAATGGAACTTTAACAACTGTTTCAATTTCATTTACAGGAGTGACAATACCGGCATTTGAAGATCTTCTGCTTGTTATTTCTTCTTCATTAATTGATTGTTCTTGTTCGTTTACTGCAGTTTTGAAACTTTCAGCAGCAGAAGTAAAGGAATTATCGGGCGAAATGTCAGCATTTTCTTCAATCGTATTATCAATTGCATTGTCAGTTTTATTGTTCGTTTCATTGTTGAATATATGTGGAAGGTTATTTTCGAATGGAGATTCTTGTAATTTCCTTGCTTTTTGTAAGACAGAAGTTTGAGATCTTGGTTTCACAATAGGCTTTAAGGAATTTTTAGGAGATATAACTGATTTAATATGAATATTTTGATTTTTATATTGATTTTGATTGTTCTTATTTTTGTCGATAATAAATTTTGGTCTAAACTTGTTATCATTTGAAGGATTTGATAATTTTAATAAAGATGTTTGAGATTTATTTGGTGAATTTTGAAATGGAATGTAATTTTTGGAAGGCCCCTAAACAAACAAAAAAGCAACAACAACAAATAGTTAGAAAATTTAGAAAAACTGGATCAAAAAGTAGTATAAACAAACATACGAGGATTTTTGCAGGAGTCGCTTGAAGTAGCCGGAATGGAGCATCTTTTCTTTTCGAAGGGCTTTGTAGCAACATACTTTGTT
The DNA here is from genome assembly GCA_001600815.1 of Alloascoidea hylecoeti. Lineage (NCBI taxonomy): Eukaryota > Fungi > Ascomycota > Alloascoideomycetes > Alloascoideales > Alloascoideaceae > Alloascoidea > Alloascoidea hylecoeti. Next base: position 652,356 of record BCKZ01000006.1, read on the forward strand.
CCCTGAACAAACATGTTAATATACACAAACATAAACAAGACAAATCTAAAAAAGGCATACTTTCTCTCAGCAGATAAAACTTCGTTAATATGTTCATTTATCCAGTCCAATTCGGCCTTTGCGGCCAGAGCGAAATGGTCCATATCCGCAAGAACCAAAGAGGACATTGCCGTCATTTCCGAGCAGATCCATTTGGAGGTTCCTGGCGTTGTTTTGTTCCGAAAAGACATTTATTATGAAGTATATGTTTATTTGTAAATAAATGTGAAAGAATAATGTCAAATGTTGTAAATAAATAGAAATGGAAATGGAAATAAACATAATAAATATAAAAATAATATGGTTGACCCACCAACAAAAACTATTTACACAAATTATTTAAGTGCAAATCCCCCGCTTTCGTTAACTGCAAAGTATAATTTCGCGGATAATTCCTCCATACTTTCGTAATCCCACAGACAAATTTCGTTAAAACAAGTATGACTAATCGGCAGTCTCCCTCGATCAGTTTCGCATGTTTTCATGTTAGTTATTTTGAACTTCATAGTAGAAATACCCAAAGCAGGAACTCTCCCCAATCCTGTCATAAAAATAAATAATTTCCTTTGCATTTCGACTTCCATATCTTCAACAATCTTCCAAAACCATTCAACTATTCTATCCTCATTTTTAAATCCTCTATATATCGTAACCGCTCTTAATAAATCAACATCAATTCCTTTTTTCCCATTCCCATTCCCATTCCCATTATTACTATGGAAAAATTCTGGTGATCCACAAATCGATAATTCAATTTCTTCTGCTGAAAATAATTTCAATGCATTAGAACCAACTGAATTTAAAAATCCTTTTTTTAATAATTTAAATGGCCTTTTACATGATATTTCAAGATAATAATTAATATATAAATCAACAAATAAATATTTATTATCATTATTAACTTTTTTATTATTCCCATTTGGTAATAAATTTATTGTCTTTTTAAACCCAAATGATTCAACTGTAATTTCAAAATATAATTCAATATCATCTTCTTTAAATTGTTTATCATCATAACTTAAAATTTTCTTTAAATTTGATGAGATTATTGGATATAATTGTTCAAAATCTTCCATTGACCATTTAAACTTTTTATCTTCTTGTTTTTCTTTTTCATCCTTGTGAGAATCATCATGTAATAATTTTTTATATAAAATTCTTGGAAAATTTAAATCTAATATAGTCGAATTATAAACTGCTAATCCTAATAAAATACCAATTAAATAATAAATCTTGTCATTTTCATTATTGTAATTATCTGTTAAATTGAAATTAAACCAATAATAACCAGATTCTTGAATATTTATAAAAAATCCATAATTTAAATCAAATAATGATTCAATTAATAGTGAAAACCATTCTTTTTTTAAACCACCAGCATCAATACCTTCTTCATCTATAAATTCAATTTTTAGTTTCTTTTTAAATTCATCATTTAAATTAAAATTTGGATTATCATTATTAAGTAATAAGTGAGAAATTTCATCAATTGTATCATTAACAATACAATCCCTTCTAATTTTAAATTTTAATACTGGACAAAGTTGTTGTTTTAAATCAAGTGCCGTTACAAATGCTTGTTCTGCAGATTTATTCATTTTTTTCCGGGATTCATATCTTAAAATTGATAGTTTAGAATTTAATGATAATAAAAAAGGATATTGACAAATCGTAAAGTTTGGTTTGATCTTTTTAGCAGGCCTTGTAAAATTTGATCCTGTTCCTATAAGTGATGCCATTGATACCACATATTCTTCAATGTTATTTATATCGGGTACTACTTCTTCTTGTGTTGATATTGAATTTGACCTTGAACTTAAATTATTCCATGATTCAAAATCATCATTTAAATTAATATAATTTAAATCAATCATTGCATTATAAAATTCAACAGTTTTAAATTTTTCAGTTTGAGGACGAACATTATTTGAATTAAAAATAATCCTAAACAATCTTAATGATGTTTCAATTTGCCAATCAAATCCATATTGTGATAACTTTATAATTTGTTGCTTTTTCTTATCGTCTTGTGGCCCTGGTATACTTTTGCTTCTATTTAAATTAATATTTAAATGTTTACGCAATCTTAATGAGATATAACTATTAAGTAAATCAATTAAATATTTAAATTTAAAAGAATCAAATCTTGCAAACCAATTAATTAAATAAATTTTAAAATTGTTATTTAAATTTGATAAATTTGATAATATGCCGATTGATCTTTTTAAGATATTATATGATAATGTATGAAGTTGTAATAAATTGGATTCCTTTATATTCATTTTACCAATTTTTATAAATTTTGGTGTTGAATTTAATGGAGGTGATTTTAATGATGACAATGGTACTTGAAGAAATGATGCGTCAGATAATATTGGGTTTAATAAAATTATTAAAATCCATCTTATTTCAATTACATTTAATGTTATTTTATTTAAATTGATTTTCTTTAAAGAATCAATTGATCCATTTAAAATAGCAAACATTGGTTCAATTGAATTCAATTTCATTATAAAATCATAAAATTGACTTAAGTCATCATAATTTATATTTGGTGATGAAAATCGTAATTTATTTTTGCTATGTCTTTTAAATGATTCATTTAAAATAGTTGATGATGCAAAAGAATTATATAAAATTGAACATAAATTTTTAGATGTTTCCGGAGTTGATATTGTTGATTGTAAAAAATCAAATGAAAGTTCTGTATGATTATTATCATCCGGTTGGAATTGATGAAATGCATGAGTGGTTGAACAATTAAGGCATTTATAATTTGTGGCTTGGGGTAAATGTTTAACAATAGTGCCACAACACAAACAAGATGAAGTTTTCTACACTGTGTTAGCATGATAAGAGAAATATAGAATAATGATACTTACCATTTGTGGGACATTATTATATATACTACTGTTGGTGTTAGTATTTGGAGTAGTTGTGTTTGTGGTTGCCTTTTGTTTTTGTTTAGAGAAGGACCAAAAAGAATGAGATCCCATTGTTCTGTAACAATAAACAATAAAATGTAAAAATATAAAAACGCAAAAGAAAAAAAGGAAAAAAGGAAAGGAAAGAAGGAAAAACGGAATTAGTTAATTTATATATATTTATTTATTCATTTCTATTATGTTATCTTTATTATTTATAATAATCACCACAGAACATCTGAGCACACGTGTAGCTTCTGGCACGGAATATGATAGCTTTCAATGTTTATGTTTTTAAATTTGTTATTTATGATAAAATGGAAATGATGATGGAAAATTTGGAAGCTGGGAAAGAAAATATTCCTCCGTTACAAAATGTAAATCAAAATGTTTTATCAAATGTTTTAAAATCAAAAGAATCAAATTTATTCACTCCAGATTATTTTGAAAAACAAATTAATGAATCAAATGAGTTAGATGATCCAATTCAGCCATATCTTGATTATATTAAGTGGATAATTGATACAAATTCAAATTCAAATTCAAATTCAAATTCAAATTCAAATCCTTTTGAAAACGGTTTAATAAATATATTGGAAAAATGTACTGCTAATTTCAGAGATACAATATATTATAAAAATGATCCAAGATATTTAAATGTTTGGTTACAATATGCAACTTATTCAAATACTCCTAAAGATATCTTTATTTATCTTTCTAGGAAAGAAATTGGTAAAGAATTGGCAACTTATTATGAACAATTTTCTTCTTATTTAGAGTTAAAAGAAAAGAATTTAAAAGAAGCTGATGAAGTTTTTAAATATGGTTTATCTATCAATGCAAGACCTTTTAATCGATTAAAAAGAAGATATGATGAATTCTTACAAAGGATGCATCAACAAAATGGAAATGGTAAGCTGCCTGTTTTTGTTGATAATCCAATTTCAACTACAAAAGAAACAAAAACAAAAGGAAAAATTTCTATCTTTAGAGATGTGAATGATAATAATAATAATGATCCAAATGAACATATATATCAAATTATTAAAAATCCAGGTCGTAAAATTGAAAAAATCGATTTAAATTTTAATCTATTATACCCAAATGATGATGAAGAGTATTGTCTTTCTGAAATATTGGCAATGTCAAGGGGTTTCTATAATATTCAAATACCCAATTCTGAAAATGAAAACGAAAATGTAAACGAAATTGAAATTGATGATCCAATAACTGAAACCACTACCACTAGTATGCCATTACAAGGTAAGAGTATTCATTCTCATATTTCAATTTTTTATACTTACTTTATTGTTTATTTTATTAGATTCACCTGTTAAAGTAAGACCTGCATCTCCAACAATGACAATGTTTACAAGAGCAGCAACTGATGAAGTATATTCAATGTTTAATCAACCTTTAGAAAAAGATGTTTATAATGACGAAACAGATAATTTTGATGATGAGGATGATGATAAAAGTGATGATGATTATGAAGATCTCACAAATTACACTAATTTTGAACATACAGAAACAAATTTAGAAGATGAAGAAGAAGAGGAAGACACAATTAAAGAAATTAAAAATGTTACAAATAATAATAACAATGAAGAGGAAGATGAAGATGATGTTGGAGAATTAATAAGTAATACCAGTAACTTGAATTTTGAAGATCAAGAAAATAGAATACCATCAACTCCAATTTCAAAAAATTATCATGCATTTTATTCAAAATTACCAACAATGACACCAATTGTTGAAATTACAGAACCAATTAGTTTTACACCTGCAAAATCATTAATTGCAAACTCTAAACAACGCATTAATAACATTGACGAAGAAGAAGAGGAAGAAGAAAATGTCGAAAATTATTGTAATCCAATTGATGAATCAACGAGAAGACTTGCATTGTCAAAATTATCACCATCAATTATAACATATCCTGGTTATAATAAATATGATAAAGATTTTCAAATGTCACAAGTTTTAAAAAAATTAATAAAATCACAAAATAATAATATTAATATTGATAATAATAATACACAAAATAATAAAATTCCAATTCTTGAATTTTCAAAAAATTCATCTCAATATTATGTTAGATCATTACTTGGTGAAGGTGGTTATGCATCAGCATATCTTTGTGAATCAAATACTGGTTATTTAAAAGCAATTAAAGTTGAAAATCCATCAAATTCTTGGGAATTTTATATCATATCACAATTGAAAAAACGTTTATTAAGCAATGAAAACGAAAATGGACATGGCACTCTTAAAAGTATTGTTGGATTAGATGAAATTCATCAATTTAATGATGAAAGTTATTTAATTATTGAATATTTAAATCAAGGAACTGTATTAGATTTAGTTAATAATTTCAAAACTAATATAAATTCAGGAATTGATGAAATTTTAGTTATATTTATAACAATTGAATTATTAAAAATTATTAATTCATTACATGAAGTTGGAATATTACACGGTGATTTAAAACCAGATAATTGTATGCTTAGATTTGAAAATGACAATAATAACCTAAATTGGTCTCAACAATATGAAAGAGATGGTTCAAATGGTTGGTTAAATAAAGGTATTAAATTAATTGATTTTGGTAGATCAATTGATATGCTTTTATTCCCTAAAAATGTTCAATTTATATGTGATTGGGAAACTGATCAACAAGATTGTCAAGAAATGAGAGATCATAAACCATGGACCTATCAATCTGATTATTATGGTTTAGCTAATATTATACATACATTACTTTTTGGAAATTTTATTGAAATTATACAAATTGAAAATTCTACAAAATATAAATTGAAAAATCCGTTTAAAAGATATTGGCAACAAGAAATGTGGAATGATTTATTTGATATATTATTGAATTCTTCAAGTTTTAATAATGGAAATTTACCACTTATAGATTTATTAAAACAACAAAGAATAAATTTTGAAGATTGGTTAGAAATGCATTCAAATGAAAAAAATACTTTAAAATCAATCATTATAAATATACAAGATACTTTAGAAGAAAGAAAAAGAAAATAACTTAATTAACTAAATTTTGCAATGTGTAGTAATAAGCTATAATATCACATCATACCCATTTTCATTTTGATCAATATCAATCATCGCCATCACTTTTACTGAGTGAAGAAAATTCATCTAAATAGCACTCCTGTGTTGATAACTTATGAACATATCTCGTAATCTTTCTAGCTTGTAAGTCCAATAAATCCTGACTATTAAAACTAAATTTAAAATCATCGCTATCATAGTTAACAATATTATTATGATCATCGCCCATATCAACAGCACCAACTGATTGAGATGTTTCAAATTCACTATCAAAATCAGAATAATTAACATTTGAAGGATAACATCCATTTTCCCAAATTAATGACCCATTTGGATTTAGATTTGGATATAGTGGTATACGTGAAATCCAATTTTCAACTTTATCTTTATATTCCATTACTGGTGCAAGATGAGGATCAAACATGGACCACGAAGTAGTAGGAGTTAGTATAGTATTAGCGCTTGGTGTATTAGGTATTTGTAAACCACCAATATTTGGTTGCCATCGTTGAATTGCACTTTGGTTAAAAAAATAAGCATCTACTTTATTATAATTATAAGGTGTGTATTGGCATGAACTGGTATTAAAAGGATATTGGTATTGACTTTGAGGTGAACTCATGTTTAAATTTGGAATGGTATAATTTTGACCTTGATTGAAACGATCCAAAGGTGATGAACGTATATAATCACAAGTCGGTGAGCGGAACTCTTTTCTTTTGCTACTTGAAACCACACGTTTTTGTCTACCAATCGGACTAGATGCTGGTCTTACTGAACGAGTATCTTTGAAGTAAATCTTTTGGATTGGAGGAGGTTGTGTTCGGGCCATTGGTTGGACCATTGGTTGGGGTTGATTTCCATAATATCCGGTATAATATCCATTAACGTCGACGAAATGCTTTGAAAGAGGTTAATTATTAAGATCTGATATATATGATGATATTGTTATTGAATATATATTTACATTAACGGGTGGATTGAAAGGTTGATAATTCATACTTCATGGATATTTGATGCGTACACAAATAGAAAAATATCAAAAATGTATGAGATCTAGAAGTAATATTTAGTACTGCATAAAACAACTAAACCTTCTTTTTTCACTCATATTTACTCAAACCGCAATCTCAAAGTATAATTACTAAACATAAACCTCCAAGCATAATTAAATAGGTCCATAATGGGTGTAAACTCACTTTGGGATATAATCCATCCAGCAGCACGGCCCATCAAACTAGAATCCCTAACCAATAAAAAATTGGCTGTCGATGCATCAATCTGGATTTATCAATTTTTAAAAGCAGTACGAGATAAAGATGGTAATCCCATTAGAAATGCCCATATTATCGGATTCTTCAGAAGAATTTGTAAATTATTATATTTTGGTATTAAACCGGTTTTTGTATTTGATGGCGGTGCCCCGGAAATTAAAAGAAAAACTATTAATGAAAGACGAGAAAGGAAAGCTGGTAAGAAAATGGATGCTGCTAAGACTGCTGAAAGATTGCTACAATTACAACTACAACGGCAGGCTAAGGATTCTATTCGTGATGAAAAATCAAAGAATAAGAAAAAAGAAGATTCAGTTACACAATCCCAAAATGATACGAAAGAAAAGAAACAATTTCGAAAATTTGATGAATATCACTTACCAGACTTGGAAAATGGAATTATAGCAGCTTCTAACGATAAACGAATGATCTCTGAAGAAGAGTTCAACATTTTAACTGAAAACTTAAAGGAAGAACTTTCAGGAATTGGTAGTTTAGATGATATTGATCCATCACACCCTTCTTTCAATCAATTACCTTTATCAACACAATATATGGTTTTATCACACTTAAGATTACGATCAAGATTACGTATGGGTTATTCCAAAGAAGAATTGGATGAACGTTTCCCTGATCGAATGGAATTTTCAAAATTTCAAATTGAAAGGGTTAGACAACGTAATTTTTTAACACAAAAGTTATTTAATATTGCTGGGGTTGATGATGGAACAGGTGGGCTTTCCACTCGGAGAATTGCATCTGAAAGGGAACGAGAATATCTATTAAATAAAAACGAAGATGGTTGGACTTTATCACTGGGTAATGATGAAGGTAATTCCTTGAATACTGCCATTGATCTAGACAGAGAAGATGATGATGATGAATGGGAGGAGGAAGAAGAGGATGTTGAATGGGAAGATGTAGAAATTCCTTTTTCAAATTCTAAACCATCAGAACAATCAATCCTTAAACCATTTTTAGATGATAATTCTCAAATTCGAAGGGATTCCCTTTATACTTCTAAAAATGAAAATTTAAATGATCCTACTTCTTCACATGTGCGAGATTTATTTAGTGATGATGATGAAGATTCGGATTTACAGCAAGCAATTCAGAAATCTTTACAAACTTCAAATTACAATAATATAATTAAATCATCATCAAAATCACAAGCAAACGATGAACATTGGAAAAATGGACTGAAATGTTCAGAAAGAGATGTTGTAGAACAGGAAGAGGAAACTCGCGACTGCCTTTCTGAAACTCCTTTTTCATTATTAGATGAATATGGTAATAATATTAATATGTCCGACGATGATAACAAAAAATTAAAGGAGTTGCAATCTGAATCAGCCACAGTTAATAATGATATTAAAGCTGATTCGAGTCGAAATTCAACTAATGATTTACCTTCTTTTAATATATCCGGTGACTCAATCTTCTCAAATAAAAGATCAAGAAAAGTGATGAATGATCATGATCATGATGAGAAATTAAATGAATTCGCAGACAAAGGAAAGAGAAACGCCCATAATAATAGCAACGATATTAATAATTATAATGATAATAATATGAATGGTGATGATCACAATCAATCAAATAGCTCACGACAAAAGAAGAGGAAAGTCCCGGAACTCCCAGCTTGGTTTGCAGAACAAAATAACTTCGGATCAACTATTTCTCGCGGAACCTCAAATAAGAATGACAATTTATTGACTAATAATCCATATGCACTCACAAGTCTTGGAATGATGTCCAGCAGAGAACCCAATGAATATGGTGATACGGGAATAAGGAATGTTGATAACTTTATCCCAGAAAAGGAAGAAGAAGAAGAAGAAGAAAGAAATAGCTTTCCAGATGATTATGCATCTAAAACTAAAGCTTCAGATAAGCTCTCCAACTTAGACGGAAAAGTAAATGATAAATCATCGGATAACGCACCGCCTTTAAATCAAACAAAAGAAGTATCAGTGGGTATTCATATACTACCCGAATCCGAAGAAGATGATCTAGAAAATCAAATAGAAGAAGAAGAACAATCACATGAAATATTTGCCCAACAATTGAACCATAATAATAATGGTATGAGGAAAAATACAAATTTAAACCCAAGCTCAAGATCAAGTTCCAGATCGTCTTCGCCATTATCAGATTTGGATGATCATGATGACATAGACAAGGAAATTCAGAAGCTTGAAGAACAACGTAGAAAAGAAAAACGAGACGCAGATGATGTTACTTCTATTATGGTAGAAGAATGTAAAGAATTACTTATGAGATTTGGTATTCCTTACATTACAGCGCGTATGGAAGCAGAAGCGCAATGCGCGCAATTACTAAATCTTGGTCTCGTTGATGGCATCATCACAGATGATAGTGATTGCTTTTTATTTGGAGGCAATATGATATATCGTAATCTTTTCAATCAGACCCGTGATGTTGAATGTTACCGTGGTTCAGATTTAGAGAGGGAATTAGGATTAAGTCGACATAAATTAATAGCATTGGCGCATTTACTTGGAAGTGATTATGCATTAGGAATTAAGGGGATTGGGCCTGTAACGGCCATGGAACTTTTGGCTGAGTTTAAGGCAGATGGGCTTGTTGAATTTCGGAATTGGTGGCTAAGCATCCAAAATAGTATAGTGAGCCCGTTTCAAGAAGATTTGGGTCCTCATTCAAAAAGCACATTTTGTAATAAGTTCAAAAAGAAATTCATAGGGAAGTTGTTTCTTGATATGGAATTCCCTAATGATAAAATAGATGAAGCATATCTTAAACCAGAGGTTGATGATGATAAAACGCGTTTTGTTTGGGGGAAGCCTGATCTTGACCGTTTACGTGCATTTCTAATGAGGATAGTTGGTTGGAGTAAGCAGCATACAGATGAAATATTATTACCTGTCATTAGAGATATGAACAAAAGGGAACAATTAGGAACACAATCTACATTAGGAGACTTTTTCAAGATTAACACACCTATTAAAAGAGACTTGTCCACAAGTGCTAGAATGAAGAATGCAATGAACAGACTTACAAATGCAACAACAACAGTAGCTAGTGATAATACAAATGTAAAAAATGTTATTAACACTGATAACAGCGATAATCAAAGTAAGTACTCACAGGTTAAAAATAAACGAAAAACAAATTATAATTCAAACGATCGAGGTCAGAAAGTACAAAAAACAAAAAACAGGAAACAGAACTAAAAATAAAAATAAAGATAAAAAAATAAATAATTACAAGAATAGGAAAATGAATGTAAAATATAAATATGCTGTACAAGACATTACTTCTTCTTTTTTAAGACTATTTATAAGAAAACACCAAAACCAAAGCAAATAGGAAGTCAGAATCTTGTTGGATTAAAGTAAACAAAAATAAATGGAAATTTCATTTCCAATTTTAATTTCAAGTTCAATTTCAATTTCATTTCCATCAGGCAGAATATACATTAAAAACGAATATATATAAAATAAAAAAAACGCAATGCAACACATTAGAGGGGAAAAAAGAAACCAAAAAAGAGAAAAAAAGCGTGCCAAAAAAGAGGAAAAAAGCGTGCCAAAAAATTAAATAAAACAGGAAATACGAAACTTAGAATCAAAAGTAAAAAGATATGAACTTCTTTCAGATATGTTGAATATAAATATTATCACAATGTTTTAATACATATATGCCTAAAAATGAATATTTGTTGAAGAGAACCCTAGTGTGCCGCAATGCTCTACTTTCAAGGTTAGATAGAGTACGGCTCTAAAATATTTCCTTTAATTTTTTTTAATTTTTTTTAATTTTTTTGTATAAAAATATTGTGATTTTGTGGTTCCTAGATCCAAAGAGTGGGTAATGAATGACTAGGTAATAATCAAAAATAAATTGATTCAGTAACCAGAGCGCCATATATCCTTTCTGTAATTGGCGGTCAGATGTTTATCATCTCCATATTTTGCTTGCCATTCATTAAATCCACCTTTTAAAACGTAGACATGAGGAAGGGGACCTTTAATCTTCCCGGCCTTATGTTGTTCACGTATTATTTGCTGGTATTTCTTAGCAGAAGATGGGCCTCTTTGTTGGGATAGGGCACAATGGAAAATGACAACCGGGATATCTTTCGTTTTTTCTATGAGGTCGGAAAGTTTATTGACGAATTGATCGTAAGGATAATGCAAAGAGTTTTTGATATTTCCCTAGTGTAAAATGTTAGTTGAATGTAATTATAGTCTGGGAAGACGTAAATATTTATAGACATACCCCAATATAGTCGAAATCTCGGACATCTACGACCACAAAGCGGCCTTCGTTGGATTTCCCATCGAGGATCCAATCTTTTAGAGTTGAGTTATTGATGCTTTTCACAGACATTATTGTTGTCGTAAGTAGTATGTATTTATAAAGGAAGAGGAGAAATAGTAAATATAGATTTGAATGAATGAATGTAGAGAGCACCGGGGGAAGAAGGTCAATTTAAAGTGTTTTGGTTAAAAAATATATTTAATCGGGATATACAGAAAAGTAGGCAATTAGGATAATTATATTTAATAGATTAAGCTTAAGTCAAAGTCATAAATATATAATATTTAGCTAAATAATAATAATAATAAGTACAGTTGTGTGATGCATGTCTTCAAAATAATATGTGCATGTACCATTGTGATGTAATCGCGGAATGGCCTTCATATATGCCTCAATCTCAGAGCATCGGTTCACCCTCAATTCCAACATCTTATACATGAAACACTGAACTTTAGATTCCACGGGGTTTCCATGGGGGAATTATTCGGAGAACTATATAACCAAATATCTGTGTCCGTTTGCTTTTTAAAAATAACAGGGGCATGTAGCCGCTCTTTTCTCTCCACTTCTGACCATGATTAATTAAGATACTGATTGGTTTGCTGATTTTGATTGGATCAAAATATAAATTCATGACATAGTATAGTTGGTGTTGGTTAGTTATAGCTAATATAAATATGGCCAGATGTGTTAAACATGAGTCACCATAATGGAAGGTATATTTGTATTATACGGCCGTACACGTAGGCCGTTTAACAAATAGTATCTTGAAATCCATGCGTCTAAAGTTATAGCTGTAAGGCTCCGAGTGCCTTAAAGCTATACCAAGTGGTATATTAATAGCTTCTTCTTATACCAATTCAACTATATTTACATACTTTTTGAATTCATTTCGATGTTGAATTCGTAAACGATATATGCAAAATGCAGGTCCGCCATCTATGTTTATAATTAATTAATATTTATATGCTGTCGCAATTTTCTAATAAAAGAAACGACCATGAAAACTTTTTATAATTATTCAAAAGTTGTTATATAACTGTAGATTTTTTCAAATGCAAGTCGTAACTTGCCTTATTCTAAAGGTAGCGTGAGTATGAGCATCTATGGATCTAGATCCACGTGTATTCTCATAGAAAAGAGAGTATCTCCAAATGAAATTAGGAAGGCTCTAGTGGCACTGTAATTGCAGTTGAAACTCCCCTCTCACATGTTCACGATCGCAAATACGTAAATAACTAGAAAACGATCCTTTGAAACCCTTTGAGACAGCTTTTACCATATATATTTTCCCATGGTATATCAGATATAAGCTTTACATTAATATTGATCATTAATTGAGTTGACAAAATAGATATACGTTCATGTTCACATTCACATTCACTGTTCATAATTACACAAACGTCATTAAAATTGACTTTACTATGTATATAATATTCGATTATTTGGCTATTTTTGGTATGCGTGAACCCTTTTCCATTCTCATATACAAACAAATAGTAACTATAATTACATAAGGATATATAACTATTTATGTGATAGAACTATTTATGTGGTATAAAAATACAAAATATTTATGTGATATAGATATGCATAGAAAAAAAATTCTCAATAATTGGTTACGCGGTGAATGAATGATCGGATGTAATGCATATGCACAGTCTGCTTCTATAAATTACCCAATGTATCGTGATTGTACATATATCCCGTACGCGTATTAAATATTTATTAATTAAGAAATTGGATAATATTAATTATATAAGTAAGGTACAATTATAGCTATATGCATCCTTCATAAATTTAAACAATGTCAATATTAACTAGCTATAATCACTTTTAGTCACGCCCCAAGTACTTGTTTCGTCTTCTTCTCTTCTCGTCTTGTTCCTCTGCACAAATCCCATAATAATAATATACCATACAAGTACAAAATGTGAATAGGTATGAAACATTGTACGGCCTCAAGGTCAATAGAATTCCTGCTAATGTTATATACTTCTAGAATCTTGAAGGTGTATTAAGTTATAATTACAGCAGCTGAATTAGTGCTGGATATGGCGATCGCTAATGTTACTGATAAACAGTGATAATTAATACTGTAATACACTGTTCCTAACTTAACATTGCATTAATTTATTATAAATGTTAAACCTGAGCACTGCCATATAAAATAGAAAGCATTCATTAAACTTATGCCCTTTATAATCATTGTTCTATATGTTTAATAAGATTATAATTATCCACTCTAAATATTAGGCTTAACTTTTGATGCATAAATAGAAAAATAACCCATATATAACCCTAATTAAGTTTTCCAATAAATTTGAATACGTACTGCAGGTTTATATCCAGTAGTTTATCTTAATTAAAGGAATAGTGGTACTATAGAATGATGTATTTTCCATTGAAAGGCACCGGTATGAATATATATATGTGATATCATACAATAGGTTGGTCGTATTTCCCGACAGAAAACTTTACCATATAACTTATATCCTACCAATTGTAATTTTTGAATATAAAAGTGTCAATTGGTAATGTGTACCAACGGCTGCAGAATCGAAGTACAACAATTGATGTTCTACAGAAAAAAAGCTGGATTAATAAGGGAAAATAATTGTGTCAACCAACTGCGTGTATTGCCAAAATATATATTTATCTGTAATAAAATTAAGCATCCATTCCTCTTCAAGAAACTCTAACTTGTCATAACTCACTCTATCTTCCAAAATTACTATATTCTATGTGATTTAAAGCTGAATATATCAACACCAGGCTATAATTTTATATATTGGAAATGTTTCATTAACAGTTTCTTTGTTGAACCCATATATCACTTAAAGAAGCCTGTGGTTTAATTTATTTATTATAATTATAACTAAATAAAAGTTACTTGATAAATTTGAACAAATATTTAAACCAATATATATTTATAAGGGTAAATATTTAAGCTGTATATAATTTTTCAGTATTTAATGCAAGCTTAAGACAAAAATATTAATGTTGTTCCGATAAAAATTCAAAGCTTTTATATAATTATATGCAACGATAATTAAGGTTTAATTATAGAAAGAAAGAATTAAACTGCAGATTTGAAGCAATTTTAATTAAACGTATCATGAAAAGTACATCATTAAGCTCAATTGCAAGTATTTTGTCACCCATTAATTAAACAAATATATTTTTGCTACTGTTCTGATTTAAAAAAACTCCAAAGTGTCACAGATAGAGAGAATCATAAATATTTGTATAAAGAAATACCAATTTAAGCGCTGGTGTAAATTATAATTATAATGCAAACGAAATATATAATGCTTTTGAAAAAGAAATTCAATTATATAAGTCACGGCTGTGATCCCTAAGATCTTAATTATAAGCTTATAATATAGTAATAATTGTATATTATATGCTTTATATGTTAAATTTAGAGACATATTTCGAATAGATGTGCTAATGATCATTTAACCTTATAATTATAATTACAAAGATGAGCTATATTACCTTCAAAGGCTTCAATTGTTTCGCAATATAAAAAACTGCCACTCACTTTTTCAATATCCTTCTTTTCGTATAAATGGCGTCAAAATCAGATCATGGTTCTTTAATTTTCTGGTCAGTTTGATATAGGGTAAGTTATCGCAAGTTCAGAAAATCATCTCGAAATTTCAAGTTCCGTAAAACTTAACTTTTCAGAATATCCAACGCCATACCGTTCACCCGTGTCTCACTTGTGATGACTATCTTTCATAAGTGAAATAATTAAATTTGTTAAAATTTTCAAAAATGTTTTAGTTTTTGTGTTTTATAGTGCTGGCGGTAGTAGGTAATGTTAACCCTTTAGCTATATCTACGGAATTCTTAATATATCCCAATATAATTATATCAATTCATCATGAAACTTGATTTATATTTTAGCGGTATATAGCTAAAATATATAGTAGGATATAGTTGGATGTATGTCGATGGCAGTAATCCTATAGAATAATTAATGATTTTCGGGGACAGGTTTGAGAATTTGAAGGCATTGAAGATTAATTCGAATTATCATATTATTTTTATATAACTATTATAACTAGTTATCTCTTCCTAGTTGATAGAATATTCAACACCGATTATACCTTAATTAGATTGAAACTGTTATTTTTCACATACCATATATATTCTTTAAATGAGCGGCCGCAGCCTTATATGGTTATATATCCGGATCCGTTATCATGTGCATATTTCCTTCCGATTGTTACTTGAACCATTTATATCACCAGACATTTTAATTATAAACTTGTAAAAGAAATCTAGAAAACTCTTTATTTTTATGTAATTAGTAATTGTAGTAGCAATTGCTTCTTTTCAGAATCCGGACCTTGGTCTTCAATTCTTCGTTTTCATTAAAAGCACATCCTCAAATTATGCAGCTATTCATTACAACGTTATATTATAAATAATTAAATTTCAATTTCAATGTATTAGAGTCGAACACAATGCTTATAACTATTATTATTATCACGATGGTGCATGAAAAAACGTTACAAAAGAAAATTTAAAAGCTTGAAAGAGTAAATGATATGATAATAGTAGTGTTTGAAGTTGTAACAAAATCGATCCTGATTTAAATCCATCCATATCTATATACGATCAACCCTGAATCAAACACTTGGTATATTATGATTTGAAAGAAGGCGATATGTATTATTTTACTAACTATGGTTATAGAAGATTTCAAGCTCAAGTTATAATTATATATGACGCATATATGATACATCAATATTGCAAATTCGGAATAATTGGAATATTAATTATAATGTTTGTGTTCATGATCATGTATACATGTATTTATTCCAATTTAATTAATAAATCTATATTGATCAAAAATGTTAGATATTATCTTCAAATTCAAATTAACTGTTGCAATAAATATATGCAGGTATAGTTTCTTTACATTCTTTTGTAAGTTAATTAAGTGATAACTAATTATAACTGAATATGATAGACTAATCATGATTATAAAATCACTCGTATCAATGGTAATGCTAGTTATAAATGACAACTACAGCTGCAAACTGTTATACTGACATCGCCAAAAATTGTAGTCTACATTTTTATATAACAAATATTGGACTCCCAATCGTGGCATACCCCTTTAATGATAGTCCATTTATGTGACCTTAAATTTACGGTATCAAATTTAAATTCATAGATTTATTTGATTATTAATTAATTATGGTGATTGTAATATATTGATTAAATCCCCTGAAACTCAAAATGATGTCCAAGTCAACAACTTGATCACATCATATATTTAACTAATCTTGATCCTTTAATTGCAAATATCAGCTAAATTCAATACGAAATTTTTATTAAAAGCTAACAAGGCAATTTTTTGTTAACGTTATACTTTACATAGAAGTTTGAAACAGTAATCTTTTGAAAATATCCAAAGTCTTCAAAATGCTATGATTCAAACATTTATTATTTACTTTTTCAAACAACTAATCATATGTTATTCACAATTAATTGGTGAAACATAAGCTCTATATATAATTAAATTTAATTTATTAAGTGTTCAAAGGAACATATTGTCGATACTGGGATTATGTGGATATACTTTCTGTAGTTTGAAGTTGAGATACAGACTACAATTAAGGTTTAGATTCCTCCATGAAACCATAATTCTAACAATACAAGTTAATACTGGCACATGAAATTAAGGCTGGGCCTCTTACGGAACATAATTATAAGATGCTTTCTATATTATTGGTCTTCTAAGTCTATACACATAGAATTACATGATCCAACCTGAGTGTTATCAACGTTAACTAATTAATATTAATTACATTTCAGTAGGTAAGCTTTTATTACTCATTTTTTGTTTAATTTTGTTTTCACAGGTGAACATGCACAGATGAGTATAATATTAATATAATGGCTGATAATCTAACAAAAAGAAAAGCATTCAACAGAAAAACAAACAACTACATATAATAGATGAATTTGATTTGAAATTCTTTGAAATCTTGATCATAGTGCGATAATTGCGATCGGATATCTTCACTAGCCCATCACAGATACAGCTGCAGGATAATTTTTTTTAATATCCAATCATACATATCAAGATTTCTACGAATTCTTTCTAACTTTTTTGAAATTTCATTCATAATGATCAAATCTTTCTTTCTTATTGATTGAAATGCTCTGTCCTACTACTTGGTCGCGACTTGGTAACAATTTATATCCACATAAAGCTAGAGCTAAGTTAGTATCCAACGCGTGCATAGTACGATGAGTGGTCATGACCATAAACATGAAATAGACTTTTCCGTTTTCATGTTAATAATAACATTGTTCCAGCTTACATATAGAAGACATTATTCCATCTTTAATAACAATTTAACACGGTAGCCATTGTAATGTGATAGTTTAAAAGGAATTTAGCGCTACAGTATTGCCGCGATCACGATCAATATCGACATCGATAAGAATATTGAAATTATTATAATTAATACATTATTTTTGCATGTAGCTATAGCTTATATGATTTCACCTGAACCTTTTAATCTGGATCTGAAATCAAAAATATAGCTATAACTTTATATAGCCACATATCCATTTATGCCATTATACCATCATGGAGAGATAAGTTTATAGTTTGAATATCTTACACTTATAATTGTAATTAGTTTAGAAAGCATTAAACAATCTTGTAGTTGGGTAAAGATTCTCATGTAATAACAATAAACATCGATATTATGATCCATACATCAACTATAACAAAATTAGCGATGATCTTTGTAATATTTATAGCTATAATATCAATGATTTTTGTAAATTTAAACCTACACGTATAGGTAAATTTGAAGCATATTTGGTGTCTAGAAAGACAGAGGCAGGCAAATCAAATGCATATGAATATTTGAAAATTTTCTGGTCAAAGACTATATGCCCCTAAAAGATATAATTATGTGAATAAATAGACAAACAAATATTTCAATATGGTCAAAATCAAATAGGTATAAGCATGTTATGTGAAGCAAGCACGGATAGAGAAAGATATAGTATATTAGTTATAGTTATTTATGCTACTATAAGGAGTCCTCCTTCTCTTTATAGATGAGGATTCAGGATCTTTAGTTTCAACAGCGCATTCTTCCTTATCAATACGGTCATTGTCATCGTAACCTTATCCTTTGTTTTAGGGTTACTTCATTTTTACATCACTGTAGTTTAGATATTCAACAGTCCATTGTCTTCATAACCTGATCCTTTGTCGTAAGATTACGTTGCCTTTGGTCACTGTCTAGACTCTAGATATTCAACAAAGTGTAAAATGATCAAAAAAGAAATAACTAAAGATTTAGAACAAATTATTAAAAAAAAACCACCACACAAAAAACAATTCTATATTTTTTATGTGTGAACATGTAACGGAACGGAACAGAGGATACAATTAAATTATACTGGTATAAAGTCATTCATTTTATATGTATCACCATGAAGTTTTGTGTGATAGGGTCTATTACAGCGATGACTAGTAAACTATTGATACGAATTCTTGGTTTTGTAAAAGTTTTAACTTATCCCTTGCAGGTTAATCGAAGCAATATCCATATCATTTTTAACGTTTTATCCTATTCCCTTCTTTGGGGCGCGTGTAAAGCTGATATTTCCCTGAGGAGGGGACCCATTCACTTGGTGATATTCAGTTTGTTATAGAATTTATTCACGCGAGATTTTGACTAGTGAGAGTTACCAACTGCAACTGTTGTAGCGCTTACAGTCCATAGAATATTTCTAGTACGGTGCTCTTATTAAAAGTGATTCATGAAATTAATTACGCATTCAATTCACAGAGACATTGATTGTCATTATAAAAAGAACCTTTTAATAATAGACTCAAAAGCTCAGCTTAAATAACTACGTAATCAGTTTAAGATAATCTTGTACCTGCAGCTGACAAAAGTAATGTGTGTATTATTATCATTTAATAGATAATATAAATAGATATCTAGATATAGAAGTTGTGCTTCAGATTTATTTTTTAAATTCATGTTGTTGGGATAATATATATATATATATATTAGCGTCATAGGGCTGGCTAATCTTGGAAATAACGGTTAATTATCTATATTAATCATAAAATAATATTTTTAATGAATTTTGATATACACAGGAAGTACACAACTACGTTAACATGTATTTAAAGGTTATGATTAGAATCAAATTAGGACATAACAGATATACTTAAGGCTTAATTATATATTAATATTGAATCACTACTATACGTATTTATCAGTACCATTCCGATGATACTAGCATGTAAACAATAAAACAATTATTATATGATTACGTGAATAAGGTTACGTAATACTCAATGCTTATATAACAGCTTACGTCAGTGACAAATAAGCCGACTCTCGGTGGACATTTCCAGCCGCTACTACCCGTTCCGATTTGTGAGCCCGGCAACGGACCCGAATTGTGGCTCGGACGGTCTAGGCCTCCGCCTTCTCCAACTCCGCCCAACATCCGCCAAACACCTGCCAAACACCCGCACACCATTGTCGGCCTCCAACATTTTCCCTCATTTCTCTCTTCTTCTTTTGCCATCACCCCTCCTTCGCAATATTTCTCCTTATAAACCTCTTTTCTGACTCATTTCAATCTCATTGATAAATCTTCTTAAATTTCTTGGAATTTCAGCAATCTCACATCTTTCATTAACTACATTTACTTCAGCGCACTATTCGATCCTAACCCCGAAAGATCCACCTATTATTGAGACTATAAAATCAATTAAACATCTTTTAATTATATATAATTACTGCTTTCTAGAATTAAAATCTTGCTCTTAACAGAAAATGTCCCTAAAAATGATCTCCTCACAGAAATTGATATCAACCTCATTGGCCAAGGCTCTTCCTTCTCTTTATTCATTGCAAGCTCATGCAAGATGTTATTCTAACATGGAGAGATCTTCATCATCTAATAACGACCCTCTAATTAGTATGATTAAGCCAGAAGATATCCCTAAATTACAAATCTTACCCAAGAGAGAACGGAAACCTCAAACTGATCCAGAAAGACAGGTGTTGTCTAATGCTAATGAGATTAATTCATACTTGGATGCACATATCAATAAGTATAAGAATTTTAACCGTTTTAATGAGTTGCCGATTAATTTTGGTTACAATCAACACATGCATGTGGACCAGAATGCAGAGAAGAAATTAAGAGAAATCCTATGGGATTTTAGAGCTCCTATCAGATATGCTTTTGGCTATGGAAGTGGCGTCTTTGATCAAGGTACCGGAACCAAAAAGCCTCAAGTTGACCTTATTTTTGGTGTTACGTATACTCAGCATTGGCATTCTTTGAATATGAACCAAAACCCAAGTCATTATTCCATTCTTCGTCACCTCGGTAGTGGCTTTGTTAGTTCCTTGCAGGACAAGGTTGGTGCTGGTGTCTTCTTTAATCCCTTTGTTAAAATTAATGATACTGTTGTTAAATATGGTGTTGTTAATATCGATACATTATTCGAGGATCTCTCGGATTGGAACACTTTATACTTAGCTGGAAGACTGCATAAACCAGTTAAGATTTTACGTGACGATCCTCGTGTTAGATTTGTTAATCAGACAAATTTACTAAGCGCTCTAAGAGTTGGGTTATTACTATTACCAGAAAAGTTTACCGAAGAAGAACTATATAAAACTATTGCAGGTATTTCTTATATGGGTGACATTAGAATGAGTATTGGTGGCGAAAATCCAAACAAAGTTAACAACATTGTTGATAATCAATTTCTTAATTTCAGGCACATGTATGGTCCATTGATGGCATTGTTACCCAATTTAACAGTTACTTCTTCTCCAGATTCTTCATTGAAGAATAAGTTTGGTAATGATGTCCTGAAACTAGAACAAAATATGGATCCTATTAAAAGAGGTAATATGGTTGTTCGACTTCCAACTTCTTTCAAACATAAAATTTATAAATCTTATTCTGAGAAGTTTTCAAATGAATTAGCTAAAGATGAACAAGCACAAGAATTTTTAGCTAAGAGGACAAAAACTTCAAATGCTACTCCTTTACCAAGCACTTCATTTGATCAAAAAATTGCAAGTGATGATCAATTAAAACAGCAAATTTCACAATCTATTAGAGATACAATTACAAGACCAAGTATTTCTCAAACTTTAAAAGGTGTTATGACTGCCGGTTTTGGACGTAGCATTAAATATGCTTCGGAGAAGGCTTCTAAATTTAGAGCTGGATCTTCTGAATTAAACAAATGATTTTGTAACTAAGAAACGCATTCTTTTATAGGATTATTTTCGACACAAATGCAAAAGGATCATTGGAAAGTTTTTGATTTTTGATTTAATTGATTTTTTTAAAGAGACTGAAAGATAGAGAACTTCCACGGTGAAGATAGAAAATGACTTACTTTTTTTCCACCCTTTTTAAAGGTTTATATATCATTAAACTTTCATGTTTTATATCATCAAATGGGATTTCTTGAAATTATACTGGGAAACGTTACAGTTAAATTAATTTTTGATATATTATTATATTATATTCTGTTTTTGTATCCCCGTTTTGAACAGAATATTGAATTCAAATTTAAATTCTAAAACAACAAAAACAAAAATTTATATTATGTTTTTATTTATTTATATTATTATCAACTTATACATATTAAAATACAAAAAAAGGAAAAAAAAAAAATTGGAAAAAAATTGGAAAAATAAATATACAATAGTTAACAGGAAAATGGGACAAAAATTTTAAAGGATGGATTTTATTTAGTTTTATTGTTAGTTAATTAATTTCGTGGTATATATATATTATTATAAATTAGCTATAGTTATAAAAATTATCAACTTTTTTTTTTGTAATTATGAAACGCGCTCAAGCTTGAAATTCGTATTTCCTAACATCCAAACATCTCGTCATGAGTACTCCATGCCAAATATTTAGTCTACCGCATGACCGAAAATAAGTGGGCCTACTGCTTTCTTGGGTTACCCTACCTTTACGAGCTGAGATATTACAAAAATAATTTTTATAGTCAGCAGTTGCGAGTAAGAATAACTCGTGTATTTTCACACTTTAATTCGCAATATAGATTGCCTACGCCCCACACATAATAAACCATATTTTAAACTATTTATTTTGATCCAAGCGTTATATTTTCTGTAGTACATGTTTACTATATGAGGGTAGGTTCAGTTGGGGGCGAATTACCCAGATAATATTATTGCAAAAGCCTACTAACTCAAATTTGTTATTACTCGTGAGTTTTTCACTTAAATGTTAGCTAATTAAGCAGCGTTGTTTCACGATCCATGTCAAATGCCTGTATCTAACCGTTACACCACAAAGCTCATTAACTTATTGTGAACTCTTCGAATGTGCTATATATCCAACAATCCATACCTAGGTAGAAGGTACCTAGTCCCAGATATTAAACATTTTGGGAGTAACTTACTTTAATAATTAGAAATCCTTGCGTTTTATAGGAATGTATTCTAAACTAGAAATAATAAACAAATAAGATCAAGGATATTGAAAATACTTCAACAGTAAGTTATTCAACACACACCCCTTGTCAATAAAAGCTAATACCCATTGAATTCGAATGAAAGGATATTATTCTTAATAGTTGAAAGTTTAATACAGTTAGACTCTAATGTAGTGTTCAACAATTCTATTTCATAAATCGCGATTCCGTTTTACCCACTATATAAAGCTCTCATACTAAATTCAACATTAATATTAACATTACTTAATTTTGTTATATCTTATCCCGCATTAATATTCTGTTTCATAGAATATTTTTAATTATTATATTTGCACTGAATTAAAGAGGGATGATCGAACTTTACACACCACACGGACAAGTGGGATTCATTGATGGATGGTCATCATCAAGGAACATAAAAGTATAATGCAATTTGTTAATTGCCGTCAATACTATAGTTAGTTAAATGTGCAGATGAGATTAATTAAATAATTATATATACGGCTCAATTAATTAATTTATACGAAATAAATAAGTATAATTGCTTCCGTACGAATATATTTTTGCCAATTGGGTGCTTTAATTGATAATCATAAAGGTATCGAAAAGGCCTTATAATTATTTAAAAAGACTCTGACAAAGTTAATTGCTATATGTCGAAATCGTTTTGCTTAAGCTTATTACATTTAGTGTTTCTGCTCAAAATTTACATGTTCTATGACAATAACCCGACTTAATTTAACCGGAAACAATTTATCTGTGGCCAAAAATCAACCCTATAAAGAGCAGCGCTTTGCAAATAAACTTTCAATAATTGAGAAAATTGGTACTGTAAATGTTAATTACAAGTAACTATAACATCAATTATAACCGAATCGTTACTACCAGATGTAGACTTCTTTTCCTTGAACTTGGTTAATTTTAGAATAGCTATAGTTCATCGGATCGGGGCTTCCAGTTGTTATACATGGTCGATATATCCATTTAATCTTTATAGTTAAGATATAAAACCGATAAGTTGTAGTTATAAAAATTATAGCATATGCAATGCTATTATGCATACGTAAAGTTAAATTAGCACTCTTCTGAAAGTTTCTTACCATTGAATCTTAGGTTAGAGAAAGGCCCGTTATATTAATCTGTGATAACATACAACCATTTAGAAAATCAGTATATTATTAAACGAAATAGTAACTAAATATCCAATCACATCGATATCATCTATTGCATAGTTGAAACCGATACGTATAATGCTAAACAGGAGCCTTAAACAGCATGAACTCAAAATCCTAGGCTTGAAAACAATATCAGATTTGTCCTCAAAGCTACAGGTAACTTAATAATCTTCCTTTTTCTTTTCTTTTTAATTGAAAAGAGCTATTAAAAATAACGTATAGTATATCTAATTAATCACATCGAACTGATTTCAATACCCGATACTTCTGCTTTAAACATACTACTTGTATATACTAAATGATTACACACTAGAATCGAATTCAATTACCAGGAAAAAAAAATAATAATCCTTATAAAACTAAAAGATTTTGCACAATACACTGGCTAACTTATAATTATTTATATAATATATAGGCGAACGGAAGTCTCATGACTCAGCAAAGAAATTTACAGAACCAATACCAACTATGACATACATACACCACTTTAATCAGGGAAGTTTCCTCGCACTGATTCCCCAAACATCATACTAACGAAGGTAACGAAAAAACCAGAAAGAAAGCAGCGTATTAAACTGCGGAGCACACCAAAAGATGCTCTATCTAATCCATAATTGTGAAGTTTACAATTATGCTCGAACAATAAGTGATACTACCTACAGCATCTGCTCATCAACACACATGAAAAGAAGGAATGGTTGTACTAAACATGCTTAAGGGTAATCGTCGATCGATCAATCCATAATGGAAAATGGAAATTTATGCTCAAACGCAGATAAGAGGCTTTAGTGGAAAAAAAGGAACATCAATCGTATGATCAAAGAGACAAAGACTATCTCTATGAGACTAGCATGAGACTATATGACTCTATCGGCTTCCTCTCCATCTGTACTAATCACAGCCACATGCTCATATTACATAATAGATAAACTCTCACATAACCTAATTTTGTATTCTCGGTTCTGTTGTATTCTGTTCTATTAATATTTCTACTCTTTTTGTTTAAGCTTATAATTACATGTATAAATCTGATTTAATATGCATAGTTTGGTAATGAAGAAGTGCTATGTATAGTAAGGTAAGTGGTAGCGTAGTAGCGTAGCTATGATTATAAAGTGTGTGGCCTTAAAATTTATAAATAGATTTCTCTAAGCTATCTGTGGAACTAAAGCTAGAGCTCTAATATTCAACTTTAATGTTTGGCGGCAGAAAGAATTTCCATTTATTTCTAATTAAAGCAGAAATTGATTAAGATACTCAATTGATTGCAATCAACGGTGAGATTATTAATTACCGGTATATATCAATTATATTTACGACCAGCGTTATATGATTTATCTTGCTTCTAATTAAATTTTTTTTCATATTTATAGAGCAACAAAAATCTTTAAATCATAATGCAATACTGATATTTTTGCCAAACATTTTGTTTTTCTTCAGCCACATATTAAAGATAATAATAATATATTGTGAACAGCTGAGTTGAGGTTGATTAAAAGATTAACTCAAGGTTACACGACCACGCTAATAAAATCTACAGCTGTACAGCATTGGTATACGCGCCGGGCTCTGCAGGTACAGGCCCATACATAGCTAGAGAAAACACAGAAACGTAACATCCTTACAGAAGCTTGAAAGACCATGTCTCAAGACTCTAAGCGTATGGCATTCATTGTTTTTGCTCAATATCGCATCCAGAAGCTCCACAACAAAGTTGAGAAACAGTCTTGAAATATGTGAATGATATACTTACTAGCTATAGCTGCAGTCCGTATGCAAGGTAATTAAACTCTAAATGGAATAACACCCGAACATCTTCGTTGCGAGAAAGCCGAAAATGACTGAATTTTAAAACTGAAACAATGTTTTGATTTTTGATTCTAAAGAAAAGACAATAAACATAGATTATTTATGTGTGATAGACCGAAAAGTAATGTCCTAGAGAGCTTCTCTCGTATCAATTCTCGGAAAACAACCGTACTCCAAATAAGGCAGAAATGCAAAAAAGGAATATATATGATTTCGTAGAGACTCGTACTGTACCATATTAAATCCTGTAGTTCTAAATAAGTGAGCCAAGCGTGCTTTGTATTATGCGTGTACTTTCAGCAACAAACCTAAACCTTAACTACACCAGATCTAGAAATGGCTGAAAAATCGTAAACAAATCTATATGAATCAACTGACCGAAACCTTATAATTATATAAAAATTCTCTCATTCTCTTCTCAAACTTGTCTATATAAATCGATATATCACCCCGTATTATATTTCCAGAAAACATTATTCATTCGCTTCAATAATTACTACTCTATTACTCTTACAATGAAATTTTCCACTGTCTCTGCCATTGCCGCCGCTTCTGGTGCCCTTGCTGCCTATGATAATGACACCCTTGTCACTTTCACCTCAGTTATCAGCACAGTTGTTACTGAATACACCACCTACTGTCCAGAACCAACTACCTTAACTCATGGTAACAAGACAATCACTATCACTACTGCTGGTACTGTCACAATTACTGACTGCCCATGTACTATCACTACCACTGTTCCATGCACAACCACATACCCACCTGAGACTAACCCTGTTCCTGTTGTACCTACTACATCATGTCCACCAGCCGAATCTTCTGTCCCACCAGCCGAATCTTCTGTCCCACCAGCCGAATCTTCTGTTCCACCAGCCGAATCTTCTGTCCCACCAGCCAAATCTTCTGTCCCACCAGTTCCAACTGCCAATGGTGCTAACCAAGCTTCCATTGCTGGTGGTGTTGCCGGTCTCATCGCTATTGGTGCCTACTTATTATAAATTGTTTTAACTTTTAATGTTAATTTATTTTAATGTATCTTCAATTTTGAGAATTGCATTGTTTTGCTTTTAATCCTTTTCTAAAATCATTATATCTTTTACTGTTCACATTATACATCTTTTATTTGGTTTTTATTTCAAAAATCCAGATTTGCTAGAACATTCATAAATTTTCATTTATATGGTTTCATTCTATATTTTTGATTACAATCATCTTTTTAAATTTGTCAATTTTTACTGCTTTTGGTCGTAAATTGATATCTATAATTTCTCAATTTCTTAACTCCTCTTTTTTTCTGTAATTTTAAAAGACTATTTAACTATTAGTCGGAGGAAAATTAAATACAATTTTTTTTAAATAATCACTAAATTTTATATAAATTAATAAAATTTAAACAATTTAATCGTTTAATTACATATGTATTAAAAAAAAACCTTCTCTAAGATCTGTAAATCTTTCATATATTCGTTTGTTATTCTAGAATACAGATGCAGACAAATATGATCAGTCTGTTTTTTAGACACCTAAAAAGGAAAAAGGAAAAAAAAAGTTGATACGTATTATATAATTATAACCAGTCACTGAATAACTGTTCCCAACTGTTCCCAAAGTGGTTCTTAGTGTGACGTAACGTACCATAGGCGATCTTTTTTACTGAAAAATATATTTTTCGCTCCAAAAGATGTAGACTATAATTCATAAGCGTACAACTTGATTGAAGGACACATTATAAAGGAAATATTACTAAAATTAAGATTATCAATAGTTTACACGTTTTTGGTTGAAAACTTTATGTAGTATATAGAAATTTTATTAGATTATATAAAATGACATTTTAAATTTAATACTTAGTGTTGGCTCCCTTAACGCCAAAGACGACTGAAGCTCTACGAAGCATGGATCATCGATAATATACTAAACCATAAAGTTCCAGTACGTTGAACGAAAAATAAATATTAGGTTTTCCTCACTTTCAGATGATGTAGAGGTATTTACTCGCAATTCCTGCCTTATGAAGTACTTTTACTTTTAAGTAATTCCAAATGCTCAATTGGATTCAGGTTCGGTAAAACAAGAAGATCACTCCAACACCCTACCTCCTTGTCAAAAAACAAAATCATTGCAATTTTTTGTTTGTGGATATGTCCATTATCCTGATTGAATATAAGGTCCCTCTTCTAGAAGTCCTATGACAGAATATGGTAGGTTATTAGGATACTCAACCGCTCATATAAGATTAAAGTGAAGTAAGACCTCCTTTTTTCCAAATTTGAGCGCCTATAATAAGTCTTACAGATTCCGACTTCCTAATACTACAAAAGCCTGGGGTAACGATTTAACATTCGTCACTAAATAAAACACCATCCCGAACATCCTGAGACCACTCTAATTGCAATATATCTTTAAATTATATTATACTGTTTCTTTTGCTCTTCTCATTCGCATAAAGCCCTTTGCATAGCGAAAATATTTCATACTCATGTTTTTACACAGGGGCCACCATTGGGTGGTCTTATATATTCTAACGTTGAACTTTGAAGCCAGTTCTTCAAACGTATTCAAGAAGGAAGCTTTTCCAATTCTGGAATTTGATTTAATAGCCTTTCAGGAAGTGTTTCAGGCTCTTTTGTTTGAGGAGGCCTAGGTGTTATGCTAGAAAAGTTGGCGTAATTTTTCACAGTGAGTCACACAATTGAAAATGCAATATAAGCCTTTCTACTATTTCGGGGGCTGAGAAACCATTTTTGCACAGATTGAAAATTTCGATTCGCTTTGCTGACTGTAAATGGGTTTTATAACTAGAATTACCTGAAATCTCGCTTAACGGAATTCTTGAAATCACTTCTTTGTATATTTAAAAAGATGAGGGATATTTTTAGAGGGTGTCTAAAAATCAAACGTTCCAATTTTAGTGCCATAATATATAAACCGAGAAAACATCTGATAGGACAGGTGGTTAAAGAATATTTAATGATATTTCCGTACAACAGACTATGACTATAAGGGTTCAAAGAACAACTATTAACGCTAAACCTCACCAACCGCACACCTAGCCACCTACAATAGTAGATATAAGGCTTATATTAATTAAACGGTGCATGCCATGAAAATTATTTGGATACTATCAGCTAAGTTTGCAGATACTTTCTCTGTCTGGTCGAGCAATTGCATAAAATTTACCTTACAACAAGCCTAAGTTGGTAATAATCTATTTATATTTTAGGCTTTTTAATCTTATTTTACCTTTTTTGGCCTATGCTTGAATGATTGCATTTGCATATGCGCACGTCAGCGAATATATTTTGTAATGAATCAATATAATAAAAGTAAACAATATCGCTTACAATATATTACATTTTTATTTTTCCATTCACATTCGATTAACTTTGGATTTGAAATGATGAATAAATTAATATATTTCAGCAATAAGATTGTCAAGCTTTCATGCACATGAGTACCGCTCCCACAAAAGCACTGAAGTATTATAGTCAACGTTAACGGAATCACATCTATTAAAGATAGATCCAGCTCACATATTAAACTGAATGTATAGGGTGTAATGTATCGACTATTATAACTAGTTTGCTTTCAAGCACATATCACACGTGAACATCTCATAAATGATATAATAATAAAAATATACAAAAATAGAAAAATCAGTCGCAAATTAGTTAAGGTTTAAGTTAAAACTTTCCAGGTATATGAAATTTATTTTCCTTAAAATTAGCTGTTGCAAAAACATTAATATTTTTCAATTTTAATATCATAATATACTCATATGCATCCATTAATAGTAGCTATTTGTGTAAATATTGGTGGCAATTGATATGGAAGTAATCGAACAAGTAAGTGTTTATATAGGTATATGATTATAACATCTGCATATCAGAATCTGTTCTATTAACATATGAATATAGCCTTTTTTTCCCCGAGAGCCCAACGACAGGGATCGATAATCACAAAAAAAGTCCCGAGTATTCAATTGATTTTTCATCAGTGTAGGAATATGTAGCAATTATAAGATACTAAACGCTATTTGTTTTTCTATTTTTAAATTTCATTTTGAGTCTGGGATACTTCTGTTTCTAAATTGATACGATGCAGAGTTAAAGTAAAGTTATATATCTATCAGATATGGGTAGAAATTGCAAAATTAAGCATTTAAATTTACCTCACTGAAATGATTTGCTAATGCTTTTTGGATTCGTCCTAGCAAAGTTACAATGATTTATATTACGTAGTATTATGGAATATTTATGCTTTCTACCGCTTAATATAACTGAATATAAAGCTACATATAATAATATTTTGAAATTTAAATCTAAATCTTAAGTTTTCGCGAGTTTTGCTTAATCTATATAAAAAGCACAATCCCCACCCATTCAGCTCGAAATTATTATTGCAACATTAACATTAGCACCTCAATAATTTATAAATGAAACTTTCCGCTCTCGCTATCCTCGGCCTAGCCTCCACTGGGGCTTTGGCTGCATACGACAATGCCACTGATGTTACTATTGTAACTGTTGTTACTGAATACACTACCTATTGTCCAGAACCAACTACGCTTACTCATGGTAACAAGACGATCACTATCACTACTGCTGGTACTGTAACAGTTACTGATTGTCCTTGTACAATTACCACCACTACATGCCCACCATCTGGTCCAACAACAACACCCCCAGCTCCAGCACCTCCAGGTCCAGCACCTCCAGGTCCAGCACCTCCAGGTCCAGCACCACCAGGCCCCGTACCACCAGCTCCAGCACCACCAGGCCCAACACCACCAGCTCCAGCACCACCAGGCCCAACACCACCAGCTCCAGCACCACCAG